>CM052801.1:33084882-33182852 GCA_028533885.1 Nasua narica | reverse complement strand
GAATACTATGCAGCCATCAAGAGAAACAAAATCTTGCCATTTGCAACGACGTGGATGGAACTAGAGGGGTATTATGCTAAGCGAAATAAGTCAGTCAGAGAAAGACAATTATCACATGATCGCTCTGATATGAAGAATTCGAGAGTCAGGGCAGGGGGTTATGGGGGGGGGTGGGGAAGAGAAATGAAACAAGATGGGATGGGGAAGGAGACAAACCATAAGAGACTCCTAAACTCACGAAACAAACTAAGGGTTGCTGGGAGGTGGGGTGGGGGGGGATAGGGATATGGACATTGGAGAGGGTATGTGCTTTGGCAAATGCTGTGAAATGTGTAAGCCTGATGATTCACAGACCTGTACCCTGGGGTAAATAATACATTATATGTTAATAAAAAATTTAAAAAAAAAAAGAATTCAGGCTTAAATACTATCTTCAGCCAAAAACAAAAGAAAGAAAGGCAAGGGGGAGGCCATTTATGAGCAGGTGACTTAGAAAAGTAAGGTAAACCAAATAAGGTTTGTTTTGCAGATTTAATTCAGTGCTTTCTCCATTGATAAGAGTCTCTCGTGATTTACAGTCATCCTTCCCTTCCTGGTAGAGTGAAGGGGACATCTTTAGAAATGGAGATTTTCAGGGATGCATGGCTGGCTCAGTCAGTTAAGCATCTGACTTGATTTCAGTTCAGGTCATGATCTCAGAGTCATGGGATCAAGAGCTCCACGCTCAACCAGAGTCTGCTTGGGTATCTCTCTCCTCCCTCTGCTCCCCCACCTCATGCTTGTGCGTGCATGCATGCCCTCTTTCTCCAATAAATAAAACCTTTTTTTTAAAAAAAGGAAATAGAGATTTCTTTTCTATACCTAAATGTCTCATACAAAAGAGTAACTTCTACTCTTTTTCAGCGCTTCTCCTGTGTCTCCTGTTTCTCAAAATAATCAGCTCAAAATAATCCTTATGGCAAGGAAGGTTATTTTGGTTTGGCATATTCTGCCATCCTCTGGTGTTAAGTACCAGGAGACAGGGATCCCAGAAGGCACAAAATCTGACTACCAAACTGTAGAACTGCTAACGTATGTCACTCATTAATTTAACACAGGTACGTGTGTGTGTGTGTGTGTTTCAAGTGGTGATAAGCTCCATAAGAAAAGAGATTTTTGTCTCTCTCATTCAGTTGCATCTTCAGCACCTAGACCAATACCTGAGAAAGGAGATGAATGGGATGCGGGATGAATGAATTGACGAAGAAGTGAATCCCCACTGTGTGCCTGGCGCTGACAATTCTTGTGGGCTGTGGTAGTGCATGCTTTCTTTACTCTGCAGCATTTCTTACACCCAAATAGCATAAACCTTTATCCTCTTAGTGACAGTAAACTCCGAATTATTGAATGTAACACATTTGACAAGAATTGTGGGATTATTTTGAACTCAGTGCAGACATGTGGCTATTAAATTTATGAAGCCCAGTGATTTTTTTATGATGTAAAATTTATGACCAAGTCACCTTTCCGAAACTAATTATGAGAAAATAGAACTTTCGAGTTGGAGAATTTTGACGTGATTCAAAAAGCACTTGACCCTGCCTCTTCTCCATCAAATCTCTTTTCTCTTTTGTGTGGGCACAAATTTTTATCTTAGCCTCTGAAGAGTTATTCCCTACAGTAACTTGTAATGACTGCCATCTGTTAGGGAGAAATCCTTAACATTACAGAATTATCGAATGTTATAGCTTCAGGGTTTCCTGACCCAGAATACAGAAAAATAGCATCTCATGGCTTCAGCCGATTTTTTTGTTTGTTTGTTTGTTTACGCTGAAATGCCAGTGTCAAAAAGCCAGTCATTGCTCCATCCTCACCAGAAGACAATATTCCAAATTCCATAGTGGAGTATGAAGGAGAAAAAAAAAAAGGAAAAGAAAGCAGAATGTTTTAGATGCCAAACAGCACATGGAGAGTTTTGTACACGGGGACGTCTGGGAACATCAGTGACAGGATGCCTTCTTCTCACAGCTGCTGGAGTCCCTCTGATGAGAGGGCTTTATGGAAAAAAATAGGCAATCAGCATTCTGCAAAGGATGACATTTTCTATTAAATTGTCCCCACTTTTTATATAACACAGCTGCAACGGCTTTATGTGGCTTTTCCTAATGATACCTCGTCTTACGAGCACACACAGTAGCAAAATAGTTTGTCAATGGCCCCTTCCAAATTCACAATGTTTCAGAGCAATGACTTCCCACTTCACCTGAGAGTCCCCATCCCCACCCCCGAGAGTCCCGGATGCCTGTATTTACTGGTGCTTGTAACAATACAGAACCTTAAAATGGGCCACTGTATATGAAGGACAGACTATGTCATAGTGGCTTCCCAGTAATATCTTCCTAAGGTAGACAGTGGTGTTCTTCAAAAAAGCTGCAATGTGGGTTGATGATCGATGACTTAGTATAGTGTCTTCTATACCCATTCCATAAATACTCAGTGAATGAATGGTCAATAAACTTCTCTAGGTTTCCTATTAATTAAAAAGAAAGGTAGTTTTGTAGTTTTTTCATGTTTAGCGAGTTGGCTGTTAAGTGCAATGGTTGCAAATTGGTATGTCTTCTAAATGCTCTCAGCTGGTGCTGATGCCCTTCCTCTATATTAAATTGCTGCTGTTTTGCAGATTGTGTAATACACTGAATTATACATACTACTGATAAATAACATGATCTCCTGAAGAAATTGTCCAGATTAATCTCAATCGAGCACTTTTGGCTGTGAGATTTGGTATCTCATATTAAAGTGCTCGTTTTGAACATTAAAGGTATACTTCAAACCTAACTTTTATTGGGCTGTAATGTTCACAGGAAGTTCTGGAATTATTTAGCTATATTTCAGATAGATCCTAAAATCAATTTTCATGAAGTTTAAGGCTCAGTTTTATAATATTTAATCTAAAAGATAACACATCTCTAGTTTTCTGGTTTATATATTATTGTTTGTTTCCACAGGGCATTTTCGATAACATAGTGAAAACAAAAGAAAGCAAAAATGACTAATATAAAGTGGGGTGCCTGGGTGGCTCAGTGGGTTAAAGCCTCTGCCTTCGGCTCAGGTCATGATCTCAGGGTTCTGGGATCGAGCCCCGCATCGGGCTCTCTGCTCAGCGGGGAGCCTGCTTCCCCTTCTCTCCCTGCCTGCCCTCTCTGCCTACTTGTGATCTCTCTCCCTCTGACAAAAGAATAAAATCTTTAAAAAAAAATGACTAATATAAAGTACTTTGAAATTTAAAATATAAAAAATTTTTGAAAATTTTGTCATTAACATAACAGCCTACAATTTAGTTCAGAAAATCCTTCTCTATTTCTGTTGATATCAGGTATCCCTATTATCTTTTCTTAGATCATCATATATTTTCCTTTCATGATACTGATTTGTCATCTATTTGGATTATATAATTTATTGGTTAATTAAGAGGAAAGTTGCATAAGAACAGGAACCGGGTATGTTTTGCTTACCAGTGATTCCCCACAGATTTTTGGTGCAAAATGGATTATCGGTAAATTTTCTTGAATAAATGAAAGAATAGAACATGGCTAGGGGAAGTTCAGCTAACTCATTTATTTTTAATATCTGAGTAGAGTTTAGTTGAGTGAGTAGGTAGATATGTCATAATTTGCTGATCTCATCCCATTAGACATTTATTTTTTGCCAATCTTTTGCCATGTTAAGCAATCTAGTTATTAGTCATATTTGCCTATGAAATGTGTTGTAGCATTCCAAACTAGTATCAAAAGATTTTAGAATGCGTAGTGAAAGAGCCCCCAAACATCCAGGAAAACAGCAGAAACAACATTAATGTTAACTCATGCACTGATCCTGTGGATATGAGGCTAGATATCCATATTCCATGACTAACATTTTCTTTTTTTCCAATAACTTCATATTGAAGTCTCAACATATCCTTGATGTTTTCATGCCCTTAATTTTTTTCACATTCTGACATGAACTATTTAAGTCAAGCATACATTTGTAAGAGATTGTTTCCACTCCAATCATTAAAACTAAAAACTTTTTTCCCGCTCATTTGTTGAGCTCTCATCCTTCTCTGGCTGCTGGGATATACTGATATGTCACAGCTGCCCTGAGAAGTAGCATTGTTTTTGATTTCTGGTAGAAATGAAAATAGTGCCACATGTGCAACCTAGCTCAGAGCCCAAATAACAATGGTCTCTACTTTAAAAAGGTTGTATCATAAGTCTGTATCTAACTGACAAAATTATTTGTTACTGTGTTGTGGAGTAAATGATAGGGGAGAAAACTGAACACAAAATATATCCATATGTTCAAAATCAAATAGTATTTCAGAAACAAGTAGTGTTTGCTTTTGGTTTCTGGTACAGACTAGTGTTCCCTCAAATAGCACAATATAACGACAGTGAAGATATAGGTCAATTTCACACCAACCACAGGGTAGAATGGAAAGCAAATGTCTGTTTCTTTACACAATATGCATCACAGAAGCATAATAAAGTTTGGACACGTGGTAAAAAACAGACCTGCGTTATGAAGCATAAGGAAGGAGAGGAGAGTACAGGTGATAAAGCAGGTAGCCAGTATCGGGGGCAGGACTAGTAGATAATGCTTGGAAAAATGGATGGAATCCAAAGGAGGAAGCAAAGAAATAAGAAGGGGGCACTATGGTGTAAATATGTAAACCTGAGTGTTAGGAAAATCCTGGGATGATATAAAACAGTTTTTCTTCCCTGTTGACCCAGTCCCTGTTCACATATACAAATCAGTGGTGCTGGCTAATTATTGCCTTGCTCCTGCTATTTCTACTCCACCAGAGAATGGCAGAGAAGGCCACTCTTTGGGCAGTGTTGTACATTGAGTTAGGATGGTAGTCATTTGCAGATACCTCCTTCAGAACCTCTGATAGTCTCAGGTATAAATGAGAGGGTTGGGTTTGGTCTGCAAAACTAATTCACATATTGCATGACTTATTTCTCTTATTCCACTCGTTTCTTCCCCACCCAAGGTATCAGTAAAACCAGCGTACTCCTCTTTAGGCTTAAAACATGCTGAGCTTCCCAGCCTCTTTGCCTTTGCCCCTAAGGTACCTTATACTAGAAGAGTCCTCCCTGCATTGCCAACTCTCAGGTTTACTTATATTCAAAGACTTATCTCAAACTCCTTATCTGTCATGACATTCATTCATGAGGACTCTCTCTTTTTGAAGTCTGAGAGCTTTTTGTTTCTAGCTTCCATAACTCTTGCGTCTATATTTGTGTTATGTCAGCACATTTTTCTTATAGATGCTTTAACGAACATCAAACATGAATATTAAGGTGGTAAAGTTGAAAACCCTTAGCTATTCTAACACACACAGACTCAGCTACATGCATTTGTACAGACTAGAGAGACACAAAGTAAAGGGTCAGAATTAGTCGAGCTTGCTTTATGTGCTTTTCACATCTCCAGTCCCTGAGGTACTCCACATTCCTGTGTTAAAACAGTAGATTTGAAATAAACAATGAAGGTAAAGTGATCTTAAGGGTGCACGCACACACACACACACACACACACACACACAAAGAACTTGAGTTCTTTGGAATTGGTTTTTGGAATTGAAATTTCTTCTTTTTTAATGGTTTTTTTGTTTTACAACTGAAGAATGAATCAAGAAAATAATGATAACTACTAATTATTCTGACTTTTACTGAAATCAATTTGGTCATATGGAAGATTGGAGTAGGAAAAAAAAAAGGATCCACTGCAGATTTCAAATACACTAGGAAACTGATGTAAACCTCTTTCCTCATTTGAAAAATAAGAGTAGTGTTGCTCTACTCACAGGGAAATTGTAGAAAACTAAAGAGGTAGTACACACAAGGGCCTCATCCCAGGGTCTGGCACCAAGTGAATTATCAGTTCTTATTTTGCTGAACATAATGGTGTCTCAGAGTAGAAAACAAGGTAAATGAATTAAAAAATTTGCTATATTAGAAAGGGATAGATGTTAGGAAGAAAATGCAAATCAGTGTCAAGTGGCAGGCTAGTGAATTGAAATTTTAGAGTGAGGATGATCATTGAGTAAATGCAAGAAGTCAGGGGTTATTGGAAGAGCTGTGTGGGGGAATAACATTCCAGGAAGGGGAAAAGAAAGGACAAAGTCCCTAGGAAAGGAATGCACTTGGAATGTTTGAGGTGTAGCAAGGGACCAATAAGGTGGGGGAGCCCTAGGAGACAAGGTTAGCTGGGAATAACAGGATGATGTAGGTCTTGTCAAGTTTTACAAATCATAGAAAATCTTTACTTTTTCTCTAAGGGACATGGGACACATGTGAAAGGTTTGAGCACAGTAGTGATAGGAATTGACTACATTTGAACAGCTCTGGTTCCTGAGCTGAAAACAGAGTAAACAATTATGCCAAGTTGAGAGCTACTCCCATGGTGCAGGTGAGGTACAATGACAGGTTGGACCAAGAAGGTGGCAGTGGTGGTCATGAGAACTGGTTTTATTCTGGGTGCATTTCAAAGTTACGGATGCATAAGTTGAAAACATTACCGCCATCTCCTCTTCTGTTATTCTTTCTTCCTTAACATGTATTCTAACTCTTTACAATATTAATAACACCTGAGGATTTCAGTAATCAACTGGTCCAAATAGAAGCCTCAGAGTCCAAGTGAAGCACACAACGGTCTGTTTATCATAGAGCGACAATCAACAGTGAGTTGACGATGTTTTTCAAGTGAGAAAATAATATCATGTGTCCTGATGTCTTGAGGATTCCATTTTCCTTCTACCTACACACTTTGAACTCTTTAAATTAAATGAGACTAACCTTCATTTTTCTCTTTCCAAAGGTCTTCTTCCTTTCTTGTTTTTGTGCCAAGTCTTGTCTAATCCACGCCATTAATGGGTCTCTGACTTCTGTTAACTTTTGGTTTATCTGTACGGAGGGAAGGGATCCATTTTTCCAACCTTATTATCTCTAAATCTTTTTATTCACATAGAATAGTCATGTGCTAGCTGGTAAAGTCAACAATTCCTCAATATCCATTTTAATTACATTAAATTAATGTCATCAAAAAATCTGTTGAGCATGATGCTAGACACTATCCAAGGGATAAGCAAGATATGGCTTCTTTCCACTAGTAACTTCTTATCTCAGAGGCGGATTTAAACTGATCAAAAACTTTATATTACAATGTGATTAGTTCTTCAGTATGGAGGAAACAATTTTGCCTGGCTAGGGTGGACTCTTATAACAAGGAAGGCATCTGAGAGGGGTATAGGTGAGTTTCATCACTGAAGAATGAGGGAAGAGGTCTTCTTAGAAATAGGAAGCAGGAGAAAGACTCAGAGTTAGGATGATATGCATTCTGCCCAAGGGAAATTAAAAAAAGTAGTCCACTACCTCTATATGTCATGTTCTTTGTGTTGATGGATGGAGATGAGGTTGGAAAGATAGACTGAGAAATAGTTATGAAGGCCTTAATATTAAATCATCATCTTTTTTTGCCAATTGACTTGCTGATTTTGCACAGAAGCCAAAAGTGCTTATTATAATGGAGAATCTTTTGATCATCCAATACCAGCTGTGATCTGAGCCTATTCTTCAATTTTTCTAGGGAGCGAGTAATCCCGGGGCCTCAGAAACATACCAGTTATGCATATTTGTGTGACAACAGTCCATTTCATTACATCTACATAAAACATTTTTCTTTTAAAATAATTATGGACTCCTAGGAAATTGCAAAAAAAAATTATAAAAATTCTCATGTATCCTTCACCTGGCTTTCTCCAACGGTGGCATCTTGTAGAGCTTGTAAGTAATGCAATAGCAAACCCAGAAATTGACATCAGTACATTACTATCAGCAAGAATACAGACCTTTGTCAGTTTTCACCATTTTTTAAAAAAGATTTTAATTATTTATTTATTTGACAGAGAGAAAGAGAGAGAGATCACAAGTAGGCAGAGAGGCAGGCAGAGAGAGAGGAGGAAACAGGCTCCCCACCGAGCAGAAAGCCCGATGCGGGGCTTGATCCCAAGACCCTGGGATCATGACCTGAGCCGAAGGCAGAGGCTTTATTTAACCCACTGAGCCACCCAGGCACCCCCAAGTTTTCACCATTTTTTAACCTACATTTTACGTATATGTGTGTATGTGTATATTTCCATATCATTTTCTTCTATGTATAGATTGTAATAACCATCACTATAATCAAGATATAGAACTATTCCATCACTATAAAAAAATTCCCTCATACTACCTCTGAATTCATACCCACTCACTACCCTACTCTTGTTCTGTCCCTTGGAAACTACTATTCTGTTTGTCATTTCTATAGCTTTGTCATTTCAAGGATGCCATATAAGTGGAATCATATATTTTTATCTTTGATACATTTTAAAAAGATTCATTCATTTAATTATTTATTTATATTTATTGTGCATGAGCTTGGGGAGGGGCAGAGGGAGAAGGAGAGGGAAAGAATCTGCAGCAGACTTCCCCCTGAGCAGGGAGCCCAACGAGGGACTGTATCCCAGGACCCTGAGATCATGACCTGAGCCAAAATCAAGAGTCCATCGCTTAACCAACTGAACCACCCAGGCACCCCAAGACATTTTGTATTGAGTACGATGCCCTTGAGGTCCAACCAGGTTGTTGCATATATCATTAGTTCATTTTTATTGCTGAGCAGTATTACACTGTATGTATGTACCAGAGTTTTTTTCCTATTGAAAAGCATTTGGGTTGTTTCTAGTATTTTGCTATTGTGAACAAAGCCATGATGAGTATTCATGTACAAGTTTTTTGGTGAACGTACATTTTCATTCCTCTGAGATCATGCCCAGCAGTGTGATTGCCGGGTCATATAACTGCATGTTTAGTTTTGTAAGAAACAGTCAAAATACTTTTTAGAGTGGCTATACCATTTGACGTTCCCACCAGTAGCATATGAGAGCTCATTTCATTTCTTTGCCAACATGTGGCACTATCCCTGACTTTTATTTTAGCTTTTTAAAAGGTATGTAGTGATATCTCATTGTGGTTTTCATGTCCATCTCCCTAATGGCCAGTGACTTTGAACATTTTCACGTGTTTCTCACCATCTGTATCTTCTCTTTGTAGAAATATCCTTTTGTGGGGACGCCTGGGTGGCTCAGTTGGTTGAGCGGCTGCCTTCGGCTCAGGTCATGATCCCAGGGTCCTGGGATCGAGTCCTGCATCGGGCTCCTTGCTCAGCAGGGAGCCTGCTCCTCTCTCTGCTTCTGCCTGCCTCTCTGCCTGCTTGTGTTCTCTCTCTGTTAAAATAAATAAAATAAAATCTTTAAAAAAAAAAAAAGAAATATCCTTTTGTGGCTTTTTAGCTATTTTAAATTGAGTTATTTGTAAAAAAGAAAACTGTTGCATCTTGAGAGTTATTTATAAATTCTAGATATAAGGCCTTTTTTAGATATATGGTTTGCAGTTATTTTCTCCCCGTCTGTAGCTTGTCTTTTCATCTTCACAATAGGGTATTATTTGTAGCATAAAAGTTTTTAATTTGAAAGAGGCCCAATTTATGACTTTTCTTTAGATGGGACATGCTTTTGGGGTCATGTTTAAGCAGTAGGTCATCACCTAGAATTAGATCCCAAATATGTTCTCCTATGTTTTCTTCTAAAATGTTTACAGTTCCTCATTTTACATTTAAGTTCATGATCCATTTGAATTAATTTTTATATGCAGTCTGAGGATTAGATCAAAGGTTTTTGTTGTTCGGTTTTTGCCTGTGGATGTCGAACTGTTCTAGCACAATTTGTTGAAAACAACTATCCTTCCTCCACTGAGTCGTTTTCACACCTTTATCAAAAATCATCTGGATGTATCTGTGTAAATCTATTTTTGGATTCTGTGTTCTGTTACATTGATCTTTGTGTCTCGTCTTTAACAGCACATGGTCTCACCTGCTATAGATATGTAGTAAGTCATGATCTCAGATTCCTCACTTTATTCTTTGTAAAAATTCTTTTAACTATTCTAGTTCCTTTGCTTTTCCATATAAATTTTAGAGTATGTTTATCTGTATCTGCAAAAAAAAAAAAAAACCCTTGCTAGGCCTATGATAGGAATTGCATTAAAGCTGTAGATTAAGTTGGGGGAAAACTAACATCTTTACTATAGTGAGTCTTTTTAACTCATGAATACAATATATCTGTCTATTCATTTAGATCCTCTTTGTTTTCTTTTCTTGATGTTTTGTAATGTTCAGTATACAGATGCTATATGTGTTTTGTTAGATTTCTTTTGTTTACCCAATTATAAATCGTATTGCATTTTAATTTTGGTTTCCATGTTTTTGTTGCTAGTGTATAGGATACAATTAATTAGTGTGTGTTGATCCTGCATCTTGTGTCTTTACTAAACTTGTTAACTTCTAGCAGCTTATTGGTGTTTTCTACATAGACAATGATGTCACCTGAAAATAAGAGAGTTGTATTTCTTTTTTTCCAATCTGCACTCCTTTGTTTCCTTTTCTTGCCCTATTGCAATGGCTAGATCTTTCTGTACTAGACTGAATGCAAGTGGTAAGAGTGGACATCTTTGACTTGTTTCCAATCTTAGGGGGAAAACACTGTCTTTTACCTTTAAGTACAATGTTAGCTATAGATTTCTTTTTTGGTAGGTTTTCTTTATCAACCTGAGGAAGTCCCCTTCTGTTTTTAATTTACTAAGAGCTTTTTTTTTAAATTTCCTAAGAGTTGTAATCATGAATGAGTTTTGGATTTTATCAAATATTTTTCTGCATTTTGATTGATAGGATCATGTGATTTTTCTTTGTCACTATGGTAGATTATATTTATTAAGTTTCAAATAGCATTGCATTCCTGAAATAAACCTCACTTGTCTCTGAAGTATAATTCTTTTTATATATTGGTTCAGTTTGTTAGTGTATTGTTGAGAATTTTTGCCTCTAAATTTGTGAGAAATTTGTGCTTCTAAATTCATGAGAGATCTTTCTCTCTATTTTTCTACTTTCAGAATATAAAAAAACTCTCAGAGATGTGTTTCCACAGCCATATCTAAAAAATGACTTCCGTTTTAAGAATGTAGATTCTGAAAAAGCTTAATTTGGTCAACCTCTTCACTTCTATCTCAACCTATTGTAAGACCGTAAACGTAGCAGGGCAATTAGAAAACTTAGTTTCCATTTTGAAATCTCAGTCAGGCACTTGGCATTATACGCAAACAGTGAATTATGGAACACTACATCAAAAACTAATGATGTATTATATAATGAATAACAACATAAAAAAATGAAAAAATTAAAAATTAAAAAAAATCTTGGCCAGGTTGTGTGTGAATATATATATATATATATATATATATATATATATATATATATATATATATTACCCTTCTATAGCTAGTTCTTTACTTTTCCTGATGGTTCACATGTTCTTTTTTTTTTTTGGTTCACATGTTCTAAGGAAAGGAATGTCAAGCATGAAAAGCCAGTGTTTTGCATCTTCTCAACTCATCACCAATACTGCCTTGGTATTTGTGGTAACAGGTTAAATTTGCATGGTTACATCTAAAAATTAAGTTTAATTACAAATTAGTCAAACAATAAAATGTGATTACACGATGATAAAATTATTTTCTGTATTCCTCAACTTATCTTATGTCTTCACTGATATTAATAACATTACATCTGTCATATAAGACTATGTAAAATTATAATCATCAAGGTAAGACCAAATCCCTTATTTTACATTTATTCGTACAGAATTCTGGAAGGTTTGGGGTATGTGCTTGTGTAGGGCTGAAATGGTGCCTTCTGAAGTTTTCTTTTCTATTTTTAGGGTTTTATGTTTATCTTATTTTATATTCATTATCTGTAACACTTTTTTTCTGCTTTTTAAGGGTCCAGTAATAGCTTCTTAAATTATTTTGTGACTGTGCTCAGTAGAATACAATCATAGAGCTTCAAGATTGTAAAACAAGAGATCAAATAAAATCTCAGACTCAGACTGGTTAAGGGACTTACTAAAGGTTATACAGAGTCAGCATCAGAATCCTAACTAGATACCAGCTCTTCTAGCTGTCAGAACAATGTAGGACTTGTAGCCCACAGTTTTACCTTAATGAATTGGTGACCATAAACAGATAGCTCAATCTGAATGTTTCCTACAAATATACAGAATCTGGCCTCCTTTAATTTTAGGGAGTGTGAAACTCACATGGGGAAGCAGATTCCACAAGAAACAGATTTCGGGAGTCAGTAGTGGAGTCAGTCTCATTTCAAAAGACCTCTGGTGATTCCAATGCTCGGGACCCGAGGAATCACCCTGTATGGTGACTCTTGTCCTTCTGGTACTCCCTGGCCCTGCCAACAGAGGGCAGCAGAACATTTGCCTCTACCTGCTTCTTAACCAAATTTTTTAAGTTTTTGTTTAGATTCCAGGGAGTTATCATAGAGTGTCATGTTAGTTTCAGGTGTATGATACAGTGATTCAACACTTCTGTATATTACCCGCTGTGATTCACCAACATCTATTTATTTATTTGTTTATTTATTTATTTATGTTCAGTTAGCCAACATATAGTACATCATTAGTTTTTGATGTAGTGTTCAATGATTCATTAGTTGCATATAATACCTAGTGCTCATCCCAACACGTGCCCTCCTTAATGCCTATCACCTGGCTACCCCATCACCAGCCTCTCCCTTCTGAAACCCTCAGTTTATGGATCCTCATACCCTCTGCTGCTGTTAATTTATCAACTAGGAGCCCCTCTTAAATTGGAACGGAGATGAAAGAGGGAATGGGAGAGACTTTCAGTTGCCCGAAGCTCCTGAAACTTAAGTAAGAGCCTAGTCAGTCAAAATTGCAACCGCAGTAGGAAGAACCTAGTTGAATGGACAAAACTAAATCCCTAGGAGCTTCTCTGCAAAATACAGATATAAGAGAAAAGGTTCACTGGCACACTGAGATCAGAATAGCAAAGTATCTTGAAAATATGAAACCATTGTAAAAAGTACTTTGTTTCAACATTGTCAGTTTTAGAGTGATTTCTTATTTGTCTTTGTATCACCTTGTAGCACTTTGCCCACAACAGAAACTCCAATAATAGATTTTTTTAAGATTTTATTTATTTATTTGAGAGAGAGCAGAGTAAGAGAGCACAAGTAGGGGTGTGGGACAGAGGAAGCCCAACACAGGCTTGATCCCAGGACCCTGGCATCATAACCTGAGCCAAAGGCAGACACTTAACCCGCTGAGCCACCCAGGCACCTGGCACTCAATCATAGCTGTTGAAGAAGTATCCCCTAATGAATTCATGTACTTAACTGTCAAAAGGTCACTCTCTATATATACTGCAATGAAGTGAATGTGATTTTTTTATTTTCCATCAAGTTCATCGCTTGCTATTTTGAAAACCTTTTGGGAGTTTGTATGTAGGTATGTAGAGTGTAGTGGTTAATAGAATGGGCTTTGGCATCTCAGCCCCATGACTTTTGAGTTGTGTGGACTCCTGAAAGTGACTTTGTGACTCCGTGTCAGAGGTTCCCAAACTTTAGAATGGAGATCACAATGTTAATGACCTCGCAGGGCTATTGGAAGGATAAATGACATAATGCATATAAAGTACTTAGTACAATGGTTGGCAAAGAGAAAGGATGTGCCGAAGAAATGTTTGCAAGTAAGATAAATTCTCTAAAATCAATAGTTGAGTTATTTACCAGATGTGACGTGCCAAGGACTGTGCTTATTGGGAGTGAGGGCTGAGTTTCCGCAACTTTCTCAGTTCACAGAGCCTTTAGTGTCTCAATCAATTTTTCACAGCAGTCCTAAGCCAAAAGAAAAAAAAAAACTAATAGTTCTACTTACTAAGTAGTTTGAGCCAAGCAACTTAATAGTTGCAGTTCATGCTGTGTCATTCTGCTTTCTTTGCAAATTTTGATTACTTCGATGACAGCCCTCGCAACTTCCCTGCACCCCTCTGGGGTGCCTGGGGATATGGTTTGTGAATTACAGAGTTAGGGATACAAAAATAAATAAAGAATAGTTCCCTCACTAAAGAAGTTTTCAATTTTGCCATTATAAATGCATGCAAACAAGTTACTAAATTGTCATGAATGCTTTTCTGAAGCATTGCCAACATCTGTGGGCGACATAAAAGGAATTGGGGTACGGAAAACATCATAAAGGAAGAATTATTTGGTTAATCACTCAAGATTGAGTAGAAGATAGCCAGGCAGAGAAGAAAGGGAAAGGCAGAGGGCGGGAACAGTGTTAGTCAAGATCCTGACGTATAAAAGTTTGTAGAAATTCGGAAGACGGCAACTTGGTCTGTTGGTAATGAATGTGAAAACAAAGAATTAGGACTGGGAATAAAGATAATGAAGATGATGGCAGCCATGGGGGTGCACGCACAGATTGCTCCATAAGAGAGAATGTTGTGGAAGGAGTACCATTAGCTGACAGCCCCTAGCTCCTGTACCTTTGGGATCAGCCGCAGCATTCCTCCTAGGCTACACTCCATTCAGACTGTTCCCACCCAATGACTGATAACAATAACCGAGCTGGGGATTCCTGCCTGGCATGGACTTCTTAGTGTTTGGTCTGGGGCAATCCATGGGCTGGGCTTCACACTTTCTCAGAGCTCAGCTGCGGCTGCACCTGAAGTTCTTCCTCTGCAACCTTCCTTCTTTTGTCCTTCCTTTTCACAGTTACCAGACCTACACTGCAGTCTGAAGACTCTTCTTGCCTCTCCCCTCTCCTGCTCCCTCCCCCTTTATCTACTGCAGGCCTTTCCCTCTCTTAAAGCTCTTGGGCTTCTAGTTCCGTCTTGATGCTTGCTTTCTGGAGGATCTGAACTGATACAGTGCTAAAACTGAATTAAAGAAAGTGTGTTAGCTTAGTTGAAATACACTGAACCATAATTCCCCAGATCCACAGTTGAGATGTTGGCAATGGAGATTCAGTTTTAGACGTTCTTTTAGTTTAGGCTATGTTCTAGAATAGAGAGATCTTAAGAGCCATATTACCATGTGGGAAATGGGTTTGAGAGGCTCTCCTGGCACACATGATGGAAAGTTCTTCTCTTAGTTAATCCAAGGCCAGGATCTTGATAGAAATTGACTAGAGATTTCCCTATCAAAAGCATCTCAGTTATTTATTTATTTTTCTCTTGGGAGCTTAAATTATCTCCTGAGGTAGGTGTGGAGCACAGTAAGGTAGGTCCAGGGCGTAAGATGGATGGGCAAAGATCCTGTGAGAAGGACGTATTAGAAGGGCTCCCTAGGTTGGCCTCGTGAGTTTAAAAACTTACCATTTAGGAAATGAGGAGTCATCAAAGGTTTAGAAGCAAAGTAATGATATGATATTTTTTCATATGTAGATGAGCCTAATGATATTCAGGGTATTTTGTGGATAATCAGGCCATGAATTAGGAGGAAAACCTGACTGCAGTAGGGGAAAAACCAGTATGTTTAGAGATACTGGCTTTGAGGCCCTAGCAAAATGCTTTCTATTTCTAGCAGGCAGAGCTGTTTGTTGTATTCCTGGGGAATGAATAAGGAGGGTCTTTGAGTTCACTATGTTGGCAAGGTGCCTGAAGAATAATGCTATGCTATTCTCTCCTTGTTTGCTTGTCACAATGGACAGCATCGTGATTGATGCAAGGATGCAAACGGTCCCTGCTAGAGAATGTCTACTTTCTTCAATGGCAAAGATCATAGAAATTTATGAAGATGGTTACACGCAGCAGGAAATAATGCAGCATGTCCTCAGATAGAGATATGACGTCCTAGGCCCTCCATCCTGCCTGCCACTCTAGAGATGGTCTCTGGGCCAGCCAGCTCACCAGATGTAATCCTCATGTGCACTGCCTTCAGATGAGCCCTTAGAGCTGTTGGGAAATCCCACTGTTTCTTCCAGGTCAATTCATTCTCCCATTCTTTTAGAGCATTCTTTTCATGCCTTTTTCTCTTTCCACAAACCACCAATATCTCCTGCTCTTGCTCATTCTCAATGGATGGTCTTGTTTCTGATTTTGCTGAGAAGATCGAAGCATCCAAAAGAGAACATTCCATAACTTCCCACCAAAGTCATCTTCCATCCTCTGTATCTGTCCCTTTATTCCACATCTTCCCTTGCACCTCGACAAATGAGCTTTCTATTCAGGTATAAGGTCAACCCCTCTCCTTGGGCAGATGATCACATTCTTGACTTCTCACTCAAGGACATTGCTCCAAGACTTGACTTCTCACTCAAGGACATTATTCCAAGACTTGTCCATCTTTCTCCCTTACATCATTGACTTTTCCCTCTGCACTGAATCAGTCCTCTTAGCATGGAAACATGCAGTACTGTTTCTCTATAATTATTGTACATTCTTCTCTGACAACACTACCATTTTTCTGTTGCCATTTGAACAAAACTCCCCGGTAGCTGTTTCTTGCTTACTGTCTTCCCCTCTCTTATTTTCTCTCGAACCCACTCTGATCAGGCTTTCATCCCCATCAGTCCACCACAGGTTTCTTGTCAAGGTCAGTGACTTCCACATTGCCAAATCCGAAAATCATTTCTCAGTTTTCATCTTATTGGATTTGTCCCCTGCGTGCAACCCAGCTGATCACTCTGTCCTTTGAAAAATACTGTACTTTGTTCACTTTCTTGCTGGGACACCATTGTCTGGAGCCTTGTCCTTCTCTGATGGTATCAGATAAATGAACACCCCCTGCTGTAACTTTCTATCCTTTTAAACTACCTCACATCATGAAATAGACCATGATATATGGCATCTATATTTATCTGCTGTTCATCTGTTTCTTCTGATTCAAAAATGTAAACTCCCTGAGAGCAGCAATTGTGTCTTATTTACTATTGTACCTAGAGCAGTACCCACCATGTGTTGGATGCCAAATAAATATTTGTTGAACAAGTTGATGAAAAAACTCCAATATAATCTTGAAGTTTATCTTCAAGTTTGAGTAAAGCATGTGCCATTTCTTTAGGACCATCCCTTGAGCTTCAGAACTACCCCCCCCCCCAGGTTTTATTCCTCATTGAGGTTCATTCTTCCACTAGATGAAAGAGAATTAAACATTACATTGATATGTTGAGGATTTAGATAGTCCAAAATTTTGGCTTAAAATGTTCATAAAAGTCTTATTTTATGTAGGAACGAGTTTTGAAAGTCAGCCTTTAAGATAAAAATCCCCTACAGTCTAAAATATCCTTGAAAGACCCTTAAGTCAACTAGAAGTTATGGTACATCTGGTTTTGAATGTACAATCCTTCATATTAATTGTGAGGCACACAAGAGTTTGCAAGCTACTGAGCTCTACTAAAGCAGCAAAATGAAAGTCAATGTGCAGATTCTGACATTGAAACCAACTTTTCTTTAAAATAAATATCAAATCACTTACTATGAATAAGAGGTGTGTTGATATTTGTGATGTTTTCACGTTTCCTGCAGACTCCATTCTACGATAATATTAAGCTTCTATCACCTTAATACAGATTAGATTTGCTTTCTGTTGTGGAGATTATACAAAATACATCTGGATAAGCATCCAGCACCAGGCCTGACACATTTGCAGGTGCTCAGAATATGTTGGCTGGGGACCCCTAGGAAGCTCAGTCAGTTACGCATCCGACTCTTGATTTTGGCTCAGGTCATGATTTCAGGGTTGTGAGATTGAGTCCCACACCAGGCTCAGTGCTCAGCTTGGAGCTTGCTTGAGATTCTCTCTCTCCTTTTCCCTCTGCCTCTCTCCCCACTCGAACACACTCTCTCTCAAATAAACAAACAAATAAAAGCTTTTAAAAAATGTTGGTTAGATTTGAATCTAAGTCTTGTTTGATCAGAGTTACAGAGACATGTAGAAAAGAACCTAAAATCCTTCCTACTTTTCAGAGTTACTCTTTCCTGATGTGGTCCCAATGAACAGACATCATCTCTGATCTTGGGCATAGGCTTCATGGAATCACCTTTCAGGTGCAGTTCAGGGAATGGAATCTCTAAATTGGCATGTAGTTAAGCGCCTGAATGGAATTATTCCACTTGTCATGAATAAGAAGTAGTATTTGTAATGACTGAAAAAAAGTTTACCTGCTAGAATATTGTTATTTATTAACCTTGTCTTTCTCAATGGGATAAAGCAGTTGAGCTATTCATAATTAGACCATGCCCCACCTCCCCTCCATAAGCTCTGCTTTGATAGGCTTGAAATTAAAGAAGGAGAAGTCTGGGTTTAGTCAGAAATGCAACTGGTATGTTTACGCCATTTAAAAAGGAAATGCCGGGGCACCTGGGTGGCTCAGTGGGTTAAAGCCTCTGCCTTCGGCTCAGGTCATGATCTCAGGGTCCTGGGATCGAGCCCTGCACCGGGCTCTCTGCTTGGCGGGGAGCCTGCTTCCCCCTCTCTCTCTGCCTACTTGTGATCTCTCTCTCTCTGTCAAATAAATAAATAAAAATATTTAAAAAAAATAAAAAGGAAATGCCTTAGCTCGTCCTTTTCCAACAGTGTTGTGATATATTTTTTTTTAGAGGGAGAAAGAGTGGGAGAATTCTATGCAGGCTCCATGCCCAGTGCAAAGCCAAATGCAGGGCTCAATCTCACAACCCTGAGATCATGACCGGAGCTGAAATCGAGTCAGATGCCTAACTGACTGAGCCACCCAGGCACCCCCAGTGTTGTGATACTTTTATGATTGACCAGCTCTGGTTCCGGGTGGTCCATGGAATTTGTTTGCAGTCATCTTCTCCTTAGATATTATTGCCTTTCTCTGGTTTCCTGGATTCCTAAAACTGCCTTAGGCATAGAGGTTCAGTTCGAAGTTTTGGAGTCGGTAAGTATAGCTTTTTCTAATAACAACATCAAAGACAACCGAGATTTTTGCTCATGTACTGTGTCCCAAGCTCAGCGCATTGCAAATACATTAGTCCCATCTTCTCTGTGGTTCTGCTTTCCACGGTTTCAGTCACCCATGGTGAACTGTGGTCTGCCAGCAGATGATCCTTATTCTTACCTACGAACAGGTCCCCAGGAGCACACCACTATGTCAAAATGCCTACGTCATTTACTTCACTTCATCTATTATGTAGGCATTTTATCATTTCATGTTATCACAAGAAGGCTGAGTACAGTACGCGAAGATATTCTGAGAGAGAGAGAGACCACACTCACATAACTTTTATTTTCATATTTTTACAGTTCTGTTTTATTATTAGTTATTATTGTTAATCTCTTACTGTGTCTAATTTATAAGTTAAACTTTATTATAGGTATGTACATATAGGAAAAACCAGTATGATAGGGTTCAGTACTATCTGTGGTTTCTGGCATCTGCTGGGGGTCTTGGAACTTATCTCCCACAGATAAAGCGAGGACTACTATAGTCTCTCATTTAATCTTCAACAAGACCCTGTGTGGCAGGATCTCAAAGTGTGGTCCTCAGACCAGCAGCAGCAGCAGCAGCAGCAGCAGCTGGGAACCTGATAAAAATATTAGTTCATGGGGTGCCTGGATGGGTCAGTCAGTTGACTCTTGATTTCGGCTCAGGTCATGATCTCAAGGTCAATGTTGGGCTCCATGGTCAGTGGGGAGTCTGCTTGGGAGTCTCTCTCCCTCTCTCTCTGTCCCCTGCCCCTACGCTCCTTCTCTCTCTCTCTCCCTCAAATAATTCTTTAAAAAATGCTAATTCCCAGGCCTTACCCCAGACCTACTGACTCAGACACTTTTGAGTTGGGAACCAGCCATCTGTGTTTTAATAAGCCCTCTGGGATTTTGATACAGGCTAAAGTTTGAGAAGCTCTGCCTTCTCAAGGGAGGGGCTTGAGCTCTCAAGCCTCAAGCCTATGTTGGCATAGGCTTTACTGTCCTTGCCATCTCATACATGAGGGAAGGAGACATGGTTATGCTGAACAGAAATTGGGCAGGTCCCCAGAGCTGGTAAGCCATAAATCCATAACGCCTGGTCCTTAAAATACTCCACCTTTGGAAAATGAGATTTGTGATGGTGCGACTTTGCTTTTGCCCCAGCTACTCAAATTAGCATGTATCCGTTTGGGTCAGTTCCTGAAAATAACTCTAAGATGGAGAGTAGCCTGTAGGGAGTTTACAGGGGAAGGCCTTTGGGATCTATACCTGTGTGGTGTGAAGGAAGTCACTGGATGCAGGTAGCCCCAGGAGATGGAGCCTGACCCTGGGCCAGGTCATCCTATGAGAGAGCCTTCAGCTGCCAGTGCCCCCAGCAGCTTGGGGAATGAGTGCCTCAGCCCTGAAGGGGAGATGGTGGGGGACTCAGCACCCCATAATATCTGCCATAGTATTGCCCCCCCCCCAACCTTTTTATAGAGCACCTGATATAACTGCTTAATGTGATTAAAGCATTTTGAGAGGTCAGGGAGAATTGAAATTGGCCTTAACCAGCCTTTCTGCAGTATTGTCAGAGATGAGGAACCTGAGCTTATCAACAAAGGGAAGAAAAGTGAGCGGGAGGATTTTAGAAACCGATTATGGAGGAAGAGTAGAGCAGAGAGAAACCATATGGAACCAAAACCGTTGGGCTCCAGAAAAGTAGGAGGGCTTTCAAGGTCAAATGTCTTGGGAGAGCCCTCCCCAAATAGGCCATTGCTATTAGCAGGTGAGAAATCATCTGGGACCCTTGGAAAGCAGTGCTAGTGGGACAGTGGCAGTTGCATAGAGGACATGAAATAAACAAATTAGAGATGGCCTTTTGATGTAAAGGAGAAACCATTCTTTGCAGAGACCTTTGCTTTTCTGCTTTCTTACATGACAAGAACATGTGTTATTTTGGCTCAAAACCTCTTAGCAATAGGGTATGATAGGCCACTTTAAAGAAAATGACTTGCATCATTTTTGTCTCTCCATTTAGTTCTATTATCAAGCCACTCCCCTAGTTTATTTCTCACCGTAATATGTAAGGGAGTGGGCTGGTTTTCTTGCTTATTATTATTGTTATTGTTATTATTACTATTATTTTGCCATTTGGGGTTGGGCCCCCAAAACTATGTAGGCGAATATGAAGTACCAATTATCCTTTACCTTTAGGACTCCCTAATCTGAATCAGAGAGAACTTCGGTGACAGATTTTTGAAATTCTTTAAAAGACTTGATCCCAGGATCATGGGATCATGACCTGAGCCGAAGGCAGATGCTTAACAACGACTGAGCCACCCAGGTGCCCCTGAAAGAGCAGAGATTTTACCCTGTAGAGAATTCAAACCAGAGAGATTCTGACCTCAGGGACCCCAGGCATTGTGGAGGATTGGTCACAAGCTCAGATAGAGGGAAAAGGAAAAATCTGAACATCTGAATCATGAGAAACTCCCCTTCATTCTCTTTCCAACCCAACTCTGGGAACACCTGGGTGGCTCAGTTGGTTAAGTGTCTGCTTTCAGCTCAGGTCATGATGTCAGAGTCTTGGGATCGAGCCCCACATCAGGCTCCCTGCTCAGCGAGGAGTCTGCTTCTTCCTCCCCCTCTGCTGCTTCCCCTGGTTGTGCTCTCTTTCTCTCCGTCAAAAAAATAAATAAAATCTTAGATAAAAAAACAAACAAAACCCAACTGAAATCTGAGAATACAGGCACAGAGGAACTAATTGGTGGTGGTCGTGGTGGTGGTGGTGGGCCGTGGGAGAGGGCGGAGACTATAAATTGCAGGAAAATTTTTTAAAAAACTCAGTTTTATAAGCAATGAATTACAAGCATGGAGACTCCATGGCTCAGTCTGGAATTATGTGGAGCTTAAAATAATAATGCAAAACAGAGTGTCGATCTTTCCAAAAAATAAGGGGAGGGGAAAAGTTCTAATTGGGAGGTGTGTGTTTGAAGAACGTGGTGGAGGAATCCTTAAGAATGCTGAACACTGCTCTTCCATAGTAGGAAGTCAGTAGATAGTATTGAAAACAAAAGAAAAAATCAAGACGTAGCAGTAGGGGTGTTAGATACTGAAATCAAAAGCACTGAAGTAGTTGGAGGTAGGTTGCTCAGAGCAGCGATCAGCTTGTGAGGATGGAAAAGGATCTGTTCTTTTCTTTAGAAACCTTATAACAATGTTTGTCTTGTAAAACATTGTCCATGTAAAACTGGATACAAATGTTTAAGATGTTATGCCACGCCCAAGTACTTCGAGAGGCCCACCTCCGGCATTTTCTGTGAACAGGTTACAGAAAACAGATAGACTCTTTGATAGTTTTTCTGTGTAATTAATGAAGTCATCTTTGCATGTACCAAGGGTATGATACATTACTTACTCACCGGAGTGTGTTGTGCCTGCTATAAAAGTCTTTATGGAAATGAGGGCAGAAAATTAGGCCTTTAAGTTACAAAGACTTCAGGTGATTGATTATACCTGGAACCTAAGCCCACTTACGGGGAGGTGGCAGGGAGGGCCTTTTTTTTTCTTTTCTTTCTTTCTTCTTCTTTTTTTTTTTTTGTAATCAAATGCAGATGGACAGCGTGGTGGGCAACTGTGTTTGATTAACTTTATGGATATAATGGCAGAATTTCTTCTTATCCCGAATAAATGATTCAGGGAAAACAGATTGATACATAACAGTAAAATGTCTCCTTCACCATTGTGTTCTCAGTTACATCGAGTAGAGTTGACTCATATTTCACCTGAATCTCAATAATCATTCACTGTTGGTTCTGATTTGTGACCATTTTCACTATGGAGTTCATGCTTTTCATGGACTGGAATTCACAGTTTGTGTTTCAGTTTATAAAGTAGGCTTTATAAGTCATAGACAAACGTGTCTACCCCTTCATGTTGCTCTTTAGCATAAGCTCTGTTCTTCTCTATGGGTTAATTTTAGTGTATTTAAAATTTTAGTGTATTTAAATTTTTCATTATTAATAATATTTTATGTATGAGAAAAGTGCTTTCCCTTGACAAATTCTAAATTTGTGAGTTCAGTAGCTAGAAGGAAGATCATCTGAGGCATTGAGGGGATTACATTTCAAGACACCTAATTTTCCCCCACTTTGCTATTTCCTTGAGCATCACAAATAGGAATCAACCTCATTCTTGCCCTAATGGAGCATATAGTTTGAATGGAGAGATAAGTCTGTATACACACACACACACACACACACACACACACACACACACACACACGCTTAAATATGGCAGGAATTGCTGTGTGCCTCAAAAAAGGTGAACATAAGGCACTTTGAGAGTCCAGTCACTTCCAAAGTGATATTTAAATCATATCTTGAAGGAAGTTTTCATTTTTCTTTTAAAGATTTTATTTATTTATTTGACAGAGCGAGAGATCACAAGCAGGCCAAGAGGAAGAGAGGCAGGCAGAGAGAGAGGGGGAAGCAGGCTCCCCGCTGAGCGGAGATCCCGATTCGGGGCTTGATCCCAGGACCCTGAGATCATGACCTGAGCCGAAGGTAGAGGCTTTAACCCACTGAGCCACCCAGGCGCCCCTGGCGGTCTTCATTTCTTGACTGGTCATTCATTAATGTATGGATCTTAGAGATAAAGGCTGGTCCTACTTCTTTAGAATGGGTTCTCAGGCCTCAAAAGCTAGGGCCAGGCCAGGAAGCCTGAGGCTTTGCCGTGAGAAATGAGACATCCCCAGTGGAAGTAGGGCAGTAAGTCCAAACATACTCCAGAGCGGAGCCCGAGGAGACAGGGGAGCCTGAGGCTGGGTGGTAGGAGGTAGTGAAGAACTTCGGTAGGTTGGGGCAGGGAGGTAGCAATGGGTTGCTCGGCAGACGGGCTGTCAATGGTGTCCGAAGATCTTGACAGCAAATCTGGGACGAAAGGCGGCCTGAGCGTCATTTCTTCATGAATCTCAAGAACTTTATCTGGAGCAAAACCAGACACAATTGCACACGTACAGTATGCAATTATATCAAACTCTAAAAAAAGGCAAATGTGACCTGTCATCACAGATGACAGGTCAGTGGTTGTCTGGGGCCACAGGTGGGTGGCTTACTGACTGCAAAGAAGCACGAGGGAGATTTTGGGGGCGATGTGAAGGTTCTACTTTGATTGTGGTAATGGTTTCATGGGCATACGCATCTGCCAAAACTCATCAAATGTATACTTAATAAGGATTGATCATTATTTTTAAATCATACCTCAAGGTTAATTTTTTAAAAAGCAATTCCTCAGAAAATTCTTTTCTGATCACACCCTCCTCAAACTAGGCTAAGTTCCCTAGGATGCACACAGTTCATAAGCTCTTTTTTCTTCCACTGTGTTTCTCTGAGTTTGTGATCATGTTTTTATTGGTTTTCTCTTAGTTAAGTGCCTCTACACGGGAAGTACCAGCAGGTCCTGATCCCATCTCTCTGGCTCAGCACGGATTGGATTGAAAGAGAGGCAGCGGGGGTTGGGAAGGAAGCCAGCCCTCAGTCACGTGGCTGTAGTCCCAAGGCAAGGCCACGATTATTAGCACAGGTCGGGAAAGCGAGACTAAGCCTCATCCTTGAAGGGACAGTGGGAAGATCCCAGCCTCTGATGCAGATTGCCTTGGGTTTGAATCCCGGCCCCGTCAGCTGGTTAGTTAAACACACAGCACAGGGCTCGTAGTAGGACCTCAGTAAATTACAGTTAGAGACATCATCCTCACTGACATTTATATCAAGATAGAGACTCAGGGTTAGCATTCAAGCCAAAGACCGGCAACAGACTCAGAGTAAGTCTTACTTAAATTGTAGTTTCTAAGAACAAACTCAAATTTTCACAGTTTTCTCCGGTAAAAATTTACCTCTGTGAACCACAGTTTCTTCAGCTGTAAAATGGGGCTCAGAGAATTGACCTCACTAGCTGATTGTGAAGATCAGGTGCTGTCACGTTTGGAAACATCTCCATGCGGTGGTCTGGTGAACCGTGCTCGGTGGAGAATAGTGGCTTATTACTGTCGCTAGCTCTGTTGGGGCAGTTAACACTGAACTACCATGCACATGAAGAACGGGCCAGGTGTCCCCTCTCGTGACTTGAATATGAAGGTTGTGGACCTCGTGGCGGGGTGGAGCTCCATCCTGCCTCTCCTCCTTATGTTTATACATTTATACAGCACACACGGGGTTAGGCCTCAAAGTCTGGGATAAGGCAAGCTTTCAGGGAGGGCGGAAGTGGATCCCTCTCCTGGGAAGAGGACACTCGTGGGGGGAAGAAAAAGGACAGGTAGATCACACGCGTAGAAGCAGTGCTTGGAAGGTTTTTGGTTTCAACTGAAAGCTGACAAATTAAAAAACGATTTTTTTTTTTAGCCATCATTGCTATTTAAAATGGAGAACTCCAGTGGATGGTTCGATGAGCTAGCAAGCACTTAGCATCTCTGCTTCCCTGGCAAGTTGCCGCCAGCGAACTCTGCTGGGTTCTCTCATAGATGAATGGTGCTCTTACTCATGAAAGCTACTTTGCAAGTCTACAAATATAATTAACTTGTTGGGTATTCTTGGGAGTGCAGCCAGGAGGGTGAAATGGAAGATGGCAACATGTGGAAAAAAATCCTTCCAACTTACAGAATTGCTCCAAACAATGTAGATACCCAGAAGGAAAGGTTGACCTAAAAGCCCTTTATGGGGAATAATAGACACGCCATGAAAATTACGGCACTTAAAATACGAAAATATTCTAGATCCTTTCCCTTCAAAGTAAGCACATATTGTGATTCAGGGGGGCTGGGAGGTCTCATTTAATGCGTTTCAAACATTTGTTGACCATCTTGTCTTAGGCACTGAACTGGGAGAGAGGTAGGCACCAAGAAATGATAGCAGTTGTCCTCTAGCAGGGGGCAGACAATGGCAATAAAAGTGCTGTCTCACAGGCATGAGATAGATGGGAGGGATGGTGAGGAAAGGCTTCCCAAATGGTGTGAGACCTGGATTCTTAAAGTACAAATAGCACCAGCCCCTGCCCTAAAGTCCCAGCCTGCCCTTCCTGAAGGCCTGCCCTATGGATTTCGGACATGTGGGGCCCCAAGTCCTTGCAATCGATCAATCTATCATACATAGCTCATACTGTTTTTCCTCCCTCTGGTGGATTCCTGACTGATACAAATATCAAGTCAGTTTCCACGGTAGACAGCTGAGCCTAATCATCTGGGTAGTTCTATGGGCCTGCGTTGCACGTGTGCTGAGGAGTGATGGTGCTGGGGTATTTATACACCAATTCTTTTAAGATTTTATTTATTTATTTGACAGAGAGAGAGGGAGGGAGGGAGAGAGAGCATGAGCAGGGGGAAGGGCAGAGGGAGAAGCAGACTCCCTGCTGAGTAGGGAGCCGGACACTGGGCTCGATCCCAGGACCCTGGGATCGTGACCTGAGTTAAAGGCATATACTTAACCGACTGAGCCACCCAGGCACACTTATACACCAGTTCTTATCCATCGGTGATTAGTTCCCTGACACTTTCACCCTGCCACACATGTATGCAGAGAGGGCTTCGTAGGCCAAAAAGAGCTTGCAGGCAAAGAGGCCCAGGTGTTGGCAATACAGAAATGAACTTCATATTAGGAAAATGATGGTCAATTCCAAGGAGATGTGGGTGGCCCGGTGACACCATCTGCTGGATCTCCCAAGGGAGTCAAGAAAGATTCAAGAGAGAAAATAAAAGTAGAAAGATGAGAAAGGAAATGCTTCTACTTCAAAGTATCCTTCTGCCCCATCCATGTCCCTGGGCATTCCTGAGGTGGCCCCACACACTCAAATGGTCACTTCTCGAAACTGCCTCGGGGGATGGGTACTGGCATCTGCACAGTTTACCAATGTCAAGAGAGAGAGGGAAAGAGAGACCATCGATGGGGGCTTCCCCATGCCTTCACACGCAAGGAAAGTCACAGCCTCCTTAATAAGGAAGAATATAGTAGACTATTCCATAATAAACCACAAAAGCCATTTGTATTCTATCTACACAGAGATGACTATCAAAATGACAAATTTTAGTTTTTACCATTTTTAAAAATCCTCCTCTCTAAAGGCTGTCAGGCATAGTACTTAAGATCATGGGTACTGGAATATCACCCTTGGCCAAGCCACTTAACACTTAGGCCTTAGTTTCCTCATCTGTAAAATGGTTTTTGCTGTGAAGATTGAATGAATGACTGTATTCAAAGTGCTTAGAAGAGTGAGTGGCGATATAACACTGTGTGTCTACTAACTGGAATTAAGATAAAAACTTAAACTTAGATGTGCCCCTATTTTTCCTCTTTAGGCAGCCTACCATTTCCTCACGCTTCATCAAGCACTGTTCTAGGCACGGAAGGTAGAGCAGTGATCTGAACAAAGCCCGTGGCTTCACAAAGCTTATACTCTAAGAGGAGTCAAACTACAGTGTTATGAAATAAATGACACATCATTATATAGTAACTGGTATGCAGCAAATGAGAATTTACTGTGTGCCCAGCCCTGTTCTGCCCACCTTGAATATAAACTCATTGAAATCCTCTCAAAGCCCTCTATGGTTCTTTTCACGCCCACGTTGTAGATGAGGAACGTGCCAAGGCGAGCTCAGATAGCATGACCACGGGCAAAGGGACAGGGCTGGGATCTAATCTAGGCTGTCCACTTACCTCTAGTGTGATCCAGAGGTTGGAGGCAGGGGTCCAAGTGCAGAGAAGGAACAGCAGACCTAGCAATGATCCTGGGCTGGGAGAGAAGCTAGGGTCAGGACCTGGGCGGCGGGAAGGGTTGAGGCCATGAGTTTGGAAGCCATCTGGGGGCATTATGTTGAGGGACCCTAAAAAAAAAGAAAGAAGAGTGGCTTAGAGTAGTACTATATAAATGTGTTGTTGTTAATGGAATTATCATCATTATCATTATTATTATCATTATCATTATTACTGACTCATGCTTCCTTATGAAAGGTGGAGCTGGCTTGAAGGGCCATGTTGGAGAGGAAATTAATGAGTAGTAAGTGAGATCATATCATTAGAGCAATTAAGAAGTCATGAATGCTGCAATTCTCTAATTAAGGGTTGTTAGATGGGGCATACACCACCCTTTCCTGATACTTCAAAGCGAGAAAGTGACCTTTCATTTATTACTGGCTTTTTTCCCTTTAATGGATGATCAGTATGCAGGCATACCCTGCTTTTCAAAAGTTCACATTGGGCCATTTTGCTTTTAGGGAAGACCTACATTAGTGCCTGGTTTCACTAACCAGAAGAATTCCAAAGAGGATTTCTGCTTTTATCAACAAAGGCGAAAAGGGAAAAAGGGAATTCAGTGTTTGTTTTGCAGTGAGCCAATATCGAGGCAGCAGGCACCCCAAACAGTGAGAGGGGCCCCACCAAGCTCCTTCCCCAGAAACTACACTCCACATCTCAGCATCAAGCTGCCTGAGCTCTGAGCCATGTCTGTGAGCATCTGTGCCTTATCTTGATTTATTTTCTGCATGTGTTCACAAGATGTGTCCTAAGGTATCAGAAAAGCCTAAAAGAGGTGATTTAGGGGGTTTGGGAATACTCAGTGTTTTCATATAAGTGGATAATAATTGCTTCTTCACTTTACGCCATTTTGGCTTATGAAAGTGCTCATAGGAACGCTCTGCTCTCAGTGGGGGAAACTTGTATATCGAGATCTGTGTTGGCGAGGATGACTGAGGAAGGAAACAAGACGCCCACTTGCAGTGCAGGTTCAAAGACAGATCCCAGCCCTTAAGTTTCCCACCAATGGTAATCTGTAACTTACTGTCCTATGCTCCAAATGGCTCTGTGCTAAAGAGTGTAAGCTCTGGAAATCAGCCTGCTTAGGTTCAAATCCCAGTTGCATTCCTTCGTATCTGAGATCTTGGGCCAATGGCTTAGCCTCTTCATGCTTCAGTCTCCGTATAGTACCGTCGCCATGAATTCCATAAAGCAGAGGTCAGCAAATGATGCTTGTGTGTGCCTGCAACCTCTTTTTGTAAATAAAGTTTTATTGGAACATGGCCAAATCCTTTTGTTGACACTTTGGCTTTCGGAGCTGAAAAGTACGACAGAAATATTAGGATTATGGCTCACAAAGTTGAAGACAATTTACTGTCTGGTCATTCACAGAAATAGTTTACCAGCCCCTGACCTAAAGGAATAAGTAAGATAAAGCATATAAATGTGTATCCTGCTTCCTAGCACATCACAAGTACTCAGTGGATATTAATGATTAGCTTTCTCTATTGCTCAAAATGCAAGAGCCATTCACTAATGGCCTAAAATATTCAGCGAGTAATTACAAACACTGTGAATCTAAATGAATTTCTGAGATGTTTGGAAAGTCAGCCTAATGTCTCTGTACTCTGTCATTTCCTTGGGATTTAGTTATCTCAGTAAGTCATTCATTCACTGATTTATTGTGTTCGAGTTGTGTTCACATATCTGATATATCTAATAGGTTAGTGAGCCAGTAATCCATGACATCTGCCGGATTAATATTCATGTGGGGAAGGGGCCAGAGAACATTCAGCACCTGGGAGAGACAGAGATATTGAAGCCTGTGTCAGGGGTTGTCCTGGGGTCCTTGGACCTGTATCTGAGTCCTTTCCAGAGAAACAATGCTGTCACACAACAGTGTGAGAGAGGGGGCAGGCTCACCTCTGCGATGTATCCGTCCCATGGCCGAAGTAGGAAGTAAAATGGAGAGGAGGGCAGAAGGGCATTCCTTCTGCGTATGTGGTACACACCTTGACTTCAGCTTGTTGTGCGGGACTGTAGCCTTAGAGGGATCAGGAGCTGGTGCCCTAGGACCATTGTTAATGCTCTGTCACTCACGTGGGCTTCATGTGTTTTGTGGAGCGATAAGAAGAAAGGCTTTCTCCAACAGACACTAACATGGTGGCTTAGAATGGAGAAACCTAAGAACTTTTAAGAAACCCTGGAAATGCCCATAAGTAGTTGGGTGAGATTTTGGGAAGGACGGAGGTTCTTGCCCTAAACACGTGGGTAGAAACTCATGGAACTGAAGTTATCAATGTTTTCGAGTTCATTTTCATATGCACAAGTTGGTAAGACCTAGGGAAACTCCATTGCATGTTTAGGACAGAAACGTGACTGAGGACCCACTCCGTTTTACCCACAGAAACCTTGGTTCAAAATTATTTTAAAACCCCAGTAAATTCTGAAAAGCCAAACGTAGCTATCTGCTCTTGGCCACACTTACAGGTCAAAGAACTAGTGGGAACCTTTAGCTCATCTTGTCCAACCTCCCAGTTCTACAGACAGGAAAACTCAGAGGAAGTAACCTGTTAATCAATGGGAGAGCCAGGACCACACATTCATTATAGTCTTGCTCTGAGATGAGAAAGGAGCAGCCCCAGGGATGGTCCAAGAATTGGTCAGGTAGAGTCTTATGCTGGCCAGAAGGAGTAGTGCCAAGCAGGCCCATTTCTACCATTTGTGGAGATCAGGTCAAGAGTACAAATGAAGGCCCACATACTGTTAATCCAAAAATATTTTATAAATCAAGCTAGAAAACAGTGAAATAAAATGCCTTATCCTCGTATCTTGACAAATAGACTTCCATAAAAATCTGCAAATCCTGGTTCAAATTAGAATTCTCAGACCCCTTGGCCCCATGGACTCATCACCTTGTGTAGTAGGATACCATTTAAAGAGGGCCAAAACGGGACTCTAAAACTAGAGTTCCAGGTCGAGGTCTCTCTTGCCATGTTGTAAGCAGGTTACTGGTGTCCAGTGTGGTGGTGGAAATTTATAATCGGGACAAGTGGAAACCACAAGAAAACATTTCCCTAAAGCTCATGCCAATGAGCTGTAGCCCTGTGTTCCCTAAATACACCCTAGCTACTCACCCCCTTTCATTTCCTGAGTCCAGCTGAGCTAAAATGGAAGCAACAACTATTACAAAACATTTCAAGTAATAGAGGTTCAGTCTGGTAGGCAGGAGGTAATCTTCGGGAACATCTACTTTGCAGGGAAGCAAAGAATTTTGGAACCATATTGGGATAAATAATATGGGGTCCTGTAGACAGAAACCAATTAAATTGAACCCCAGGTTGAGACTTCTCTAGTTGTCATCTCTACATAATAATCTCTATTCCAAGGCTCTTAAGGCCACCTGAGCCTCTTTGGTCTCATTCAAACTTAGAAAAAGAAAAACTTCCCTTTTATTTCAACTAGAAGAAGGCAAAGTAAATTCTTTTTGCTCATTTTCATAGACCTTTGACTCTTCCACAGACTGCTTCTTTGGGTAGTTTTGTAATCTTCCTTATTGAACATTTAGTAACATTTTGTAGGCTTTTAGCAACAGGAGTAGTGAGCCAGTTTATCTCAAAAACACCTCTTGTCCTAATTTCATCATTATTTCAGCCACCCCATCATTCTGACTTCATTTAGAGTGTCCTCACTACTGATTTCTGTATCCAGATAGAGGCAGGGTTCAATCTTCTGACATTCTTAAAGTGCTTTTGCTTAAAATGGGAGCCAGTTACATTCACAGCAGAAGAAAATTATGGGCTTACATACTTTATATTTTCAACAATACATCTTCAAGAGCGTTTCTATTGATCAACTGAGGAATTAGGACATTCAAGACCTCGAGGCATCTCCTAAAATGGTTTATCATGAAAGTATTCAAAAACCACTTCACAAAGCCTTAGAAGTGACCTGGGAATCAGAAAGGTTTCCTTAACTAGTTGATATTAGCTACTAAGAAAAGGAAAATGCACAGTTATTCAGGGAACATAAACAATGAAATTGCATAGACTAGTCTACCATGGTCTTATTTTATTTTTTAATTCATCAAAATCCACAAATATTTCTTGAGAACCCTTTAAGTACTTGATGCAGATCAATGGTATCTTGATTTTCAAGGACAATGACTAATCAATACAAAATTGGCAACCAGCATGAGAAATTTCTGATGGCTAATGTGACCATATTTCTCAGTTGTTAGTTCCAAGGCATGTGTTTTTGTTTGGTTCAACCATTTACCAATTATGAATCATGTCTAGAATGCCATCGGTGCTTTTAAGGGATATCTACTGAAGTTGGGTTACACTATCTTCATTACACAACTTGTCTTTAAAACACACACACACACACACACACACACACTACCTGACATTCCTGCCTTCAAGGGGATTTTAGTATAGATGAAATGAAATAAAAATATATGTATAAATAATACATATAAATATATAAAAATGTATATAAAAATAAAAATATATAATGTATAAATATATAACAATTTAATGAAATATTGTATATGTATGTGTGTGTATGTATGTGTATATATGTGTGTGTGTGTGTGTTTGTGTGTGTATAGCCACCCAGAGGAAGGACTCTGGGAAGATGGCAGCCTGAGCACATGATTTTTACTCCTGTTTCCCTCAACTTCCTGTGAGGTGAATCAGTGAGTAAGTTAAAGCTAATGTATATGTGTGTCTTTGGGTGGGAGGGGTTAGGGGGTGGTATAGAGATGACCATGTTGCACTGTAGGAATCTGGAGGGGGATCCTACACATCTAGGAGCTTCAGGCTTCCCAGATGACCTTGCAAAAATCAGATTAGGAGATGTCATCCTCTCTGCAGCATGATTTCAGTCACCTGGAGGAAGGAGACCCTTCTCTTTGATCTAGTCTGGAGTTGGGAACTCAGATTCCAAGGCTTTCTGAGAGGGCAGACAGCAGAGTATAGGAATTTCCCAAACCTGTGGACATCAACCCTTCTTTCCTGCTCACCACGGAATCCCTGAGAGCCTCTGCTGATTCCATGGATGTTGTCGTTGCTGAGGGGACTGCTGTTTTGAACTGCTTCCCATCCAGTGGGCCCAAAATAACAGCCACTCAAAAGTCACATGTGGAGAAGACTAAAATAATAGAGTCCTCAGCACCAATCAGTCCTGTTGTTTCATCAATGATTTAACATGAAAAACTTCTGACCTCATTCTTCTGCAAAGTCAACATGGCCTGACAGGCTTCACCAACCTTACCTGCAAAGGTTTTTGGAATGATTTCCTCCCCTGCTGCAGGGAGTGTTAACAGATCAGTTAAGATGACTTAGTTCCAAGGAAAAGAGTTACAGTATTAGAGGAAAACTAAAAAAATTATTTAAAAAAATCTATGATGAGAATTCCTATGAAAAATAAAGGGAGAAGAGCCTGAGTGGCTCAGTCAGTTAAGCGTCTGCTTTCAGCTCAGGTCATGATCCCAGGGTTCTGGGATCAAGCCCCACATTGGGCTCCCTGCTTGGTGGGGAGCCTGCTTCTCCCTCCCTCTCTGCCTACAGCTCCCCTTGCTTGTGCGCTCTCTCTCTTTCTCTCTCTGTCAAGTAAATAAACAAAATCTTAAAAAAAAAAATAAAGGGAAATGCAAAAAAGAAATAATGAGAAAGCAAAAAGGTTTTGGAAATTTTTTAAAAAGTGGGATTTGTGGGGGTACCTGGCTGGTTCAGTTGGTGGAGCATGCAACTCTTGACCTCAGAGTTGTGAGTTTGAGCCCCACACTGGATGTAGAGATTATTTAAAAATTAAAAAAAAATCTTAAAAAAATGAAAAATTAAAGAAGTGGGATTTGTGAATTTAGATTCCAAAGAAGTGAAAAAATAGAATCAATGCTGTTGAAAACTGAATAAGTGACTTGAAAGTTCAAATATGGAAATATTTCTCAAAAAGCAAAACAAAACATGAAGAAATAGAAATCATGAGTAAAAAAAGAAAATATGTTATAGAACAAGCCCCGAGACTTACAGCAAGAATAGGATTTCCAGGAGGGAGGTAAATGAAGGGAAGAAAGCAATAATTCAAGAAATTTTAGAGCTTATCTGAGCTTATCTTAACTGAGCTTCAAATGTAATCAAGTTTTCAGATCCCAAGTGTTCATTGAGCACCCAACAGGATTAAAGATACACTCCTAGACGTATCTGGTGAAATTCTAGGATAAAGCATCTTGGAAACTTTCAGACAGAAAAAAAACGAAGTATGGACAAAAAAGAAGATAATCAAAGGGAAACTTCTTTTCTGCTATATAAAACTAGAGGATACAGTAGCTCATTTATAAAATCTTTAGAGAAAAATATAACAGCCGATGCCCTAATTTACTTATGAAGGCAATGTTGACACAGTTTCACACATGTAAGGGCCCAGAAAGGGTGCATAGTTAGCATAACTTTCTGGAGAGACTGAGGGAATTCTCCAGGCAAATTAAAATTAAATCAGAAAACTTTCCAAGATGAGGGCTATGAAATTTCTTTTCTTTTTTTTTTTAAAGATTTTATTTATTTATTTGACAGAGAGAGAGAGATCACAAGTAGGCAGAGAGGCAGACAGAGAGAGAGGAGAGGGGAAGCAGGCTCCCTGCTGAGCAGAGAGCCCGATGTGGGGCTCGATCCTAGGACCCTGAGATCATGACCTGAGCCGAAGGCAGAGGCTTTAACCCACTGAGCCACCCAGGTGCCCCGAGGGCTATGAAATTTCTAAGAAACAATAGTGAGTAATAACTTTAGGCCCCTCTGTCCAATTAGCTCCAGCTCTTCTCCATTTTCATTGCTATCTCACTAATCCAGGCTATTATAATTTCTCACTAGATAGCTCCGTCAGTCACCTTCTAACTGTTCTCCATGTTTTCACTGTATTCTCCTTCACTTTGGCCAGACTTATCTTTTCCAAAGAGTACTTTGGGCTTTTTTGTTTGTTTGTTTTTTAATGTAAGCTCTATGCCCAACATGGGGCTAGAACTCATGACCCCAAGATCAAGAGTCTCATGCTCTACCCACTAAGCCAGCCAGGCACACCTTCCAAAGGGTACTTTGATCATGCCACCTCTCCCACACTCCTAAAACCTTTCAGCAGCTTCTCATTGTTCTTAGGTTAAGATCTTTAAAATGCTCTCTGAAGATTTTTCATGATAGGACTCCATCTACCCAGCTTTATCGTGTACATTTTCTGCCTTCTTTCACATCATGTGCTTTTCCACCATGGGGATTTGTGTGCTCTGAATCTGTTCTTTGAACATTCTCCTTCCCCTTCTCCACTTGGCTGAATTCTTATTTATTCATTTTGAGGGCAGACCTTTGAAAAAGATTGCTCTCTGGAAGAGAAATGATCAGGACTCAACACAGAAGGAACAGTTAATCAGCTATGGATATAATTCTCTTTTTGTTTTGTTTTGTCTTATGGTTGAGGCAAAGGTATAAATTCCTGGGATGATGAGAACATGGCCAACTGATGGAAGAAATAAAGATGACAAGAGATGACATTGTCTACAAGTTAATGATAGGGCTCATATTGGGATGGGAGAGAAGTATGTCATGGAATTAGGTCTTAAGTACATGAAAATACTCTCTAACACTCCTTGAGACCACCACATAAACTGAAATATGGGGCAGTTGATTGTGCCTAGAAGAGGTTTTCTGTGGAAACATCTACTATAAGGTCTAGTGGGAATGTCATGACTTGAAGAAACTCAGGCAACATTAAAAAGGAAAATGTATGCTGGTGTATTAGTTTTCTATGGATGTGAAGCAAATTACCATAAACTCAGTGGCTTAAAACAACACACATTGATTTTCTCGCATTTTCCATTGCTGGAGAGTCCAGGAATGGCTTAGCTAGATTTCCTGCACCAAGGTCTCATAAGGCTACAATGAAGATGTCATGTAAGGTTGCAGTCTCATCTGAGGCTCAACTGGAGGAGGATCTACTTCCCATCTCTGATGGCTGATGGCAGCACTCAGAGTCTTGTAGGCTCTTGGACTGGGGGCTTGCATTTCTTGATGCTGTTGACCGGAGGGTACCCTCCTCAATTGCTTACCCTGTGGCCCTCCCCTTAAGCCAGCTCCTACCAAGTCAGCTGACATCTTCAAAGTCAGCACAGGAGAGAGCGTCTCAGCCAATGGGAGTTCCAATCGGTGTAACAAAATTGTGTGCACATAATCACGTACATCTCATCACATTTGCTGTGTTTCTTGGTTACCAACAGATCACAGGTCCTGGTCACACTTAAGAGAACAGGTTGACACAAAGGCGTGCATGCCAGGAGGCAGGGATCATGGGGATTACCCTTGACTCTGTTTTCCACAGTTGGGTATACATGGCTTTATTCAGCTCTGAGAAATTGTTATTTTGCCCAATGCTGCGTGACCTTGACTGTGACAACAAAGTTCTGATCCTTCCAGATGTCTTGATTTCTTTGTTTCCAACAAGATTTCCCTAAGATACTCAGTTACCTAAAGGGATTTAGTAGCTCCCATACACCATCAAAGTTACTGGGGATGTACACTATAATACAACTTAGGTTGCACAAATCAGTATGATAATCTGTCAAATGAAAAAAAAACCCTATAAATTCTTGAAACAGATCCCTAAGATAAAAAATTTGTCAAGTCAGGAGAAGAGGTTTTCTTGAACAACCTCAGCAAGTGTCTGGCAACTTGGAAGCTAGTCTTATAGAGGAGACAAATGATACTAATCATTATGGTAAGGAGATCAAAACGACTAGTGTGATAAGGCTGGCCCCATGCCAACTAAGCAATCTGCTATTATAATTTGGCTTCCCAAGTATGTTTCCTATGAGGAGTATGATGTATTGACCAAGCTGGATGTAGTCTCCTTGGCTGTTGTGTCCTATGCAGTGAATTTGCATTCTTATTTATACATGAGATTTTATTCTACTGCATACTAAGAATTAGTTTTCTTGAAATGGTTCAATTATCAGGGCACTGACAAAAAATTATTTTTCATATATGCTCCCATGGGACCCCAGTGCTCTGCCTCACCTAGCGTTCCATTTTAAAAGTGGAGAAATGGCAACCTAACCAGGTTCAATCATTCCAGAAGGCTAGAAAATGAGTGTCAGATTTCCTATCCAAGTACCTCTCTCTCTCTGTACATAGTGGTTCAGTGGAATTTCATTTGAAAGGTTTCACTACTAAACACAATTACTGAAAACTCTCCTTGAATCCAACCCTAAGGACAGGGCCTTAAGCAAAGGGAAAAGAGGTAAAGCTGTAAGTCCTAAAAGTGGGCGCGGGGAGTGGCAGGGCTTGGTCACAGTGTAAGGACTTGAAATGGAATTGGGCTGAAAGCTGGACTCAAGACAAGTTCTCAGTTTACTGGATTCAGACTTCTCATAATCTACCTGTTTGGACATAGGATTGGCCCTGCTGCCTGAAGGAGGGATCAGCCTGCAAGTAATTTATCAATCAACTCTGTAGCCCCAGGGAATATGGAGTGGGGAGCAGTGGGATGGGCTGAGAATCAAGTCACTAGAGATTTTCTCCCAGTCTTTTTTTTTTTTTTTAAGATTTTATTTATTTATTTGACAGAGATCACAAGTAGGCAGAGAGGCAGGCAGAGAGAGGGTGGTGGGGAAGCAGGCTCCCTGTGGAGCGGAGAGCCCGACGAGGGGCCCGATCCCAGGACCCTGAGATCATGACCTGAGTTGAAGGCAGAGGCTTTAACCCACTGAGCCACCCAGGCACCCCTGCTCCCAGTCTTTAACTTGAATTGGGGTCCCTGGGTTGGCTATTACTGTTTTATCAATGTTGAGTTCCTATTTTGAGGGATTTAGACTGGTAATGTAGGAGACTGTCATTGTTTTGAGGAAATAGAACCATACTGTTTTGAAGTGATGGGACATTGCATTGACAGGTGGCTGTGCAAGAGTCTAGAAAACCAACACTAATGGGGGGGGGGGAGAGAGAGAGCACGCAAACAGACCGAATAACACTTTAACAATTAGAAACCTGGGTAAAGGGGATACAGGAGTTTTTTGCTCTGTTCTGATGACTTTTCTGTAATTTGGAATTAATTTCAAACAAAAATTTAAAAATAATTCAAAGGGATGCATGCACCTTGATGTTTATTGCAGCATTATAATTGCCAAATTATGGAAACAGTCCAACTGTCTGTGGACTGATGAACATCACACATGCACACACGTGCGCACACACACATGCACACACACACACACACACACACACACTGGAATATTATTAAGCCATCGTAAAGAATGAGGTCTTGCCATTACCAACACTGTGGAGGGAGCTAGATAGAGAGTATTATGCCTAATGAAATAAGTCAGACACAGAAAGACAAGTACCATAGTATTTCACTCATATGTGGAATTTAAAAAACAACAGCAAAGAGGGAAAAAAAAAGAGAGAGAGAGACAAACCGAGAAACAGACTCTTGGGGTGCCTGGCTGGCTCACCCCAAAGAGCATGCGAGTCTTGATCTCAGGGTTGTGAGTTGAAACCCCATGTTGTTGTACAGATTACTAGGAAAAGAAAGAAAGAAAGAGAAAGAAAGAAAAGAAAGAAAGAAAGAAAGAAAGAAAGAAAGAAAGAAAGAAAGAAAGAGAAAGGGAGGGAGGGAGGCAGGGAAGAAGGAAAGGAACGGAACAAAATGAAAAAAGAAACACTCTTTTTTTAAAAAAAGACTATTATTTATTTATTTATTTGAGAGAGAGAGAGAGAGAGAGAGAGCAGGGGGAGGGGTAGAAGGTGAAAGAGAAACAGAGTCCCCATGGGAGCCCAACGTGAGGCTGCATCCCGGGGCTCCAGGATCATGACCTGAGCAGAAGGCAGATTTTTTTTTTTTAAAGATTTTATTTATTTATTTGAGATAGATAGAGAGAGAAAGCATGAGAGGGGAGAAGAAGGTCAGAGGGAGAAGCGGACTCCCCACAGAGGCGGGAGCCCGATATGGGACTCGATCCCGGGTCTCCGGGATCATGACCTGAGCCGAAGGCAGTCGCCCAACCAACTGAGCCACCCAGGCGCCCCAGAAGGCAGATTTTAACTAACGGAGCCACCCAGGTGCTCCCAAAGAGACAGACTCTTAACTCTAGAGAACAAACTGATGGTTACCAGAGGGGAAGTGGCAGGGGGATGGATGAAATAGGCGATGGGGATTAAGGAGGGCACTTGTGATGAGCGCCAGTTGCCGTATGAAGGGTTGAATAACTATATTGTACACCTGAAACTAATATTACATTGTGTATTAACTGGAATTTCAATAAAAACTAAGAAGTTTTTTTTTTTTAAAGATTTTATTTATTTATTTGAGAGAGTAAGAGAGCGCGAGAGAGCACCAGTTGGGGAGAGGGAGAAGCAGGCTTCCCGCCGAGCAGGGAGTCTGATATGGGACTCGATCCCAGGACCCCGGGATCATGACCTGCGCCGAAGGCAGACGCTTAACTAACTGAGCCACCCTGGTGCCCCTAAAATTTTTTTTAATTAATAAAAATAAGTGTAAAGGGGACTGAGTGGGAGATGCAGTCCCCTTTATGGCTTCCAGTCACAGAACGAATAAGTCATGGGGATAAGAGGTACAGCATAGGGAATACAGTCATTGGTATCGTAGTAGTGCTCCACAGTGTAACATATAGACTTGTCCAATCACTATGTTGTACACCTGAAACGAATATAACATTGTGTGTCAACTGTACTCAAATTTTGAAGAATTATTAAAAATAGAGCATATTTGTAAAAACTCCAAAACTAAAAAATAAATTAAAATAAATCTGAGGAGGAAAGCTCTGTGGCCGTGCTTGCGTATAGATGAGAGAAGGAAGGCTCGGGGGAGTTCAGGCACTCACCCCCAAGTCACTCAGTCGGTAAGGGGTAGGCTTACCCATGTTGGACTTAACCATGTCGGTTTAGAGGGGGAGAATGAGGCAGAAAGTGGCTTGTTAAGGACGACAGAATTTCCAGAGCTGGCGGGCCATAGTCCTGCTAGGTTCTTGTGCTTCAGACTGCACAATAATGAGCTCAACTCAAAGAAGGTGTCCACAGAAATGGAAAGATTTCCATATGACAGTGTTTTATCATGCTCCTAGCTACTCTCAGCTGTCCTCCAACCCCGGCCTAGGCTGGGATACAGAACGAGGTGTGCAAAAACCGAGGTTGGGCTCTGTACATCTGAAGAAAGCAGGAGCCCGAAGGAGGCAAAGGAGATGATGAAGAAGAGGTTTGCCTTGAAACCTCAATCCCTTAGGATAATTAACGAGCTAATCTCTTATGACCATGAACCAGGGTTATTTATGTATATTAAAAGTACTTTAAGAAATGGTTGAGCTCTGGACCTATCTAATAAACTATTCTGATGATTTCATGGGGAAAAGTATGAGTAGAAGGAAGAAAAAGAGCATATGATGGAGTGGAGGAGATAATGGGCTTAAAAAATGGGGCAATTTATCATTTGGAAGGTAAAAGATCAACATTTTAGTGGGAGTAGCATTGTCGCTAACAAATCTCGGCCCTATCTCCTTTGTTACAAATACAAAACAGGCGGCAAAAGAGAATATAAGAAACAATAGAAGGGGGCACCTGGGTGGCTCAGTAGGTTAAGCGCCTGTGTTTGGCTTAGGTCGTGATCCCAGGATCCTGGGACCGAGCCCCGAATTGGGCTCCCTGCTTGGTGGGGAGCCTGCTTCTCCCTCTCTCTCGGCCTACAGCTCCCCTGGCTTGTGCTCTCTCTCTCTCAAATAAAATAAAAATAAAATCTTTTTAAAGAACAATAGTAAATCCCATAAAAAGAACTTAGCTTTCCTTTTAACGAACATACTGAAATCATCAACTTAGTTTTCTACCAAATGCCTTTCAGTTAAAAGAGGGAAAGAACATAAAAATGTTACGAAAAATCACTGGCTCATTAGGTAAATGATATATGCTGGACTTTGATATTCTCAGACAGAAACTAATGTACTGATAACTTTTAAGGGATCTAAGAGTCACATTAAAGGTTAAAATAAAATCATAGCATTGGCTCCTGGTCTGTCAAGATTGAATTGTCCTTCTGGTCACCGGCTAGTGTTCTGTCTCTGCCACAAGTGTACCGGCTTTGGGTTATTAACCACATTTTCAGTGAATTACCAGACTTTATGTGTATGGCGGGTGGCAAGGGGAAAAAAAGAAGTTAAATATCAAAGGAATCAACTGTTTTCCTTTTATGCTTTTAATGACATAAAGGCTTTATGCTTTTAATGACAATTTCACCTATCCTCTCTCAGATCTTACTGATGATTGAAGCAATGTGAGAGACGGGCATTTGAATCCTGTGGCCCAAGTGCTTAGAGTTAGACATCTGTTGGTCCCTGCACATAATCCAGGTCAGGAGTAGAAGCAGTCTTCTGTCTAATGGCTAATGTGATGTCATGGGTAGAAATTTCCTTTACCTGCTGGTTCGAGAATTTTCTCTGATGTTCTTGACATGATTGCACCATACGCAAATCTTCTCTAATGATGCTAAGTGTCTCCTTCCTGTATTGAGAAATCTCAATAGGATGCCGTGCTAGGACTCAGTGTACAGACTTTTTAAAGAATCACCTTTTAGTACCACTTGAGTATTTTATGGTTACTCTCCTAGGTGGGGGTTTAGTTTGGTTTGGTTTTTGTTTTGTTTGTTTGTTCGCAGGGATAGGGAAGATTCTCCTTTTTATTCTCTCTCTCTCTCTTTAAGATTTTTATTTATTTGAGAGAGAGAAAGAGAGAGCGAGTGCAAGCAGGGGAAGCGGCAGGCAGAGGGAGAGGGAGAAGCAGACTCCCCTCTGAGCAGGGAGCCCGATGTGGGGCTCGATTCCAGGACCCTGGGATCGTGACCTGAGCTGAAGGCAGATGCTTAACCAACTGAGCCACCCACATGCTCCCGTTCTTTCTCTTTTAAAGAGAAACCTTTTCTTTTGCAGCAGTAACAAGGCAGTATCACATACCCTTCCTTTCTCACTCACTGACACAAGATAATATGTCTGAGAGTCTGAGGAAGTATTTAAAATGAGCTGAAGAAGTCTGACCTCACAAGCTAGAATTTTTTTTCCTAAATACATTTTATTTATTTTTATTTGTTAATTTTTTCTTAAATACGATTTAAAATCAAATTTGGCGTGATCGATTTTCAAGTTTTGCCACAAGTGGCATAGGTGCTTAGTATTAATCATATTTGGGAAATACATTCAAGATATTCAGTGGTATTGTGCCAATTTTAGTCTGTGACCTAGTGTTCATCCAGTTGGCATGTATAAAAGCATTTCTTAGGAGCAAGGGTGGTTTTTGTCCTGTTAGAGAAGAAATAAAATACCTCAGCATGCTGAGATATGTCTACCTTGTCTCCTCGATCCCTGCAAATGCCACTTTCACGAGAGGACCATGGCTTCTGCCTCTGTGGAGAAAAAGGCCAACCTCATCCTGTAGGCAATTTGGTTTAATGGTGCATCTTACCTTTAGGTGTGCCCTGGATATAGCATTTATTTCTTTTTTTTTCTTCCCTTTCTCCTTGTTCTTTTTCCTCTCTGTTGTCTACTCAGTGGCAGAAAGCCAGCTTTGAGAATTATAATTCTCTAAAACAAGTCAAGCATATTAACTGAACTCTTCAAGAAGGAATTCATTAGTTCTAGGAACAGTTTTCATTAAACAAGAAGGGACGATGTTGCTTATTTCAGGAGACGAAAAATTTAATAAGAGAGTTTTTTTTTTTCCGATAAGGCTTTTACACTACCGTCTTTTTTTTTTTTTTTTAAGAAAATGCCATCTGACATGGCCAAGATATTCAAGCTGGAGCACAAATCATAAACCCTGGGGAAAAAAATGAAAAAGTCATATTGTCTTTGAGAGTCAGGTTTCCCATGTTTTCTTTTTTTTTTTTTGTCCCAAATTTATTTTAATTTTTCAGTGTTACAAGATTGATTGTTCATGCACCACACCCAGTGCTCCATGCAGTACGTGCCCCTCTCGATAACCACCACCAGGATCACCCCCCCCACCCCCTCCCCTCCAAAACCCTCAGTCTGTTGCTCAGAGTCCACATCGTGAGAAGGAAGGGAAGGGTGAAGGGCGGGAAGTCGGAGGGGGTGATGAACCAGGTTTCCCATGTTTTCTATGAAGATAGGAGCTTCCTCCCAGGATTGGTATGAAGCAATCTGTGTGAACAAATTACTTATATAATTATAGTCCAATTTCTTTATTAAAAATGGAGATGGATAGATGGATGGATAGATGGATAGAGTATTCTATAATATTTCTTACTGGGCTTGAATAACTATCCATTGAGATTTAATTTTATTCAATTGACTCATACCACATCATGCAAATAAAGACAATATTAGTGTTCTGTAAATGAGTTAGTTAATTGACTGTCAAACTCTCTTCTGATTGGGGATGACATATGCACTGTTACTGGGAGCACGCCTAGCCAGTAAAAAGCATCAAAATTATGAACCAAAGCTTAGATCTAGAACCTGCCAGGGGAAATTAGGAAGCAGGTGACAGAATCCAGGGCCCTGGAAAGAGATGAAAGAAATACACTTTAAAATCTCATAGCCCAATTTAGCACATATGATTCCTTTCAAAATTTTAAGCATGTACCTTCGCTCTTAATGCTGTTACTTAATGTTATTTAATGCCTAATATGCCCCTTCTTCATGTTAGATGTTATATATAGACGAGATTAGATATCAGACATGAAAAAGCTCTTTTTTGCATTGTTCTATTCCTTTGCCATATTCTAAGAAGCCCCACTCCACTTAGTCTCAAAGATATCTATGACATTATATCAGCTTTATCATCTTTTTTTTTAAAGATTTTATTTATTTATTAGAGAGAGAGACTGAGAATGAGAGAGGAGAACATCAGAAGGAGAAGCAGACTTCCCACAGAGCTGGGAGTCCAATATGGGACTCGATCCCGGGACTCCGGGATCATGACCTGAGCCGAAGGCAGTCGCTTAACCAACTGAGCCACCCAGGTGCCCAGTTTTATCATCTTTTAAAAAGAATCCCTTAAAATTTCCCAGTATCTATGTAACTTAGGTTACAATAACCACCCCTGCCATTTAGGCTAAATGGGAAGCTGGAAAGTCAATATTAGGCCTTTTTCAGGCCTCAGACTGAACGCACAGTACTTTTTTTTTTTTTTAGGCAAGCTCCATGCCCAAAGTGGGGCTTGCACCCTGAGATCGAGAGTCACATGCTCTACCGACTGAGCCAGCCAGGCATCCCCCAGAGTTCTTTTCTGTAGGCTTTGAGGAAATGAGGTTTTCTATTTTGACCAGATTTGGCCAATCAGATCCATACATCTCAAATTTTCCAGGACAGTCTTGACTTAAAATATTATTCCCATTAGTCCAAGAGTAAAATCATACTTGGCAGGCTATGTGTTCCGTTTCTGATATTTGGAGTGGCCTTATTCAACACATATTTTTGAGTACGTGCTCTGTGCCCTAACCCGGGGTACATAACCTTTGGAGATCAATAAACCAGAATAATATTTTTAATGTATTTATTTATTTAAAAGATTTTTATGTATTTATTTGTCAGAGAGAGAGAGAGAGATCACAAGTAGGCAGAGAGGCAGGCCGAGAGAGAAGGGGGGGAAGCAGGCTCCCTGCTGAGCAGAGAGCCCGATGTGGGGCTCGATCCCAGGCCCCTGAGATCATGACCTGAGCCGAAGGCAGAGGCTTTAACCCACTGAGCCACCCAGGCGCCTCTATTTATTTATTTTTAAAAAGATTTTATATATCCATTTGACAGAGAGAGAGAGAGAAAGAGAGAGAGAGAAAGAGAGAGAGCGAGCAAGAGCAGGGGGAGCAGCAGGCAGAGAGAGAGGGAGAAGCAGACTCCTTGCTGAGCAGGGAACCTGATGTGGGGCTCGATCCCAGGACCCCAGGATCATGACCTGAGCCGAAGCCAGACGCTCAACTGACTGAGCCACCCAGGCGCCCCTCAGTGTATTTAATTTATAAAATGGCCCATGGAACAAACAGGTGTCGCTAGTTTATAGTGTTCCAGTGGTGAGCTAAACAGACCCATTTCTTGCCCTAATAAAGCTTTCAGTCAAGCAAGGCAGTATGCCCTCTCCATCCCGCTGAAGTTCTGTGTTTCTGAACAGTGATTGTCCATGTTTGGCTTTTGTGTTTCAGTGGCTACTTCCCTTTTGTATATTTAGGCTTTGCTGCCTGTTTCCAGTTATCTCCAGGGCTTAGAGCTGATGTCCCCACTTAGTAGATTAGTTAAAATGTATCATCGGATCTACCTCTTTTGGCTTCTCTTTGGTATTTGAAGTTTTTATAAAATGCCAACTTACTTCTCTTTTTTGCTCTCCATATTTATACCGTATAAACACTATAAAAAAGATGCCTCTCCTAAAATGGAGTGGGGGAAAAAAAATAATGGCAAGTCTGGAGGGAATGAAAATGATTTTATTATTCTCAGCTTCCCTCTCATATTTTTCTCTTGTTGGATTTTTTAAAAAGAGCTCTTAAAGACGCCTTTCTGTGCATATTCACCTTCTTCTCGCTCCTGCTTCTGCCCTTGACAAAACCTGGTGTATTTTTCCATTGTCTGACGCCCACACATATTGATGTGCAGAAAGAATGATATCATATTGAGACAAATCTTTCCTTCATGGACATCACAACCCAAAGGCTCATTTCATCTCCCACAATTAGCTATTCAAGGAAAGTATCGTTGCTTGCTCTTCGAATGAGTTTTTAAAGAAGTGTTGCCTGTTTCTAGGAAATTAGTGGGGCTTGGTACATTTTTAAGTTCTTAGACTGGGGATGGGGGTGGTACTTGAGGTTGAGTTCCTTGGGAGAAGATTATGAGATAAGGATTTATGTGCAAGGGATTAATTTAAAATGCGCTGCCAGAAGAAACCGGTGAGGAACTGGATGAAACAGGGCAGGGAATGTGAAGGGGCCTCTTAAGGGCACAATTTCAGATTTCAGGCAAAGCGCCATTGAGAGCAGTACATCACAAAGGGGAGATGAAGAGTGTGCTACTCCTCAGAGTTTGTCCCTACAGGAACAAGGGGTCTGGACTTTCATACTTTTTCACGAGCCAGTTATTGGCAAAGGAACCCCCCCACCCCTGCCCTGGGTGGGGGGGGGCGTGGGTAGGGAAGTAAATTCCCAGGCAATAGAACAATGTGGAACGAAGCGATTTCAGTAACCCAAGGTCAGTCCTCTGGGGTGTCTCAAGTGTCAAATATGGGAAGCAAAAGGATCTCGGAGCTGAGGTAGGGTTTCCCAGAATGATAAAAAGGATCAAGGGAGTCTGGGAGGAGCATCAGTGTCTACTAGTGCAGGGACACATGTAACATAAGTGAACGTGTTGCAACCCAAGGAATAAAGCTTGCCCCCCATCCCATCGGGCATCGTAGCTGTCAGTGTGTGGCTTCTCAAAAACCATTTGTTGTTTTTATTTTAAGGTGGCGACTGACAATTTATTCACAGAGAGAAATGAAATTCCCTTTCTGTCAGTTTGCTTTATTTTATACTCGACTGGATGGACTGCTAATAAGGGTAATTCAGATTAGTTCCCATGTGATCCTCACTTCCGAGTTGGCCATTGAAACTTGCAGCGAAAGTTAGCATTTAGACCTATCTTCATGTGAGTGGTGGTCCCAGAACCATTCTTCGGGGGTGATGGCCTTTGGGCTAATTACAGAGGTCATTCCATTTCCCTCGGTCCCCAGTGGGAGATTGTACTGTACAGATAAAAGTATATTAACATCAGGAACAACCTTGAAGGGAAATTAGGTCACCAACAAGCATCCTAATGGGTTCACGGAGAAATGGGAAAAGACAGTCTTCTGAAGCACGCTTTGATTTGTAGAAAGCTCGCTGACAGGTAACTAACTGTGTGTTCAAGTCTCACATCCTATTGAATGGCACCAGAGGGATCATCTCCCTCCCACTAACCCCATTTCCTAAGTTATCGCTCAACAATCTGCAATAGGAGGGGCCCCCAAATTGTGGAACTTGCACACTTTTGCTCTGAATTGCCCTATCATAAGTACAGCTCTCAAAAACCAATACACAGACTTGTATTCTACCCCCCTAAAGGAAGAACAAGTAAAGGCTCCAAGTTATCATTAGTTGCTAAGGTATGTAATTAAGCTGATGTTTATTCAGAATCTCGTTAGTTTAATTTACTGATTCTTTTAGCTCCTAAGACTTAGATGATTCTTTCAAATAAGCAAATCCAAGGACCGTACTGAATCCACGTATATTTTTTTTCTAAGATTTTCCATAATAGCCCAGTATTTATGATATAAGGTAAAACTCAAAACACATAGCAACTCCGTTATTCCCAATCTTTCTTCTGCGTGGCTATCTTTAGAAAATTGCCTTGAAATGAATGGACTCAATTTTCTGATAGTTACTAAAAGTGATGCCTTTGAGAAATAGCACCGTTGCCAAATTTTAAAGACTTGCATCTCAGGGCAGTCGTCAGGAAATGATTTAATTTTAATTGTGAGTCATGCTGCGATTTGGAAGAAAATTTGGACCTTTTTGCAGGCCCCAATAACTAAAATTCAAGAGAAGAATAACTACGGGCAAGTCACCTGAGAGCAAGCTGAGCTCCATAGTTCTCTTACACGATAGAGCACTTGACAGACACATTGCAGGATGCGGAATTAATCATATGAAAGTACAATGCATTCCTGGCATAAACACCAGTTGGCCATGGTATATCATTTTCTTAATAACTGCGGTTTTGGACTCTGTTTGCTAATGTTTTATTTAGAGTTTTTGCATCAATATTCATAAGTGCTGTTGGCCCAATAATTTTTTTATGGGACCCGTGCTATACTTACTTCCTAAAAATAATTTGAAAATTTTCCTTCACTGTAAATGCCTGTCTCATTAGGACTATCTGGCCTCTGAAAGTTCGGGAAAATTGCTCTATGAAATCATCTGAGCTAGGTGCTTTTATGAGGAGCAGTGTCCTGATAACTTTTTTTCTATTTCAATTATGGAAATTGGTTTAAGCTCTCTATCTCTACTGGGTCAATTTTCGTAAACTTATATTTTTCTTAGAGATTATCCATTTAATCTCTGTTTCTCAAATTTATTTGCAAAGATGAGTACAAAACAGATCCTTACACTATATTTCCTTTGTGTCTTATTTCTTATTTGTATGCTTTTTGCTTGCTTGATGAAGTTAGCTAGTGATTTATCTAATTTTTGGATTTTTTTCAAAAACATAGGATCTTGATTTATTAGTTTAACCTACTGTTTTTCTATTCTCTACCTCACTAATTGCTAGTTTAATCTTAAATATTTCCTTATTCTGCTTTCTTTTGGTTTACTTTGGTTTTTTTTTCTTCCTTTTTGAGTTGAGAATGTAATTAGTGCATTTTCATTTTTTTATTCATGCGAATGTTTAAACAGTATTATAAATTTTCTTCTGATCATTGCTTTAAATGTATCTCATAGATTCTAATATATACTGCTTCAATTACCACTATTTTTCAAAGATTCTGTCGTTTTTTTGTATGTATTTACTTCTTCACCAAGATTTAATAGAAATCCTATAAACTTCCAGATGAAAGAGTCATTTTGTTTTGCTTTGTTTGTGGCTTGTGTTCTAATTTCTAGTTTTATTGTACCATGATCATACAAGGTTGTTTATAATATTTTTACTTTATGAAACAAACTGATCTTTTGAAAGGAAGTCCTAATGTAGCATCAGTTGTTCAAGAAGTTCCATGTTTTCTATTCTCAGGATATAATGCTCAGGCTATCTTGTTGCTTTTTCTGTTTAGATCTTGTAGATCTTTTTATTCATTCATGGCCCACTTTACCTTTTTTGTACGGAGATTGATGTTTTAGTCTCCTATTAATTGTACATTTCTATTCTTTCTCCTTGCACTTCCTATAGTTCTTGCTCTATATGAGTGATTATTATATTATTTGGTACATAGATTAATTTACAACCGTTGTGTCCTTCAATTTATATTATGGCTTTTAGCATTATAAAGAATCTTTTTCTTTTTTAAAATTTTTAAATTTTTTATTATCTTTTTTTTTAAAGATTATTTATTTATTTATTAGAGAGAGAGAGACTGAGAATGAGAAGGGAGAAGGTCAGAGGGAGAAGCAGACCTCCCGCAGAGCCGGGAGTCCGACATGGGACTCGATCCCGGGACTCCGGGATCATGACCTGAGCCGAAGGCAGTCGCTTAACCAACTGAGCCACCCAGGCTCCCTATTACATTTTTTTTTTTAATTTAAGAATCTTTTTCGGTTTCATTTATTGCCTTTGGCTCTGAATTCTAATTTGGTAAAAGGATTGTAACTTTTGGTTTTCTTGTTTTTTTGATTTCTATGATAAATTTTTCTTCATCCTTTTATATTTAGACTCTTGAAATTCCTGCATTTTTTAAAAAAAGACTTCTCTTTATTTTTTATTTTATTTATTTTATTTTATTTTATTTTATTTTATTTTGTTTAGAGGGAAAGAGCAAGTGCCAGTAGGGGTGCAGGGGCAGAGGGAGAGGGAGAGAATCTTAGGCCGGCTCTATGCTCAGTGCCAAGCCCAACGCAGGGCTCAATCTCATGGCCCTGAGATCACGAACTGGGCTGAAATCAAGAGTCAGTTGCTTAAGGCACCCCCAAGAATTCCTGCATTTTTGGTATTTATATACAAAATAGAGTTAGGTTTGGTTTAAGGTGTCAGTTTGAAAATCTGTTTTCTTTTAAGAAGTTAATTCAGTCTGTTTATTGATATGACCCACATCTTTCAACTCTATTAATTTATGCTATGACTTTTGCTTTTATTTTGTTATATTTGTTTTAGTCTCTTTGTTGATCTTTTCTGATTTTTATTCCTTTTTTGTATTTAGGAAATTCGTACTTGTCTTTCAGTGTTTACATTTGTATTGACATCTCTCATAGTGACCCCATTTTGTAATACTGTTTTTTTTTTTCCGTTCTTTTTTTTTCTCCCAGCTCTGCCTAGGCAGAAGTTTAGCGATTTCACTAATCTTTCCCCAAAACAGTTTACTTTGATGATTCTGTTTAGTTTTTCCATTTCGCTAATTGCTATTCTTAGGTCTGTTATTTCATTTTTTGCATTTATTCTATTATTTCCATTTTCATGAGCCAAAGAAAACTTGTATATATCTAGGCTATATGGTTCTCTATTCAATGATTTTAAGACTATGTAGCAAATGTAATCTCTGACAGCCACCACCTAGTGCACATGTTTGGGTCTGCCTAGATCTTGAGAGATCTTGATCACCATTACTGACGGTTATTTGTAACTATAATGACAGGTAAGACGGCTGTGTCAGCATGAATAAAGGTGAAGCCAGGTTACCTTTACTTAATTTTAGAATTCAAATTCGGAAATACCTAGGAATACAATTTCAAGAAGTCATAAAGTAAGTTGATCAATGCTCTCGGTCAAAAAGAAATTCCTCCTAAATGCATGATTTTATTTGCTTACTGGAGATCATTGTTTTCACACCAATTATATTTCTTTGTGACGCAGGAGTCAGTGTTGAAAAGAATATTCTCTTACCATGCCTCTAATAGAAAATCATAGAGGGAAAAAAAGGAGAAATTATCTAATTAATTCAGGCAAAAGCAAATCCATAGTTCACTGTTTTTAATGAAATGTTTGCCTGCATTTTTTTTAAAAAAGATTGTTATTTATTTGAAGGAGAGTGAGAGTGAGAGAGATCAGAGAGGGAGAGGGAGAATCAGACTTGCCACTGAGCTGGGAGTCCAATGTGGGGCTCGATCCCAGTACCCTGAGATCATGACCTGAGCTGAAGGCAGCCACTTAAACAAGTAAGCCACCCAAGCACTCCATTTGGCTGCATTTCTGTGATACGTTTTGGTTGCCTGCATTTCCCCCCAAATCATTTTGACAATTGCCTCAAATCTCCACCTGTCATGGCCAGTGGACATTTCAAACCTCAAGTGCAAAATAAAAGAGACTGTGAAAAACACAGCTGTTTCAAAATCCAGGTGCTACCATTTCCAGCTCTAGGCCTATGAATCCCTCATAACAACTAGGTAGAATGTTCTCTTCTAGGTCCTATGATTTCTTGCATTTTGATAAGGTAGAACCAAAATATTTTTGCTAAGGATTGCCACCTCAAGCACTTGGTCAAAATTCCTGATGGGGAAAATAAGAGTTGTGGTATTTTTGTTCAACTTAGACACTGACATGAATATAATAGATTACTTGGCACTTAGTCAACATGGCGACAGGGACCTCTCTATAAATAGAATGTTCTGCTCCTTTTTGCGGAGGAATAAAGAGAAATGTAACATTACTAAGAATTGTGTAAGAAGTCCTGGGTCTTGAGTTGAGCTTTTATGCAGAATCTTTTAGAAAATATCAGTAATCCAGTTTTAAAACATTCTTGCTTATGCTTTGCTTTATGCAAGTGTTTTATAGATTACTCTGTACAACATCTCTGTAAGTCAGTCCAATATTGCTGTCTTAATACTGCTGACCAAAAATTGAGTTATAGGCTGAGTATTTAATTAGCCCATCAAAATTCTGGACAGCTCTGAAATTAAAATTCCTTGCATTTATATTATGTGCCTTAGTTGGCTTGGGCTGCTATAAGAAAATATCATAGACAGGATGGCTTAAACAACAATCATGTATTTCTCCTAGTTCTGAAGGCTGAGAAATCCAAGATCAAGGTGCTGGCAGAGTCAGTATCTGGTGAAAGCCCACTATCTGTGTTCCAGACAACTGCTGTGTCCTTGAGTAGCCTTAACTTAGCACATGCTTGTGGAGGTAGAGATCTCTTTTTCTTCTTCTTCTTAGAAGGGCATTAGTCCCATCATGAAGATACCTACCACTCATGAGCTAATTAATCTAAACCTAATTGCCTCCCAAAGTGCCTACCTACAAATGCTATCACATTGTGGGTTAGGGCTTCAATCTGGTGGGGGGTCTACAGTCAGTCCCTAACAATGAAAAGAGATGATGGCTTTGAGCAAACCTTTTCTGTAGTTCTTGGGTTTTCATGAAGGGAGGAGAGGCCCTAGAACTGTGATTATGTTCTGAAAAATATTGAGCTAGGAAAGGAGCTCTTTATCCTTTTTTGTTTGTTTGTTTTTTGGTATGAAAGTATGGGATATAAATTACACCATGACAAGAGCTGAATACAGCAGACAGATGCCAGTATCTCTAGTCAGGAAGATTTATCCTTGCTTGCAAGAAGAGACTACATCTCAGCTAAATATAGACATATGATCTCACCCAAATCAGGCAAATGGTCCATCTGAATGAGTAATCTTATTCTATTAATCTGAAGCTACAGAAGATGACTGAGTCTTGGGAAGTACTTTAAAAAAAATTCTCAATACTCTAGGAGAGGTGATGAACAGTGTGTTAAATCCTTTGATCTTGTTTAGATTTTCTTCTTGATGTAAGAATTGTGGTATTTTTGCTCAACTTGGACATTGACGTGAATATAATAGATTATCTGGCCTGACAGACTCTCTGAGTTTTAGAGACGAACCAATTGTCTGGGAACATGGGGACAGATAAAGCTCAGAAGACAAAATGCTAAGGAAGAGACAAGCCAGGCAGAAAAACTTCAGAGATCCGTAGAGGGCCAACCTCTCTTACTCCCCAAGACTGGAAAGGAACCTCTGAGAGAGTTAGAACAGTGCCTGGTATTCACACAGGGCCAAGAATAGTACCTGTTACCATCAGTCTACCTGGAAAACTTATAATTCGTGGACATTAGGTAAAGTACTCGGGAAGATCTTGACACGGTGATGGGGAATCGTCAGCCTTAGACTGTTCACTGCTGTGGAGTTGCATTGTACATCACAAAAACAAGACCCAAACAATCAAATTGTTACCAAGCAATATTCTTTTCAAGGACACATAGAACATTTATCAAGATGAACCATTTTCGGGGCACCTGGGTGGCTCAGTGGGTTAAGGCCTCTGCCTTCGGCTCAGGTCATGATCTCAGGGTCCTGGGATCGAGCCCCACATCAGGGTCTCTGCTCAGCAGGGAGCCTGCTTCCCCCCCTCTCTCTGCCTGCCTCTCTGCCTACTTGTGATCTCTCTCTCTGTGTCAAATAAATAAATAAATAATCTTAAAAAAAAAAGATGAACCATTTTCTGGGCCATACAACAAGTTTCAATTAATTTAAAGTTTTAATTCATATAAAGCATACTTTCTGAGCACAAGGGAATTCAATTAGAAGTCAGTATCAGAAAGATCTCTTAAATAACCCTAAATATTTGGAAACAAAAATAATGTACTTCTCCAAAAACCCATGGTTCAAAGAAGACCTCAAAAGAGAAATTGAAAAGCATATTGAGTTAAATGACAATAAAAACAAAACATGTACCAATTTGTTGGATGCCGCTAAGGTGGCGTTGAAGAGGACATTTATAGTACTATAAGCTTACATGAAAATAACAGAATAATTTCAAATCTGACTTCACGCTCCACTTAAAATGCTATAAAAGGGCAAAAAACTCAACATAAAAAGAAGAAAAGAAACATTAGTATTAGAACAGAATCAATGAACTAGAAAGCAGAGAAATAGTAGAGAAAATCAATGAAACTGAAGGGTATTTTTTTGAGATGAACCAAAATTGATAAACCTCTAGCCAGCCTGCTCAGGAAAAAAAATATGAAGACACAAATTACCAGTGTCAGAAATGAGAGCGGTTAGATCACTATATAATCTACAGATTTTAAAAGAATGAGAAGGGAACATTGTGAACAACTTTATGCCTGTAATTTTGATAATTTAGATGAAATGGAAAAATTCCTTGAAAGACACAAATTACTAAAGCCCATTCAAGAAGAAAAATATAACCTGAAGAGCTCTATATCTGTTTAAGAAATTGAATTTGTGGTTCAAACCCTTACCACAAAGAAAACGTAAGGCCCAGATTGCTTCACTGTTAAATCTATCAAATATATAATGAAGAAATAAAGCCAATCATACATAGACTCTTTCAGAATATTTAAAAGGAGAGCATGCTGCCCAATTCATTGTATGTTCCCGGTGTTACTGTGATACACAAATTAATCCGACATTGCTGGAAAGACAAAAACAAATCAGCAAAAACAACAGACCAATAGTCTTCATAAGCATAGATATAAAACTTCTAAATAAAATTTAGCAAACATAATTCACCAATATCTAAAAATAATAAACATTTTGACCAAGTCAGCTATCTCCTCAAAAGACAAGGTAGTTTACTATTTAAAAATTTATCAAAAGAATCCATATATTAATAAGGTGAAAAATTAAAGGCATGTAGATAAACACAGTAAAAGCATGTAACAAAATCAAATGTCTATTCCTATTAAAATCTCAGAAAATTAGGAATAGAAAAGACCTTTGACCTGATAAAGGGCATCTATGAAAGACCTGGAGCTTACATCATTCTTAATGGTGAAATACTGAATTCTTTTCTCTTACCCCATCAGGCAAAAGACAGTGTTTTCTCTCGCCATTTTATTTAAAACTGCACTGAAGTATTTAGGCTGTTCAATTAAACGGGAAACAGAAATAAAAGGCATATGTGTATGTGTGTATATATATATATATATATATAGCTGAAACATTATTCACGGAAGACATAATCATCTATGTAGAAAATCCACTGGAATCTACAAAAAAGCTACTAGAAGTAGTAAGTGCATTTAGCAAGTTTAGCAGACTGTAAGCTCAATATGTATGAATCCATTGTATTTCTATGCTGGCAATGCATAATCAGAGCTTTGAATTTTAAAAATAATATCATTTCTAATAGCTGAAAATGTTCAATACTTAGGAGTAAACCTACCAGTGTTGTGTGAGACCTATACACCCAAAACTACAAAATGTTATTGAGTGAAATTAAAGGAGACCCAAATAAATGGAGGGATATAGTTTGGTTATATATGGGAAGACTCCGGAGTAATATTTCAATGCTCTCCAAAATAATCTTTAGTGTGATCCCTATCGAAATCTTAGTGGGCTGTTTTGGAGTCGTTTACAAGTTAATCCTAAAATGTATATGGAAATGCAAAGGATTCAGAATAGACAAAACCACTTTGAGAAAGAAGAAAACAATGAGGGAGCTAATACGACTTCATTTTAAGGGTTTATTGTAAAGCCGTGGTAGTCAAGATAGTGTGGTATTGGTGTTCAGATACACAAACAGATCAATGGAAGAGAAGAGCGAATTCATACCTAGACCCACACCTGTTTTGCCAACTAATTTCGTAAAAAAGATAGAGGTAATTCAGTGGAGAAAAGGTACTCTTTGAATAAATGGTGCTGAAGGAATGGGGCGCTCTCATAGTATACGCTAAAGAACGTCTGTCTGTATTTCATGCCATGTTCAAAAACTAATTTCAAATGAATCATAGGACCTAAATGCAAAACTGCAAACTCTAAGACATCTAGAAGAAACATCGGAGAGAATCTTCGTGACCTTGGTTTAGGCAGTGATGTCTTAAGTCTGGTATCACAAGCATGACCCATAAAAGAAATCATTGTTAAATTGAACTCCATCCGAATTAAAGTCTTCTACTTTTGGAAAAACACTGTTAAGAGAATGAAAAGGCAGATGACAGATTGGGAGAAAATGTATTCAAGGCCTATATCATTAAAGGACTTGAATCCAAAATACACTCTCAAAGCACAGTAATAAGAAAACAAGAAAAGCAATTAAAAAACGAGCAAGCACAAGGGAATTTTTAGGTGATGTAACTGTTCTTTATGATACTATGGGAGTGGATAGAACTCTGTTATGTGTCCAACCCCAAAGAAACATGCATCACGAAGAGTTAACACTATGTCAGGACTAAAATATCATTTGGGATGGTTCTGATCGGGTATTATAAGGCTAAAAACAAAAAGAATATTTGTACATAAATACTGTATTCTAGTGGTAAATGTGTTTCACACAGGAGTATGCTATTTTGTATGTGTATGTTGCGCATACACTAGGGTTAAACAAATAAGTTAATACATTAGAGATGATGGGACCTAAGTTTCTCCCTGTCAGAGAAGCTCTTAATAGGCAAAAGTGGTAGGCGAGAATGAATCTTGCAGTTCTCGATTAGAGTTGGAGATAACAATATGAACTAGTATTTTTATACTCACATGTAAATTTAAATATAGAAATAATTATATGTGTGTATGTATACATGGGCCAGCATACGTACACACATTTTCTAGTTCTGTCTACTAAAAAGGCCTAGTAGCAATGACACTCAGTAATAAAAGGAGCATCCCCAGTGCCCCGATCTTGGTTTCTAAATAACATATTCTCATTCAAAGAAACCAAAGCACCTTGGAGAAACTGATGATACTAAGGTTGGGGCAGGAAAAATATGAGCTAAGGTTGGAGCTAATCTTGTGTCAGAAAGTAAGGGAGTACTCTATGGTATTATGGTAGTGGCTAGGACTCTGTATGTGTCCAACCCCAAAGAAACATGCATCACGAAGAGTTAACACTACTACAAACATGTTAGAATTTAAAGAGCAAACAACAAACAATTAACCATATTGAGTGTTGATAGGAATGTAGAGCAGCTGGAATTCTCATAATTGCCAGTAGGAATGTAAAATAGTTCTACTGTTCTGGAAAACGGTTTGGCAGTTTCTTGAAAAGTTAAGCGTGCACCTACCACACGATCCAGCCAAGAGAAAAGAAAGCACACATTCATAGGTAGACTTGTACACAAATGTTTATAGCAGTGTTACTTGCAATAGCCAAAAAATAGAGACAACCAAAATGACCATCAACAGGTGAATAGATAAACAAATTGGGGAATAAAATACTACTCTGCAAGGAAAGGCATATAACATGCAAATGCATAATAATGCAAGCTAACCTATAATGACAGAAAGCAGGTGAATAATTGCTTGGGAAGAGGGAGGCGGGGCATCTGTGGAAGGTGAGATTCCTTCCACCATGAAGCATGAGGAAACTTTGTGAGTGATGGATGAGTTCAATGTCTTGATTGTGGTAGTATTTTCATGGGTATTATATACATGTCAAACTCTTCAAATTATGCATGTTAAGTACATTCAATTTTTCATATGCTAATGCATTTCAATAGATCTGTTAAAATGTATTATATCTATTCTTATTTTATATTTTAAACTTAGTTTTAATGATATATGCTAATTTTAAGTAATTAACATAATTCAATATATATACTTAAATAGTGGTTAAAAATATTGGTTCTCAAACTTTCTCACGTATTGGAATTTCCTTGTGGGCTTTTTTAAAACATGGTTTTCTGAGCCTCACCTCCGGAGTTTCCAATGCAGTAGGTTCAGAGTTGTGCCTGATAATTTGTATGCATTTCTAACATGTTCCTAGATCATGCTGACGTTGAGAACACTGGTTTAAAGTATAAGGTTGTTTTTTTTTTTTTTAAAGATTTACTTACTGGGGTCCCTGGGTGGTTAAGTCAGTTAAGTATATGCCTTCGGGTCAGGTCATGATCTCCAGGTCCAGATGTGGGATGGAGCCCCACATCAGGGGAGTCGGCTTCTCCTTCTCCCTCTGCCCCTCTCCACCACCCATGCTTGCTCTCTGTCTTCCTAATAAATAAATAAAATCTTTAAAATAAGTAAATAAAAGCAAAGATTTATTGATTTATTTATTTATTTTAGAGAGAAAAAGAGAGAGAGCAGAGGAAAACGGCAGAGGGAGAGGGAGATAGAATCTTTTTTTTTTTTTTTAATAAAGACTTTATTTATTTATTTGTCGGAGAGAGAGAGGGAGAGAGAGCACAAGCAGGCAGAGTGGCAGGCAGAGGCAGAGGGAGAAGCAGGCTCCCTGCTGAGCAAGGAGCCCGATGTGGGACTCGATCCCAGGACCCTGGGATCATGACCTGAGCCAAAGGCAGCAGCTTAACCAACTGAGCCACCCAGGCGTCCCATGGGAGATAGAATCTTAAGCAGACTCCACACTGAGCATGGAGCCCAATACAGGGCTCGATCCCACCACCCTGAGATCATGACCTGAGCCAAAACTAAGAGTCAGATGTTTAACTGACTTTGCCACCCAGGCAGCCCTAAAGTATAAGTTTTGGGGAAAAAAATGGAAGGAACAATTACATACCTATTTAAAGAGTATTTAGAGCACCCAGTCCCTTCCATGCCTCTCCTCAGTGAACGGTTACCATGTCTATCTATTCTCACCCATGTGGAAGTCTGGGATTTTCATCTCTGGAAAGGTCTCTAAACTGTAGGACACCTTGCACATACAGTAGCCCTAACCTTCACCCTCACCCTCACCCTCACCCAAACCCTAATCCTAACCCACTAACCCATAACTGGAACACCTAAGAGTAACCCTTTCCCTAACCCTAACCATAAAACTAACTCTGTGGTCAGGTTTCTGTCCTACACGATACTAGGCATATACCCTCCCCCTAAACTTAACCTTTACTATAATGCCAACCCTAACACTAGATTTGAGAAAATGGGTTCCTGAACACACGATAAGAAAAGCTGAGAAGCAACTGAGTTATTCTGGAGAAAATCCCAAACCTTTAAGAATTGGTAATATTTCCGAAAATGGATGTGAAGGTAGGGATAAATACAGAAGAAACAATTCAACATCTATTCAAATATTTAGAGCTCTAAACCCACTCGTTGCTTTAGCTTGCTGGATGAATGCCATTTCTAATCACACCCAAGCAGAAGTCTAAGGTTTTAGTCTTGAGAAGGGTCTCTGAACTGCATTAGACCAGGCCCCTACCATCATCCTAACACAAACCCTGACACTATTCCTAACCCTTAACCCTAACCAAAACCCTACGTAAAGGTCTCTGATCCCCAGTATACAAGGCACATACCGTCACCCTGGCCCAAACCCTAATCCTCACCCTTTCCCTGACTCTATCCTGAACCGTAACCCTAGACGTTATGGGAAAAGAGAAAAAAGGCAGAGGCAGTATAGAGTGGATATTACTTAACCATTAAAAAGTATGAAATCAGGGCACTTGGGTGGCTCAGTGGTTTGAGCCTCTGCCTTCTCCTCAGGTCATAGTCTCAGGGTCCTGGGATCGGGCTCTCTGCTCAGTGGGGAGCCTACTTCCCCCCTCTCTCTCTCTGCCTGCCTTTCTGCCTACTTGTGATCTCTTTCTCTCTCTGTCAAATAAATGGATAGGAATCTTTATAAACGAACAAACAAACAAATAAAAAGTATGAAATCTTGGGGCACCTGGGTGGCTCACTGGGTTAGAGCCTCTGCCTTCGGCTCAGGTCGTGATCTCGGGGTTCTGGGATCGAGCCCCGCGTTGGGCTCTCTGCTCAGCAGGGAGCCTGCTTCCCCTCTCTTTCTGCCTGCTTCTCTGCCTACTTGTGATCTCTCTCTTTCTCTGTCAGATAAATAAATAAAATCTTTAAAAAAAAAAAAGTATGAAATCTTGGCATTTGCAACGACTGAATGGGGCTAGAGTGTATGATGCTAAGTAAAGTAAGCCAGTCAGAGAACACAAATACCATATGATCTCAGTCATATGTGGAATTTAAGAAGCAATACTAATGAGCAAAGGGACAAAAGAGAGGCAAACTATAAAACAGACTCTAACTATAGAGAACAAATGAATGGTTACTAGAGGGTAAGAGGGTCAGGGGGATGGGTGAAATAGGTGATGGGGATTAAGGAGGGCACTTGTGATGAGCACCGGGTGTTGTATGGAAGTGTTGAATCACTACATGATACAAATGAAGTGAATACGAAACTGTATGATAACTGGAATAAAAGTGAAACCTTAAAAAAAGGGAGGAAACAAAACAAAAAAAGTGTAAGCCTTTGGAATCAGAAACATGTTGGTTTGAATCCTGGATATTTTGTTTACTAACGGTATGGGCTCATAAAATTTTTGTATGTCTCTAAGGAGCAGATTCCTCTAATGTAGAATGGGGGTGGTAAACCTTGTCTCACAGGACCATTGCACAAACTAAGTGATTACAGTGATCAGCACAGTAATTCTTGGCCTATAATAAGCCACCATTAAATGATGAATATTATCATTATTAGAGACCACTCGTCTTTCATTGGTCACTTTAGTTCACCCATATTTTGCAGAGAGGGGGAAATTAACAAATAAGTTAAATTTTAAGGTATATGAGGTTTGAGTTGAAATACAAGCCTTTATTATTAATCATCGTAGGTCTAGGTTTTTCTTCTTTCTCTATTGAGAGCAGTAAAACTATACACGTGTTCTCATGAGCTAGCTGGCTTTTGTTTGCTCACATTCTCCCTGCTTCAAAGAGTTCTGCAAAAGATACTACATCCTTGGATGTACTTGATAGAAAATTATAGGCTCCCACTTGTAAAATTGGTATTCAGTTAAGCCTCCTTATTCACAGATTCCATATTTGCAAATTGGCCCATTCACTCAAATTTACTTGTAACCCCCCAAATGATACTTGCAACACTTTTGTGGTCATTCGTGGACATGTGCATACGGGTGAACAGTTTGATGCACCCGAAACTCATGTTCTCAGCCGAAGTCAAACAAAGCGACTTCCTACCATCTTGTTTCAGCTCTTGTACTGTAAACAAGTCTCCTATTCGCACTTTATTTAGTGCCTAGTGCCATGTTCTTCAGATTTTTGTGCTTTTTGGTGGTGATTTTGCTTTAAAATGGCCCCCAAGCATAGTGCTTCAGTGCTGTCAGTGTTCCCAAGTGCAAGAGAACTGTGATGTGCCTTACAGAGAAGATAGGTGTGTGAGATAAGCTGTGCATAGCCATGAGTTCTAGGATATAGTGCTGCTGGCCATAAGCTCAATGCTAACGGATCAACAATATATACGAAATGAGTGCCTTTAAACTGAACACACAACTGTACTCATCAGTTGACAAAAATGTTGTGACCAGAGGCACCTGGCTGGCACGGTCAGTAAAGCATGTGCCTCTTGATCTTGGGGTCATGAGTTCAAGCCCCACACTGGGCATAGAGATTACATAAAAAAAATGTGACCAGAGGCTTGCAGGAACCTAATCCTGTCTTTCCCTTAGGAGCAGTGGTTCAGTATTCACTACTTCAGAGTTCCTGGCAACTTAATGGGACATAATTACCATGAATAATCAGATTTGACTGCATATAACCATGTATAATCTATGTAGTTGAACCCAAACTCAAGAAAAAATAAAACAAAACAAAACAGCAGAGAAGCTGGCTAACACCCAATGTTGAAAAATATCTCAGTTAGCATCTTGGAAAGGGGTGGGTTTGCTTTCCAGGAGCACTGTAGTGACAGAGATGTCTGTTACAAGTACATAAATATTTGTATATAGTTAAAGGTGTAGCGTACATATTAATTTTCCACCCTCCTCCTCTAGGGAGGTAGTTCAGTATGCATTGAAGAGCCATTTGGTGTACCAGCCATGTCTTCCCTTCTTCATGCCTGATGAGGCAGAAAGAGAGACTGCTTGGTGTACAGCGTGTTGGTCAGGGTCAGGATCTATGCATTTTTGTGTCACTGAAAATGCAGGGAGAGGAACAGAAAACAGTTAAAGAACATTTCCCAAAGTGTCCTCGAAAGATGAGAGTGAGAGCGGTAATGGGACCTGTACTTAACTGACTAGTTTTTCCTATCTGACTAACTGAGATTTTCATCCGGCATTAGTGAGAAGACGTAATTGCAATGACATGTTACATGGTCCCTTGGAAAGTCCATGATCCATGGAAAGTCTTCCTGACTTTTGGAAGAAGCTCATTGAAATCTCTGATTCAGAAATGGACTGAGGTCAAGGACTGATGGTTGGAGGGTGGGAAAAAGAGAGAAATTTGCTTCAGAGAAAATGGCAGAAATAGCCTGTATATCTTTAACGTTACCCAGCACGAGGATTCTGATTTTAGAATTGAGATGAAAATTGTAAGTATTTTTTAAAAGCATGGAAGAAATGTTGGCATTTCAGGTTCCATCTAAATAGCTTAAAACCTTTTTAAAATTCTCTGAAGAAAATGTAACTGCAAATCAGAGCTTGAGTTTTGAAAATGTGTACTGTGCCGTTCTTTTGTCAGGTGATTTAGGGAAGGTGAAAACTCACAGAGAACGTTTTGGAGGGTGTGGGGTTGAGGAACAGAGACACACACCTGGCTCTAGAATTTGCTCATGCCTAGGCAGAGAGTTTTTTGAATAAGATCCTGATGAGCTGTAGGGAAAGAAACTGCAAGGACATTAAACCTATGGCCTCATCCTTGGATCTTGGATTTAAGGCTCTCAAACATGAATGATAGCACTTATCCTCTGGATAAGTGAGGGTCCCGAGGAAGGCAGTTGACACACTGTGAAGTAGACTCCATGCTTGGGTACTGACAAGGGATACCGGCTTGGGGTGAAGTGTCAGAAGGCATCCACAAATCTAACTTGTTCTGAGAGAGCTGACCTATGTGCCTGTAGGAGGATAGAGTATGCATAAAGTTGGGAAAGTCAGATTTTAATTAAAAGCGCCATAATACTGGTGGTAGAGTGTCCTCCCAATTGAGAACACAACCAATGTGTGTGTGCATGTACATATGCATGTGCGTGTGTGTGTGTGTGTGTGTCTCAGGGTGTCTGTGTGTGTCTTTGTATCTGTGTGTGTTAAGGTGGTGGGGGGCACAGAGCAGCAAAGGGCCCTCTGACACTGGGTCCATACTGGTGGTGAAGTGATGAGAAACCTTAGTATAATCACTGATAATTAAATCTCCTTGAAGCCAGAAAGATGTGGTACCAACAGATACAACTGGGCGATTGTAATGGCCAACAGGAAGTCATGAGCCTGTTCTGATTCAGCCAGGGGAAAGAGGGGATCTGGGGAGAGGATGGCTTGAGGTCCAAGCAACTCTTCTGGTGGGGTACTCCAATCCCGTGCGTGTTGTCATAATAATTGCTACTCTCATGGACATGACTACACGCCCTCCCCAGATTCCCATACCATGACCTGGAGAAACAAGGGTCGCTCAAGCAACACATTGACAAAATGGCTGACGATTAACGATAGAACGTCACGTATGGCAAGTGTGTATGGAGAGCCACAATGTATATTACATTCTTGAGAGTAAACACAAATTTTAACTTCAAAAAAATTGAGAAAAAAGTTACGAGCATAAGGGTCATCAATCCAGTAAGCAAAAATTGGCCACTTAAAATCTATTAGACACTTTCACATTAATACTCTACAAAGAAAAGGAGAGAAACTGGCAGCCATGTGTTATTTGGTCTCCTGGGTTATAGTGCCCGTGTTTAGAGAGGATGACAGTGTGTGCTTAAAAGCTACAGCCTGCCTATTATTAAATATTAAAGACCTTGTTTCTTCTCCAGTCTTGTGGTTCTTAACACAGCAAGACTTCTCAGCTAAGGTGGTTTTGAGGAGGGATGGGATTGCATAAATGCTTTATTTTAAAATTCAAACTAAAATTACCTTTGTCGTAAAGAACATAATCATCTTCTAAATGAACACATCCTGGAACCCTAACAGCAGTGCACCGTGGGCATTTGGAATCAATCAGGCAGTTAGTGACAGAGAGCCTCCCTCTTTTCTTCCCCCCCTTCCCCCATCCACTGCAGTGCAGTAATGGGTCTGCTTCCAGACTACAAAAATGTGTCCCTAGGGGTATTGTATTAGGCAAGTGAAAGCAATAAACTTATCTTGAGAATCTGTTCTACCTCTGAAGGGGAAGGAAAAAGGGCACTAAGTTAATACCCAGACCTTTAAGTCAGATTCCTGATTTTAGAAATGCTTTGACCCAGACTACGAAATGTGATTTTTCTAAGATTTATTCCCCGTAGTCCCCCTCTCTTTCCATCTAAACGGGACTTCATTAATGGATAAAAATAAGGGGTTGGGGTTCATCTGAATTATGCCAAAATCTACCAATGATGCTCAGGAAGAGTAGTACTTACTATGATGCTCTGGTATGCCTGGAGGCCAGTGGGACCAAAGGCCTTTCTTCATTCGCTGAAACATTTCTATTAGTGTGCGTTTTATGCTATATATTTTGACAAGCTTGTCATGCATTTTATTTTGTTTTTTAATCCTCACAGAGGTAGATATTACTGTTCCTACATTTCTGCAGATGGGGATATGAGTCTAGAGAGGCCAAATAACTTGTCTATGGTTATATGACCAGTAAAAGGGTTAAGCTGACTCCTAAGTCCCTGGCTCCCATATATGATAAAGTCAAATGAATGTCTCCTCAGTCCAAGAAGTGTCTCATAACCCTTTTCCAACCAGCTTGGGACTCTTCAGTCTAACCTACAAAAATCCTGCTGCTGCTGTCGAAGCACTAGAATTTAGGGATCAAACCATCACTTCCTCACCCTATGGGAGGTTTAGGATTGACCTTTAATTAAAGAAATGTGTTTCGGTGGTGCCTGGGTGGTTTAGTCAGTGGAGCATGCAACTTTTCATCTCGGGGTTGTGAGTTTGAGCCCATGTTGGGTGTAGAGCTCACTTAGAAAAAAATCGAAAGAGATGTGTTTCAATCTTTCTTTCAAATACTTCCCAGACCAACAAATGTATTAGTAAAATCAATCAGTCAATCAATAATACTATGCTATTCTAATACATACTATTTCTCAGATACCTTCTTTCTCCTTCTTTTCCTCAATACTTACCTGACTTTTCAAATTCTTGTTTGGATATGTTAAAATGAAATTAAGACATTACTTTAAGTCCTTAATAGCATTTTACTTCTTAGCTTCCAAAGAATTATTTTCCAGCTTCTCCACTTGTCCAAAAAATGTATTTCTTTAATAAAGATAAAAGCATCTAGGCAATGTAAATGCTGCTAGTAACATGTCAACCTGAAAAGACTTACTTAAAGTTTTTTTCAAAACAAATTTATAAATTCAGACCTTGGTTTCCAGTACTATTTTCCAATGAAAGGAACCAGGGATTCTTGGAGAAAAAGACTGTTTCTAGGACTAGGGCAGGAAATATACAAGATGAGCCTGGAGCATCTTGTAGTGCCAGAGAATAAGGAAGGCTCAAACAAATAGAACTAACCACAGTGATAGGGTTTCTTCAAGGAGCACAGGAATGAGCTGAAGAGTTCCCAGAGGTCAAAGCTAGAACAATTTAGACAACAAAATAAAGAAGTGCTACATTAGAATCCACAGTATAAAGTGAATATCCATGAGTCCATACTGATATAAATTACTGAATGAACAAGCAAATAAGTGAGGAAGAAAAGATAAACTGGGGTGCCTGGGTGGCTCAGTGGGTTAAGCCTCTGCCTTCGGCTCAGGTCATGAAATGGAATATAACTCTTCACTTTTTAAGTGTAGACTATACCTAGTGACTTGCTTCCAAGACTATAGTTTGGAAAGGGAGGAGAAAAATTAAAGAGTAGTCTAACAGTGGAGAAACCTGACAAACAGATGTCAGACAGATAATCAAGGTCAACATCAACAGTCATCAGTCATGTTGGTAGTATCTGCCCTTGTTGTGATGGAATGTGATGAGAATGGCACTTTACCCCTGTGGTCTTCCTCTCCCAAACCCATAATCCTAGTCCAATCAGTAGGAAAACATCAGACAAATCCCAATTGAGAGATATTCTACAAAATACCTGAGCAGTGCCCTTCCTTCAAAACTGTCAAGGTCATCAGAAACAAGGAAAGTCTGAGAAATTGTTACAGCTAAGTCTAAGGAGGCATGATGACAGGTCATAGGGTGCCCTGGTGGGATCCTGGAACATAAAAGGGACAGTAGGTAAAAAATAAAGAAATTTGAATGAAATATGGGCTTTAGTAAATACTGTATAAATATTAGTTCATTAATTGTGACAAAGATCCCATAGTAATGTAAGTTATTAATAATAAGGAAAACAGGCTGTGGGGTATATAGAAAGCCTCTGCACTGTCTTTGCAATTTTCCATAAAACTAAAAGTATTTCAAAACAAAATGTTTTACTGAACAGAATGAACTAAAGCCAGGGGGTCTGGGTGGCTCAATTGGTTGAGCATCTGACTCTTGGTTTCAGTGCAGGTAGTGATCTCAGGGTCATGATATCGAGCCCCTCATCAGGCTCCGTGCTCAGTGTGGAGTCTGCTTGAGATTCTTTCCCTCTCTCTCTTCCCCTCTTGCTCTTGTTCTCTCTCTCTCTCTAAAATAAACAAACAAATAAATAAATAAATATTAAAAAAAAAAAAGAATGAACTTAAGCCAATTCAAATCATGTTGTACAGTTCCCTGGGAGAAGGAGGTGGAAACTAAATATGAACACCAGGCCTTTGCCTATATGTAAATATCTATTGAATTACCCCATCTGAATCCAGTTGGTTGAATTATAAGCCAATCTGCATCATTTTCCATAGCTGAAGTTGGCATATGTGTAGTACTGGAGGAGCTAATGTAGCTTCTACAGTAAGCTCCAGAACACTCTTCTCCTTCCCCCTCCTTCCCACCCACCTTCTTCCCTGCCTCCCAGAGCTGAGCAGCAATATTAACTCAAGGAAGTACCACTTGCAAGGACTTCTTTAAGAAATTGGTATCACTGCAGGTTAATTCACTAGATCTTCACTTCTGACCATATGAACTTAATTATTTTAATTTGAATTATTTTTTATGTTTCAGCTTTTCTAGGTCTGCTCTATCCAGTGCCAGTAAACTATCCAATCCAATAAACTTCAGTTGCGGGGTGCCTGAGTGGCTCAGTGGGTTAAAGCCTCTGCCTTCGGCTCGGGTCATGATCTCAGGGTCCTGGGATCGAGCCCTGCATCGGGCTCTCTGCTCAGCGGGGAGCCTGCTTCCCCTTCTCTCTCTGCCTGCCTCTCTGCCTACTTGTGATCTCTCTCTCTGTGTCAAATAAATAAATAAAATCTTTATCAAAAAAATAAACTTCAGTTGCTTTTCCGCTAGGTTTTTCATTTCAAGACTCTTGTCTGTCAGCAAGGAACATGGGGTAGATAAACCTTATGTAGGAAAGGTGGTCTGGGCAGCTTGAAAAAAGTTTGTATCTTAAATAGAGGTTTCTTTCAGTACCTCTCCTATCTCTTTTTAGAGTCTCTGATTGGAGTCAGAAACTTAGCTCTAGGGGCTCAGTGGGTTAAAGCCTCTGCCTTTGGCTCAGGTCATGATCTCAAGGTCCTGGGATCGAGCCCCACGTCGGGCTCTCTGCTCAGCGGGAAGCCTGCTTCCCCCACCCCCCGCCTGCCCTTCTGCCTACTTGTGATCTCTCTCTCTCTCTGTCAAATAAAAAAAAAAAAAGAAAAAGAAACCTAGCTCTATTGTAATTTCCCAACAAGGGCACCCTACTGGTCAAGTCTTCCTAAAATAGGATCTAGTGATGTTGTTCCACCTCTTTTCCTTCCCTTTTTAAAATTCTTCTTTGTTCAGTGCTTTGATTTTTGTCACTTGTCGAAAAGGAAGAAATTCATATTCTTATTTACGTTAAGGAGTGACTGATAAAAACAAGTGCTGTTTTCCTTGAAGATGTTGTATATTAAGAGTAGTCCCTGAAATGGCACTCCTGTGGTGAACAGTATGACAAAAGTTGTGGATGTTTTTTATTTTTATTTTTTTAAAGATTTTATTTATTTATTTGAGAGACAGAGAAAGTGAGAGAGAGCGTGAGAGGAGAGAAGGTTAGAGGAAGAAGCAGACTCCCCGTGGAGCCGGGAGCCCGATGTGGGACCCGATCCAGGAACTCAAGGATCATGACCTGAGCCGAAGGCAGTTGCTCAACCAACTGAGCCACCCAGGCACCCCGTGGATGTTTTTTAGTACAGAGGTCTTTCTTATGTTCCTCAAGTTTAGGGAGACTGGACATCCAGGTTTGCCCAGGACAATCTCATTTTATGCCTGTTATTGTGGAGTAATTGTTAGAGGAAACTACTTTCACTCCCCCAATTTCCCCAATCTGTACAATAGATTATATGAACCCCTTACCAGAATCCCCCCAGGCAAAATCCTGTTTCATCAAACCAGCTTTCATATATGAAGTACAGAAGTGAAGGAGCCAGCTAATGCTCGTTATAGGCTATTGTTGATCGCCAACATTAAACACACTCTGTTAACAACAAATGGAATTTTGCTGCTGATCGGATGTAACTAGTTTGTTCCTAACTTTGTTATTTTGATTTGTCTGTAAAGTCATTTCAGAATCTCAGGTGCTCTTCACATTAAGTTCTACCTTTCAATGACGTAAGTTCCCAGGAACAAACACCAAAAGTCCAATGCCACCTAACTATGCTCATGGAAGTTTCCCTGCGAACACCTAAACTTCTTTCCCATCTTTTGTGAGTGCGGAACCTGAGATGCCACTGCTATTTTTGAGTTGATGTTATCTGTGAGATAATGTTATTTAAACCTGTCGATACCTTGTAGAATCAGCTTTTCAGAAAATAAAAATTAAGATCTAAAGCCATCTCAAGTGAAGGACAGTAAGTCATCAAATGACCTCTGTGAGACAATATTCCTTTGTTCAAGTTGAACCCTTGGTTAAGTTGGGTTGCCCCAGGACCCATGGCACTGTGGGCAGCTCTCTGGCAAAGACTGATTTCCCCCCAAAATTTGGCTTTGTTCAGTTCTTTGAGGGCCTTGGGGAACTGAACTTCAGGACTGTAGTGTTCAGATGTTTTATTTGTAGAGAAATTCTAACATGTGAAATAGAACAAAGTGTGAACCCTTCTGCCTTCCCATCCTCTCTCTCCTCCAAATCCACCCATGATGCGACCCTGAGGGAATCTTTGACAAATTCTTCTTAGGTGAAGTAATAGTGACAGCATTGGCAGTGTGAGCACTAGTTCTGCCTGTCATATTTGGTGTAATCAAGGGTCTGTCCTCACAGACTACCATGGGTGGGAGCAGAGGGGTAAGGAGGGAGAGAGGAGGAAAGATCGGAAGGGTCACCTGATGAAGACTGTCAGTGACCCATGGCTGAGCATCCTCTTTTTACATTCTGAGAAGAGAAATCTGAGGAATATCCAACATCTGGTAATTACTCACCTGTGTGCTGGCTAATGATTGGGGTAATGAGATGGAGCAGGGCCAATCGTCTTCCTGCTGTGCTCTTATTAGTGAGAGAGAGCATCTACTTGTCATGTTTCCGTTTTTATACAATGTGTAACCTAGGTGAGGTGGGGATGGTTAAGGTGCAGTTGAGATAGTGGGGGTAGAGAAGTAGAAAATGCTCTGGAGAGAACAAGTAGAAACGGGATAATCAGCCACTTGGGGAAAAAGCTTACCGGGACAAGTGGAGATATAGGGATGGGACAGAAGAGGTTCTTTCTAGAAAAGAAGCCGAGGAAATATACTAGTCACCTCTCTCCATTGTTACAGGTAATATTGCTGTGTAAAAAACAGCCTCAAAACTTAATGACCAAAAATTACAATGATCTCTGCTCAGAGCTTAGCTGGGTCAGAAACATGCAGAATCTCTCTCTCATCATGGAATAGTCCAGTATCTTTTCAACATGGTCTGGCTTCCAAAAGGAAACATTCCAAGAGGAAAATCCTCAGTATACAAGGCTTACCAATAACCTACAAGGGGCACCTGGGTGGCACAGTTAAGCGTCCGACTCTTGGTTTTTGGCTCAGGTCTGATCTCAGAGTCATGAGATTGAGCCCTGCGTCGGGTTCCATGCTCAGCACAGAGTCTGCTTGGGTTTCTCTCTCTCCCTCTCTCTCTGCCTCTCCCACTTGTGCTCTCTCTCTCTCTCTTTCTCTTTCTCTCAAATAAATAAAATAAATCTTTAAAAGAAAATAACCTACAAATAAATAATTAGGACTGCTGGGTTCTGATTCTGGCTTTGCCTTCAATGTCATCAACTTGAGTGATTTGCTTTACTTCTATGGACCTCAGATTCTTCTTCCATGAACACAAGGAGTAGACTAAATGATTTGAAACCTCATTAACACTGATTTACAAAGAATATGCTGTTCTTGCCCATTTCTCAGGAACCTTGGGTGGAATCTGGAAATAGAGTAGAAAATAGCATACTGATTGTTATCACCTCATGGTCCAAACCAACCCACTCTCATTTCTTGTTGTCTCCTTTTACAAATTCTCTGCTTCAATCCAGGGGATCTACTTCAGTGTTTCACCAAACTTTTCTTCTGCCTTTCTCAGCTCAGCTATTTCATTCATGCCTGTCACAGAATATCAGTGTAGCACCCAGATCTCTTAACTTCAAGTGTAGTGTACTTCTCATATAGCTATTCCACTGTTAGGCATGCATCACTCCTGTTACTCCAGTGGAAAGTGACTTCTCTCTCTTGTGAACCACTTTTTCTGATTATTAGTTCTACTCATATGATACAAGTATGGTTTATATTTCCAAACAGAGTATGAGAAAAAGAGCTCACTTGACAAATTTTATCAAAACACCAGTTGAAAGAATTGGTCTTTATGGAGGATTGTTGAAAGGGCAATCAGTCCATCTATTCTGCTAAAATAGCCTAAAACTATGTCTGGTTCAAGTTACATCATTAAGACTACACAGTTGTACTGACCTCTCTTGCTCTCTGGTGTGAAGCTATTTACATTGAGTTGTGTCTTGGCGTTACATCCTCAGATTTCCTTGAGTGATGTCATAAGAGTCTTTTCTGCATTGTGAGATGAGAGGAATCTTCTTTTTTAAAAAATATGTTTATGTATTTATTTATGAGAGAGAGTGAGAGAGAGAGATGGAGAGAACACAAGCAGGAGGAGGGGCAGAGGGAGAGGGAGAAGGAAGCCCGATTGGGGACTCGATCCCAGGACCCTGGGCTTGATCCCAGGACCCTGGTATCATGACCCAAGTGGAAGGCAGATGCTTAACTGACTGAGCAACCCAGGTGCCCAGTGAGAGGCATCTTCTTGTCAACATCTCCCAGAAATATATTTTAGAGTGAATGTTTCATTTTCCCTGAGGTACTATGGGCTTTTGTTTAACTCATCAAGAATGGGAACTCTAAAACCAATTCTATTGTTTTCTTGTTTTTGTTCCATTGTTGTTCTGTTGTTGATTGTTTCTTTTGGCCATCAGGTTGCCCAGAGCCAAAGTTGTGATGTAATTACAAAAGTTGTCTTGTTCTTTTGTCATTCTAAGTGGGCAAATATGTCTGCCTCTCTTAAGACAAGCATTTATTTTGAAGGGTTTTTTTCCTGATTTTTTTCTTTGCTATTTTCTTCCCCCCCTTTTACAGTCACACCTATTTTTGTAATTGTTTTAAAATTTTATTTTTTTCATGATGGCACTCTATTTACAGTTGACTCTTTAATCCATCAAGAATTTATTTTGACATTTTTGGGGAGGGGAAGTTCTATACATTATTCCAAAGTATTTAGCCAACAGTATTAACGTTAGCTATTGAATAATCAAAACTTTCCTGATTAGGAAGAAAATTTTGTTCTTTTTACACATTTTGAAATATATAAGTAATGCATGACTACATCACCACTGTGAATAATTCCAAGAATGTAGATAAAGCAAATTGCCCCATTTAGTCTCACATGGCCTGTCAATTTCAATTTTTCCCTCAGAGGAAATTTTATCAGTTAATGCCTTATCCTTCCAGTTCCATCCTATGCGTTTAGGTGCGTATATGAACATGTGGAATATATAGCTTTGTTAAATGGGGGTTTTGTACATAAAGACATTCATATAGTATACTATTGTACTTTTATTCACTGATTATAGAGATCTATCTATAGCAGTGCCTTTAAACAGAGCTGATTCTTTTTAATAGCTTCATAATATACCATTGTATAAATAATAATTTAATTCCTAACTTTCATACTGATAAGTTTTAGGTTATTTCCAATTTTTCACTTGGATAAAAATGCTCCAGTAATTTTACATGCATCTTTATACTCCAGAGTAAGTATTTACATAGGAAGATCTCCACATAACTGGGAGCAAAAAATATATATCTCCAGAAAGTCTTTATCGATATATATCTCTCCTGACAGTGTATGATAATAAATATGTTTCATCATCTTCAACAGAACTAGATGTTTTAATTTGTGTGACTTTTGTGCTTCTAAGTGTGTCTGAATCATATTGGAGTTTATAGTGATCTACTTACTCAATTCAGGCCATATATAGTATCCCCTAACTCCTTCAACCCTAACTGCTGCCTGTGTAAAATAAGAAATGCAGAACTCCTTTGTTTCCCTAGCCCTTCCTTCTGTACTTCCTAATCTTAGAACATGTAATCTGGAATGTTAGAGCCATACAATTGTTACTAAATATATAGTTAACTTATATCTCATCTCTTTCAAAAATTATCTTGTGTATTTTCATTCCCTTTTGTAAGCCTACTTCCAACAATAACTGTATGATTGGAGAGTTTCAGTGCTTAAATTCAGAGTATTATACCACGATTTTTCTTTCGTAAGCTATCTATTTTCACCCCTCGATTGGTACTTGACTAGGTCTTTCCATTTTGCTAAATGAATATTGTCTTAAGGCAGGTTCCCTGGAGATAGACTCTGAGATGGAGATGTGTGTGCGGGAGGTCGACTGGGGAGTGAGCTTGGGAATAACAGTTATAGGGGAGTAAGGGAGGCAGGATGGGCAGGGGAAGGACTGTCAAGGCAGTTGCAACAAAGGTTTCAGTCAAATCTGAGGAAAGCTCTGGAGATGGGATGGTTCTTCAGAGTTGCCCCAAATTTGGGAGCAAGAGGTCTAGACCTTTGGACTTCCAACTGGACCAGTGATTGTATGTGATCTGCCTTCTGGAGGAGTATAATCTTGGCTTCCCATCTGCTGAAGACAATTTGTAGAGAGGGACTCGGCTATGAGCCCTCAGCAGCCAGTACTCTTGGCAGTTGGGAGAATGAGTATGTCTTCCCTGAAGTGAGAGAGTCACAGCATCTACTATAAATAGCAACTTTACCTGAAATATAATTTTTAAAAATTTCTCTGAGTTCAAAGCCTCTATTTTTTTGAAGATTTTATTTGTAAGTAATCTCTACATCCAACGTAGTGCTTGAACTTACAGCCCAAGATCAAGAGTCGCATGCTCTGCTGACTGAAACAGTCAGACCCCAAAAGCTGTCTATTTAAAAAAAAAATTTTATTTCTGTAAAGTTGACACACAATGTTCCATTAGTTGCAGGTGTACAACATAGTGATTCAACTTCTGTATACATTATGTCATGCTCACCACAAGTGTAGCTGCCATCTGTCACCATATAACCCTTTTACATTATCATTGGCTATATTCCCTATGCCGTGCCTTTTATTCCCATGATTTATTCATTCCGTGACTGGAAGCCTGTATCTCCCACTCCCTTGACCCACTTTGCCCATCTCCCCTCACCCTGAAGTAGAATTTTTAACTTCCTAACTTTTTCTCCTCAAAAATTGCATAGATGCTATTACTTGCTTTCTGGAATTTAATGGTGCAGGGAGAAATATGAGGCTGATCAGATTCTTATTTTTTCTAGGTAGCCTGTTTTGTCCATCCAGACGCATTTTTCCTTTTTTCTCAAAATTCAAACCTTGCACGAGAACATGTCAGACATGAGTGTGTGTATTCATTAATCAGGCTTTGTACTCCACAATTGAAAACTGTTTTCTTGTGGCGTGCCACCAATTACTGCACTATTTCTTTTGTTTCTTCTTCAGGAACCCTGATTTTCTTTGTGAATGCAAGTCTCCACGCTCTTGTCTTCATATCTACCTGCTCTTTCTTTGATATCGCCTTTGTATGTTTTCTATCTTTAGTGAGTGCTTCGCAAATCTGTTCTCATCGCTGATTTACTTTCCTGCAGTGTTAAATCTGTTCTTTCCTCGTTGGGCTGTGAATTTAAATTTCATTATTACATTTCTATCTCTCTCTTTTTAAATTTTTTATTTATTTATTAGAGAGAGAGACAGTGAGAGAGAGCATGAGAGGGGAGAAGGTCAGAGGGAGAAGCAGACTCCCCGTGGAGCCAGGAGCCCGATGTGGGACTCAGTCCCAGGACCCTGGGATCATGACCTGAGCCGAAGGCAGTTGCTTAACCAACTGAGCCACCCAGGCGCCCAACATTTCTATATCTCTATGTCTTTCTCTCACTCACCTATGTCCCTCTCCATCTGAGCCTATATCTCATGCAGTCTTGTGTCATCTCAGCTGATTTCACCGTTTTTCTTCTAGTTAGAGTCTATGCTTTCTTTCCTTTTCTTGAGTACAACCAATGCTCTATTTAGAAAAATTGCCTTTATGACGTGTAGCACAGATTCAAGAAAATGTGATTATCCCCTGCACCTTTCAGGCTAATGTTTCCCTTCCCTGATATAATAAAATCTTTCTGTTAAGACCCACTTTTGAACTTGATTAATTTTCACTTGTCGCTAAATGGTGAGGTTTAACTGATGGTGAGACTAAACTCACCTAAACTTAGGCTCAGTGTCAATTCTCCTTATTTGCTCTCCTATCTAAAAGAGTGCTAAAAGCATCCTCTTTTGTGATATCTAGCTGAAAGACAGCTGATATACATAGCTCCTAACAAATATCTGGGATCCTGCGACATTAATCCATTACACCTCTCCTAACCAAGAAGGGATTTTCTCCTGCTCCTTTTGAATTTACATTAGAAAGACGAATTGATTTCCTGGATAAGGAGAAGCATTTTAGGATTTTGTGGTTCTTTTTTTAATGTGCATGTTTATTTATTTAATTTGTGTATTTCACTAAAATGTCGTGTAAAACCCCATAGAGTCTCGCAATAACCCGTATGTCTTCCAGCTTAAGAGTTCAGAAGACAGTTTACCACCATCCTGGTATTTGAGCAATGGTTATGTTCCATTTCTAGGGACTTCAACTCTTTAAAAGACTTTTTTTTTTTTATCTTAAAGAGGCACTATATGGGGGTGGCACAACGGTGCTAGCCAGCTTGTGTGCATGCCCATATTGGCTGCTACCTTGTTTCTTTTTCGGGGTGGTTCCATGTCTCTGAGATAGGGTGGGGAATACCTAGTGGCAATCGGCAGATGTTTCTTCTTTCTCCTTTGTATTTTTAGTGTTCAGATCCACAAGTTAGTGTGTGCCCGAGCCTCCCGTAGTATGCTGGTCCTTTGACTATTTTCTTTGAGCTCTGGTTCCTCATCTTCCCTTGCTCTGCTCTATGTTACAGGGGGGCAGGCCCTTACGGGCTGGGTTTCCCACACTTCCATGTCAGCTGGCATCTGGCTGAGTTCTGCCAAAGAGAGGCACTGATGGCAGATTGGAATATGGGAGGGAAAGAGAAGCCATGTGTTTCTTTTTCTGTCAGTCTGTCTGTCTCTCTGCCTTGGTCATTGCCTCTGGCAGGGGCTGTGGCCCCTTGGAGCCCCAGCTTTCAGTAGGCAGCTCCATCCATTCACCTTGCAGATCCCTTCCTGATTCTTGCCAACTGCTGAGTTGCCTCACTCTTGTGTTTTGCTTCTCTGTTTTTCCATCATCTGGGTAGCCAATCCCCTTTTCAGCTCTCCTTTTGGAAAACCCAGCGATGTTTCTGTGTTCTTGACTTAGGCCCGATGAGCACACTGAATTTCTCAAACTGTTGCTTCTGTTTAATAGAAATCACTTCTAGAGGCTGGGAGTCCTGAATTTCCAGTGTTGTCGCAAACTTCTAGACCTCTCCATGGTTTTTCTTAGTTAAGTATTTCGATGGAGAACGTATAGGATGGCAAATACGACACCTTTAGCTAATACCTATCATAATACATTTGTCTCTGGCTGCACAATGAAGTATAATTTCATTATATCCTGAGGCTGTTTTTCTTTGTAGGAACCCATCTCCAATTACAAGGTGAAAACCATTGAGAAACAGAACTTCGAGTCATTATTTCATCTGAAAGCTAGTTTCATGGTGTTTCTATGAGACTGTAGACACTCTGCCATGAAGACTTAGTAGCAGAGAGGGTAGGAAATTTTTAGGAAAGCAGCACCCTAACAAGTGACACTGTAGTTAATCAGAATTTGCTGGGAATTATTCCCATTTATGGTACAATATGCATGATTTGACATGTTTATTCTGGAGACATTTGGCTTGGTGTTTGTAGAGTTTAAGGATCCTGAAGATCACCCTTACATCTGACACCAATTTCAAGTTTGGGGTCCCCCAAAACACCTCAGGTTCAATAATTACTAAAAGGACTGAAAGAACTTACTGAAAGCCGCTATACTCACTGTTATAGCATTTTACTGTTAAAAGAAGTTAAAATCAGCCAAGGGAAGAGACACAGGGGGCAAAGCCCAGGAAAGTTCCAAGTGTGAAGCTTCCAGTTGTCTTCTCCCAGCGGAGTCATAAACAACATTAATTTTTCTTGGCAACGGTGTGCGATGATACACACAAAATATGGCCAAGCAAGGACACTCACCCAAAGCCCTGCTGTCCGGAGTTTTTATTGAAGCGAAGTCACAAAAGCGTGGTTGACTCTTGACACATGGCTAGCCTTTGGTGTCCAGCCTGTCTGGTGGTCAAGCTGATACTACATGTCCAAAATCTCTACTTTCAGCCATGTTGTTAGACGATCTAGAGTGACTCGAGGCCCCCCAGTGAACAAAGACACTTCATCAGGCAAGACATTCCACGAGCTCACCTCCTAGGAGCTGAGGGCAAAGGCCAGACCTCTGGTTGAGTAAGGCTCGTTTTTTACTACTCAGTGTCCAAAAATCCAGAACTAAGAGAGAGTTCTTAACTTTTGGGTGGAATAGATAGGGAGTTTTATGGCCCAGCCTGGAAGTAGCCTGCTTCACTCTGCACATTTTTCATTGGTCGTAGAACTTGGTCATGTGGATTCTACCTAACCTCAAAGGGTGCTGGGAAATGAAGTACAGCTGTGTATAGGAGGGCACGAACATAGGCTAGTTGCTCTGTCACAATGGTCCTTTCTAGTTCCTGTTCTTGGGAACAATATAGTGCAGGGTTCATGTGACCTACAAGTCTAGAATTTGAACTAACCATTCAAAAATTTTTATAGGGATGATGGAATTTAAACTTACCGAGTTACAGGAGTCAGTTAATGGGAAGGGGACCAGTAGACTATACAGTTTGAGGCCTGTGGATGGCCTATGATTTGTAGTTGACTCAAGGCCAAACGTCCAGAGTGATTGTATGCCTCATCAAATATAAATACTGATAAGTGATTTCTGATTGGAGTCTCTTGTTGAACGTCTGTGTTTTGTTCTCCTCAGAAAATTAAAATAAACATTAGAAATAAGGAAATAAATTAGATGATTGAACTATGCACTCTGGTCCATTGATCCCATATAACGTTTACTACAATAAATGGTAGGCTAAGTGCTTATGGAAGAACCAGGTGCCACACTATGAGAAAGCTCAGGCCACACTGAGCCGCAGCATGTGGACGCGTGGCCGACAGCTCCAACTGAGGTCTCAGCTGACAGCAAGCGTCAATAGGCAGAAACCTGAGTAAGGAAGTCATCCAGATAACTCGAGCTCCAGCCGCTGTCGGACTATAACCACAAGAAACGCTCCAAGTGAGAGCCACCCAGCTGAGCCCAGTCAGTCCCCAAGGCTGTGAAAGATAAGAATGATAATAATAAAATATCTATCGGGGTTTTTTAAATTGATTTATTTGAGAGAGAGAGAGAGAGGGAGAGAGAGAGAAATGGAGCAGGAGGAGTGGCAGAGGGAGAGGGAAAAGCAGACTCCCCGCTGAGCAGGAAGCCTGACATGGGGCTTGATCCCAGGGCGCTGAGATCATGACCTGAGCAGAAGGCAGATGCTTAACCTACTGAGCCACCCAGGTGCCCCAGCTCTTGGTTTTTTAATGCAACTAAATATATTATGCAGCTATGAATAACTAAACCACGAGGCAATGCTATGGAAAAACCATTGTCATTTTCATCCGTGCATCCCAAGTACTTTAAGCTGTAGTATTTGAAAAAGTGGACTATTTGGAGCCTGGGGGACAGAGAGCACAACGATGCAGACTGACTGGTCCTTGAAGCCCCGCTCTGCAGCCAGTGGCGGTGCCAAGGAGTGAGAGAAAGCTTTCTCCTGCCATCTCCCAAAGTAATGCCACCAAGCAAATAATATTGGAGCTGCAAGATGTATGTTCCTTGGGTCTTTTGTAAAATGGGAAGGGATAAAAGCATCTTTGGAAAACTTTGATGTTTTAACTGTCCTGCAGTCAACAGTCTAAGAAAAAACACGTGCTCAGCAACACCAATGTGGGTTAGGGACATGGGTTGTAAGCACGCCTCAAAGGTAGATGGCTGCCCTTCAGCCACTTACTCTCTCCGACCGTTTTCTCATCTTCTGCGTGATATTGATAACTTACCTACCTTGTGGGATTCTTTTAAGAATCAATCAAGATAGTGTATGTAATTCGGTGAGCCCAAGGCTCGACGATACCCAGTAAATATACAGGAAGTAGTAGCCAATTTTATTATACGAGGTGTCACCACTTTTCTGCACCATCTTCCTCTGAGGAAATATCACTGTTTTGCTGTTAGTTAACAATCTATGTCTGACAGCCACCCCCCCCCCCCAATTTGGTAATGATCCAGTCGTGTTTGCGACACCTGTGAGTGCTAGCTGGATATACTTGAACAATTCCCTCAAGCTGCAGTGCTTCCCCATCTATACAGGAGGTGATAACAGCTGCGGTCCAGCATGGCCGCCAACGTTGAATGGGGCTAGTTGGGACTAAGGCCACCCCAGGGTCAGGAAGAGGGACAGTTGTGTCCCAGCAGCGTCATTTGCATTTTCTTCGTTTGTAACTTCTGAGGAAGCTACGAGAAACACAGTTCTTAGGAAAACAAAATACCCAGTCAGCTTTTTTCCTTCAGGGTGACTAGTGTCTTTTATTTTGCTCCCAGTGCTTACAAGCGGTGTGGATGGGATGCTACACATGCTCATCCCAGTGGCAGAGAGTCACGGACCAAGGACAACTGAGCCAGTACAGAGTAGAGAGTTCGCCACACGGAAATGGCAAGACCCCAGAGCTGGTGCCACTTTCCTCCTGTTCTTAGCAGCCTGGGATTGAGCCTCTGAAAAGGGACATTAGTGTCGCACTGGAGTCACAGGTAAGTCTAATATCACTTCCCTGGGACTAATTCGTGGGTCTTTCATTCTTCCCTGAGTTTAAAAAAAATAATATTTTTCTCTCCGCTCTTCTGTTGGGCAGAAGTAGGCGATTATATATAGCCACTCAGTGAATATTTTTGATGAGGGCCTGTTGCTGTAGCTACACAACCCAACTAAACCTATAACTAAATTTGTAGAGTCTCAATTTCCAATAGATTCCTCTTCAGGTGGAGCATTTTCCCCTATTTGCTCCCAGTAAACAACTCCCCCATCCTTTGTAGTAGAATTGCTTTGTTTTTATTTACATTAACTATTCTTTATTTTCCTGAGTATTAGTCAACTTGATAAATACTTGAAATTGTCAATATTGATTCAGAATACGAATAGAGTATATGTGATATTTCAATATGTACTTTAAGAATGTGTTAATATTTAAGAACCCAAACCTTTGGATTATACCTCAGTTTGGCAGAAGTAATACTACTCTGTCTCAATATTTGGAATGAATTTAACATACATTTTTTTTCCCCACTACTACAGCCAGTTTTGGCAGTAAAGAATTGAATTTCATATCAAGCCACAGTACAAAAATAGAGAAGGAGATTTGTAAATACTAATTATTCAAATCCAAATCCATATATTCCTATTTTTCTTACTGATTTTAATACTGTCAACATTCAGGAAAATTGGTTTCTTTTTCAACATTTTTTTTAGGAGCATATTAACTTGCGTTAGATTATAAGAAAAATAAGAAATTCGGTAACCATAAGAATAAATGACTTTAATGAGAGAAAAATAGGTGTTTGAGGAGAAGAACCATTTTATACATTTTCGACCAAAAAATGCTGTTCTCTTTTTAGACCTTCAGCACTTTCCTTTGCAAAACTATGGAACCTGAGTAACGTACCAATTTCTAGTTACCGTCTATTGATCTATGATTCAAGAAACAAAAATTACGGTTGAATGCATGCTGATTTCTTTAAGTCATTTTGACTTTGTTAATAAGCATCCAGAAGTTATCTACCTTGTGACCTTTTGCATTTTCTAAAATAAATACAGGGAAAGTAATGCTTGAGTAAAGATATTATTCTCAACTTTTAAATCTTGGCACAGCCCACTGAGAAGAACTTGCTGTCACATACCCAAATCATATTCCACACTCTACCTCTGAGGTAGGCTTCAGCAATTTGCCTAGGTAAATGACAGAAATGCACGCCCCTGCTCCTGCCCTCTGTGTTGCAAAAACTATTCTTATTAAATCTTGAGTGGATATAGAAGAATGTTTATAAAATATGTATAAGGTAAAATAATAATATAAGGAATACCCATGTACCCCTGTCAACCAGTTTCAGAACAAGGATAATATCTATGAGACTCTCTATGAGATTCATTCTGATCTCAACCTCACTGCTTCCTCCTTCGGAGGCAACTCCTTGATTTTTTTTTTAATTGAAATATAGTTGACACACAATGGCCCATTAGTTGCGGGTGTACAACATTGTGATTAACAAGTCCATATATTATGGCTACCATATGTCACCATACAGCCCTCTACAGTATCACTGACTCTATTCTCTATGCTACACGTTTCACCCCCTTGACTTACTCATTCCCTAACTGGAAGCCTGCACTTCCCACTCCCCTTCATCCATTTTGCCCATCTCCTTGATTTTTTAAAATCGTTTATTGCATGCATTTATATTCCTAAAAATAAAACCATTAAATTTTCCATGTTTTTTCTAAACTTTTTGCTTTGAACATACTGTGTACACATTCTTTTCCACCTTTTTTTTTTTTTCGGCAGAGAGTACATTCCAGAGATTCATACACACTGTTCCCCACAACCGCATTTCATCCATTTCTACTGCTAAGCACTGTTTCGTAGAGTGGGTATGACACAAGGTCATTTCTCCATCCTACTGTTGATTTCCATGTGGGGGGAAGGGATCCAGTTTTATGAAATTATCAACCATGCTCAGTACAAACATGAACATTTTTGTAAATGCATCCTAAGATGGACATGCCTAATTTCTCTAGAACATACACTTAAAGTCATCAATTTCTGGCCCACAGGTTATGTACATTTTACCTTTCCAAAAACTTGATAAATTTCTTTCTAAGGTAATTGAGAAAAATCTATTACATTCCTCCCCCCACCAGTCAGTGTATGATATTGTCCATATGTTTAATTTTTGCCAGCTGGTCAGTATTTCATAGTATCTATCTTTTTGTAGTTTGAATTAGTTTCTCCCTGGTTACTAATAAAAATTGCTACTTCATGTAATTAATTGTCACTTACAGTTCCTCTTCTATGAAGTGCGTCTTTAAGATTTTTCTTTCTCTCTTTAAAATTGGGATATTTTAAAAACTTAATTGTTTTGTGGTCAGACAAGACAGCCTATGAGATCTTTTCAAATTTATTGAGACTAACTTTATATTCTAGTACATGGTAAATTTAAAAAAAGTTTATTACACATGTGTTTGAAATTGACTTTGTAAAGAAGTTAACGCAGACCAAAAGGTTGTGATAAAAATTTTAGCTACTTATAGTACTGTTTACTTTTTCAATTTCTTCCTGGGTTAGTTTTAATGAGATATTAATAATTTCATTACATCTGTGTTCTAGTTCATAGTTTTCTTATCAGATATTTCTAATCTTCTGCTAAATCAATTTGTTGAGTTTTAAATTTTCCATTATGTTTCTGCCACTTTGAAATGCTTCGATTTTTTTTTGAATCTGCTTGTTTCTTTGCAAGTGTATTAGTCTTTATACATATTTTATCTCCTTCTTTTATATCTTTAAACATAATGAACCTATTTAGAAAACCTACAGTGTTTCTAATAAGTCAGTTTCTGCATCATTCTGGGTCTGATTCTGTGCTCTATTATTTTTGCTGCTTTGCACCCACCATGTTTGATGTTTTACTCCTTTTGACTATGAATTCATATTTTTGAGAACTTGATCTAAGAGAATTCTTTAAGGTAAGGGTTGAAACTCAGTTTGTTCAAAGAAGATTTGCATTCTGTCTAGTACCTGGGGCATGTTTAGTCCAGGACCACTTTAACCACATCTCCTTAGGTTTTCTTGGATCACCCCAAGTGTGTAAATTAATTCCCCCTCCATTCATTACCAAATTTTAATATAAAATTTGCTTTTCATCTTCTTGTAGGAAGAAGTGTCTAATTCACTTTTATTTTTAAGGTGGAGCCTATTGAGTTCCAGCATTATGAATGTATGTAAGCAAAAGAGTGGTCTTCTGTTAGACTCTCTGCTCTGGGTAGGCTCAGAGCTTTGTATCCTAGCCCCCATGCCCATGAGGCCAGGACATCTAAAGCTCAAGTTCACCTGGTTTGGCAAATGTTCTCAAGATCAAAGCTAGATTAAAGTTTCCTTCACCTCTCTGAGTTTCTGCTTTAATTTAATTTTCAGCTCTGAGCAACAGTTACTACTTTGAAAGCTCGTTGATACATGAAAAATAATTAGATGTTTCATGAAATGGGTTTTTTAGCTATATTTAGTGAGATAAGTTTTTTTTTTTTTGAGGTATAGAGCTTGCTATACTGCTGTGTAGGAAAGTGATTATCACATGTTTTTGTCCTCAGACTCCCTCAATTATAATTATTTTGTTTTAGTTTTTTTTTAAAGCTTTATTTCTTTCAGGCAACTGTGTAAAATGTTAGCAATTTTTGTTGTTTCAAACTGTGAAACATTAAAAAGGATCTAAGTCTTATATTTGATCTGTACAAGTGGAAAAGTACATTTTGTAAGAATAAAGACGTGTTCCCTTGATAATTGAAATTCAATGATTATTAAGATTAAGGAAAAGCATAAATAGTGGGAGTATTATATGCCCTATTATTTTGAAAAATTGTCTTCCCCGTTCCCTGTTAAGTGTATCATCTAACTCCACTCATTGCCATATGACTTGCCAGACCTCCTGTGGGAAAAGTGTGCATCCCCAATTCACTCTTGGTTGGATAGGGGTAAATTTGAACCTCTTTCTTTTTGAACATTCAATTTATTAAATTCGTGAGGTCCTGTCATACTGAAAAGACTCTGCTAGGTGTTGTGAGAGATATAAGGATGAATGTGATTCTTCTCTGCCCTAGAGTAGCTAACAATGACGTGAGAGAGACAGATGTATTCATTAAAAACTAAAATTCAAGGTAAACAGTAATGAGTGCTCCGGAAGGCCAAGAGAATCTAAGGGAAAGAAGAATAAATTCTATCAGGAGATGTTGGCTGTGGTATACCATTAAATGCTTAACAACTGACCCTCTAAGGATAAAGCCCTGATTTGTACCACTTGTCAGTTTTCATGGTATCCATATTTTCACCATGGCCAATTTCAAGCTGCCAATTATGATGTCAATCAGCTCAAATAGTTCTAAAAATATAACAGTTGGCTTTTGCAAGCTGGCACAAGGTGATTCCAGAATACCTTTGCGTTGGGGACAGCTTCTTATAGTGGGACTGAGGTATATCCTGAGGAAAAAATCATATTTGGTATATGAATAGGGAGAGATATTCCAGACAGAGGGAAAATCCTAGAAAAGGCAGACATGTGGGAAAATCTAAGATCTATTTGAATAATCCCTGGAATGCCAGTGTGGGTGGCTATAATATACATGGTGGAAAGAAAGGGTAGGAGGGGCCAGGGTAAAGATGGCTGGGAGCTGCTTTGGTTGGTCCTTGCCTCAGAAACAGAATCACTGAAATGATAAGACACATACAAATTTCATGCCCTGTGCCTTTGCCACAGAAGTGTATAAAGGGTAATGAAACCAATGACAGTGTACTTACCATTCAACCTAAGAAATTAAACATTACTAATACAGTTGAAGTATATGTGTGTGTGTGCGTATATATATGTGTGTGTGTGTGTATACACACATCCTTCTTTATATACATATATAGGTAGTTATAGCTCTATATTATTAATTTATATATATATAAGTAATATATAGTATTCCTTACATATTTTTAAACTTGATGAAAAAGATTTCACAGGAAGACTGTATGTTGTATTTATATTTGTGAAATTTACTTTCCTTTTCTTATTTGTATTTTATTTGTTTTAGTCTTTCATGTTGATATTTGTAGTTCCAATTCATTTATTCTCATCACTGTATTACATAGAACGTATTTTGTTTTTTCGGTCAGCATTTAGGTTGTTTCCATTTTTTGGTTATTACAAATATTTCTGCTAAGAACATTTTGTACATGTTTCCTTTTAGATATGAGCTAAACTCTCCCTGGGGCAAATAACTATGGCTGCATCATCATATGTGCTTGTTTTTAACTTTACTAGTTACTACCAAGTTATTTTCCACAAGTAATGGTATAATGACACTTCCACCAGTCTCTGTTTTTTTTATATTGATATTAACCTTTGATATTGTCAGACTTCTAATTTTTTTCAATCATACTGGAGTGAATGGTATCTCATTATGATCATATGCACGTCCTTTGATGTGAATTTGAACATCTATTCATTTGTCATTTTTAACTGCCCTATAAATTTTCTGTTCATCTAATTCACCCAGTATTGTTTTTTTTTTCCTATTGGTGTGTTTGTTAATAAATTAAAACATCTCTTCCTCAATCCCTCTGTCACTCAGCTTCCAGATGAAGCTGATATCTCCCAAGATACTGAAACAGCCCCGTAAAACTGTTTAGAAACTTCTTGCTCATCCAACGCTCACCGTGCATGAATGGATCTCATTACAGTTAGTACGCCAAAAACATTGAGAATTGAGCTAACAGATAGACCTCTGTGCACATCCCAGACTGACCACTGGGTGGTACACATACAGGGCAGATCTGAATAGTACTGCCAAGTCTTTGGAAACTGAACTGATCGGAAACCAGAGTCCATGGAAGATGGATTGGAAGTTGCAGCTTCAATCTAAGCAGGTCAAGTGCTGGCTAAAACATATATATATATATATTCTCCATAGAATATCAACAAAACCAGAGGCTCATGATCTAATATTCAAAATGGCTAGGGTACATTCCAAACTTATGTGACATACAACGAATCACGAAAATCTCAATTCACATGGGAAAATATAGTCAGCAGATGCCAATATTGAGGTGACATAAATGTTGGAATGATCTCACAAAGACTTTAAAGAATCTATTCCTAAAAATGTTTGGATGAGTAATCATGGACACTCTTGAAACAAAAGTTAAAATACGAAGTATCAGCAAAGAAAAAGAAGATATAAATAACAAAATGGAAATTTAGAGTGGAAAAATATAACTGAAATGAGCAAACAAGAAACCTCACTGGGTAGACTCAATCTAGAATGGAAATGGCAGAGCAAGGAGTCACAAACTTGAAGCTAGACCAATAGAAAATAACCAATCTAGACAGTAGAGAGAAAAAAGATAGAAAATAGCTAATAGAGCCATAGGGACTGGGGGTAGAGGGACAACAACAAAAGGTCTAACCTGCATGTCAGCTGAAATCCCGGAAGGAAAAGAGGAAGAGTGATACTGAAAAAAATTCTTGAAATACATGATGACTGAGAATTTCCAAAGATCAAATATTCAAGAAGCTGAGTGAATCTAAAATAGAATAAATCAAATGAAATCCATGTCCAGACAGCATAATAAAAGTGATGAAAACCAAAGACAAAGAAAAAAAACTTCCAGAAAAAAAAAAAAAAGGCAAACAGCCAGAGGAAAAAGACACATTACCTGTAGGAGAATAATAATGCAAGTAGCTGTGGATTTCTCATCTGAAACCACTGAAGGAAGAAGTGAAAGAACATTCTTTAAGCACTGAAAGAAATAGCTGCCAACCTGGAATTCTGCATCCAGTAACAATACCCTATAGAAACAGGAGTGAAATTAAAATACATAATGGAAAATTAAGAGAGTGTATGCAGATCTACCCAGAAATCATTTCTTAAGGAAATTCTATAGATGAAATGGAGAGAAATTTGGAACATGTGGAATGATGGAAGAGCAACAGAAATGGCAAATATTTGGCTTAATATGGTAGACTATGTCCTGTTGAGTTCTTTGTCACATATTTAATGGTTGTAAGCAAAAACTATAACATTGACTGATGGGGAATTCAATGTAGGTAGTTGTAATATATATATAGTAGTAACCAGGGAGGAAGATAAAGGTACCTACATGGACCTAAGGTTTCTATATTCCTGTTAAAGTTCTAAAACATTGATTCTGAATAGACTGTGAAAAGTTAAGTATATTGTATATTGTAGCCCCCAGAGCAGCCATGAAACAAATTATATAAAGAGATGTAGTCAAAATCACAATCAATACATTGCGATGGAATACTAAAAATTGGTCAAATAACTAAAAAAAAAAAAAAAAAGGCAGGTAAAGAGGAAACAGAGGGAACAAACAGAAAAAATATATAAAATAGTAGACCTAAATCCAAACATATTGATAATTCTGTAAAATGTAAGTGATCCAAACGTGTTCATGAAAAGAGGTTTTAGAAATGGATTTTTTAAAAAAATGACCCATATGCTGTCTACAAGAAACTCATTTCAAATCTGACATAATATATTAAAAGTTAAGGGATGGAGAAAAACATACCATGCAAACATTAGTCAAAAAAACCTGGAGTGACTATGTTAATATCAGATAAAGTAGACTTTAGCACAAAGAAGATGCCAGAAATAGATTATCTATTGATAGTAGATTTACAAAGAAGACACAATTTAAGCGTGTACTTCTTTAAAAACAGAACTGCAAAATACATGAAAAAAAGTTTATGGAACCCAAAGAAAAAGTCAAAAAATGTACAATTACACTTGAAAATTTCAACACTCTTCTTCAGTAGTAGAAGTAGTCTACAGAAAATCAGCAAAGATGTTGACCAATACCATAAACCAACTGGATCTAACTGGCATTTGGAGAACACTCCCTCCAACAACATAATGCACATTTGTTTCAAGTGCACATGGATAGATCATATCCTAGGCATAAAACAAACCTTAACAAATATCAAAGAATGGAAATCCTACCAGGTATGATCTTTGTCTATAGGGAATTAAATTAAGAATTAATAACAGAAGCCTAACAAGAATCCAAATGCTTGGAAATTAAAGAACATACTTCTAAATAATCCAGGAATCAAAGAGTATGTCTCAGGGAAATTAGAAAATATTTTGAATTGAATGAATATGAAAATACAATGTGTCGAAATTTATGGGACACAGCTAAAGAAATGCTTACAGGGAAGTTTATCCCATTAAATGCTTATATTAGAAAAATATTTCTCTTAAGATATAACATTATTAAATTTCACAATGCCGTAGGCACAAAGACAACCTTTAAAACTTCCAGAGAGAAAACAAACAAACAAACAAAACCAGATTCTATGCTAACATAAAGGACTGGGCTCAGAATGGCCTTAGCTTCCTCCAGAGTAAAAGTAGACACTAGAAGCCATTGAGCAATTTGTTCGAAATTTTGAGGAAAAATGATTTCTAAATTGGGGTTCTTGGTTCTTGGAGTTTCAAATTATCAACCAAAATTAAAGATAAAATTAATGCCAATTTGGACACTGAAGTTCTCCAGAATGGTTCCTGTGCATCTTTCTAAGAAAGCTCCTAGAAAGTGTGCCTAAACCAAGTAAGGGATGGGGCGCCTGGATGGCTCGGTCAGTTAAGCATCCAACTCTTGATTTCTGTTCAGGTCCTGATCTCAGGATGGAAGGATCAAGCCCTCGGTCAGGCTCTGTGTTCGGAGGGGAATCTGCTTGAGGATTCTCTCTCTCTCTTTCCCTCTGCCCCCGGCCCCACGTTCTCTCTCTGTTTCTCTCAAATAAATAAATAAATAAATAAATAAATAAATAAATAAATAAATAAAATTTTTTTTAAATAAATAAAATTTTATACCAAATGAGGGACTAAGCCAACGAGGAGAAAAAATCGGGGTCTGTGTATCAGAGGAGCTAGCATAGCCAAGTCAGGATTATGGAGAGAGGGCGTGTTAATGATGACAGCAGTGTCACACACCTGAAAAGCACACAATGATGATTTAATAAAAAAGAGAGAGGTCTTCAAATAATGCCCCTTTCCACGACCCCTTCGGAGAAACGAACTGATATATGTGACAGAATTCGAAGGAATTTCAGAGTTTTATCGGTGAGTGTGCAAAGAATTATTGATAGGTAAACAGAAAGCTAAACAAAGGAGCAAATGCAGTAATTATACTAATTTCCAGGCACCACAAAGGTATACAAGAAAGGAAATATGATTATCATATACAAGTGGTTTAACTCTGAATAATACATACTCAGTGATGATAACATAAACTGAATATTCAATTTGTCAAAAATGAGTTATCATTCTGTTAGCAGAGTAGGCAAAGGCACAGAAGGCGAAGTTAACGTGGGGTTGTGTAAGAATATATAAAGTTCTAAGTTTTGACCACAAGAATTCATATACGGTGTTTGAAAATGGAAAAATTAATACGTAGTGGTGTTGTATGTTTAGAAATTTGAAAATAAACGTAAAAAAAAAATCATAGCCAGATGATTTGAGTTGTTCCCTCTGGGGAGAGAGAATCTCTCGTGGAAGGAAATGGTCGGGCTGTTCAATTATAAACTCTTAGTAATATTTTACTTTTTCAGACCTGTGTGTTACTGATATAAATAAAAAGAATGCTCAGTGCTAGAATATAATTGCAGCTCTTTGCAGCAAATAGTACCACCGGTAATAGTAACAGCCAGTCTTTATACAGGACCTACAGTGTGGCAGGGCCTACGCTAAGAGCTTTGTATCCATTATTTTATGTAATTCTGACAGGCCCCGTTTGAAACAGATACCATTTTTCAGAAAATGACATTATGGTTTAGAGAGGTTTTGTGAATTTCCCGAAGTTGGTATAGTTGGCAGGTGCCTTTGTGAAGATAAAAATCTTAGCTTCCTGACTACAAGGCCTGGGTTTCTAACTGCATTGACATTTTTGGGTTTTTCCAGCTTTAAGGCACCATCTCTCCCCAGCTGAGCCCCAGTCTCAAAATACAGGTGGTGGCATCAAAACGGCCATGCTTGGACATGTGAATATAATATGGGAAGCTGATTTTTCTCTTTTGTTCTCACTGTGTCGGTGCCCCCTCCCCCTTTATCCTAAAAGCAAAGAATTGTAGCCACATGTCAAAAGCTGCTTTCACAGCTTCAAGATTCTTTTAGTCTTTGGCTTCTATCATTGTGCTACTTGTTATACATATTTAAACAACAAAAATGATGTAAAATTTCCTTTCTAGAACTCTTTAAAGTGTCAACACAGATTAGACAGCAGATAGTAAATTTCTTTTAGGATTTTAGTAGGACAGGAAAAGAAGTTTACACATATATACTCTTGCCTTTTAAAAAAGTAAGTTTGACATCTGGGTATATTTAAAGTTCTAAAAATACCTCTCACAGAGCAACTTTTCTTTGGCCTATCACAGTTTTCCATCATTGGCCAGTGCATTCTGGAAAACATCCCAAATATTTGAGTCTGTTCTTCATCTCATTCCTTGTCTGCTTATTCAAGATGAGAATCCAGGGACAGAAATAACTCAGGAAAATAGCAGGGGAAAAACATTTATCAGCAGGAAGCTAAGGAAAGCACATTCATGGATCAATGTCTTTTAAGTCAGCAAAAATGGAATTTCTCTCCCCACTGTCACAGACCAAGCATAGATTAAACTTTTGAGGAGATGTCAAAATGATTTCTCTATATAAATAACAGCCTCTATGCTAACTGTGTTGGTCACCATTCTCAGACCCAATACTAATGTGAAAACCGATCTTAAAATGGACATTCCAGGTCCTTTCCATTAAAAAGCTGAATAAAGGGAGCACCTGGGTGACTCAGTCGGTTAAGAGTCTGCCTTTGGCTCAGGTCATGATCCCTGAGTCCCAGCATCGAGCCCCACATTCAGCTCCCTATTTAGCTGGGAGTCTGTTTCTCCCTCTCCATCTGCCTCTCCCCACTGCTCATGTGCGCACTCTTTCTCTTTCTCTCGGTCTCTCTCTCGCTCTCTCTCAGTAAATAAATAAAATCTTAAAAAAAGAATATAAAAAAAGCTGAATAAAGACTGTCATTATTTCTAGGGACGGAAATTATCATCATGGACACCATGAAAATATGGATTTTAGTTATCTTTAGAGATTTTCTGCCTCGAGGGCTTCCAAAGTGCTCCTCAGCGGCAGTGAGAATGGCAGACATAGGAGAGAGGTTTCCCACATGCCACAAGTTGAGAGAACTCTACTGTCAAGTTTTTCTGCTATGCCCACCAACCGAAGATCACCAGAAACTGTTTTAGTTAATAAACAGGTTTATTATCATTGCAGTAAGCGCGTGGGTGGGGTTGGGGGGGGGGAGGGAACTGCACACTGCAAAAAAACATTGTAGATTCTCTGAGAAAGAAGACGGACCAGAGAGAGCGGGTTGCTTATTACAGGATTGAGGCTTGTGTTAGGGTGTTTTGTTTTGGTTTTGTGGGAGGATTCAGGAAGCAAGGGTCTGTTTTGAATTGACCGGTGTCAGCAATCTGGGCAATTCGATGGTTGGAGATCTTAATTTGTATCTAAGAGGTAGGAGGAAAAGAGTGGGGCTAGAGGGCTCACTGAAGGAGCACTTGTCACTCATGGTGACCAAGAAGGTGGTGTGGTAGTGTTTGGTCCTTCCGTGATTGGCCAGTGTCTCTGTTAGTATGTCCGTTCGGGCATCGTCATGAAGTATGAGGAGGTAGTGTTTCTGTTCTTCTGTTCCATCACAGTCATGGGGCGGGGGGTCCTCGTCTGAGGTTGATGTCCCACAATATTGTTTTTGTCCAGGAGAAGAACACCATGGCTTAGCTGTAAGTAACTAGGCCAGCTACCAGGCATCAACTGTCAAGATTTCTCTCTTTGGGGGGAACAGCTCTATTGAGATGTAATTGACATACAAACTACATATACTTAAAGTGTCCAATTTGATGAATTTTGACGTATAGACAACCTTGAAACCATCACCACAATCCAGATAGTGAATATATCCATCACCTCCCCCAAAGTTTCCTGGTACCCCCTTTATAATTCTCCCTCCCTATCTCTCCATCTATCCTAAAGCAGCCATTGATCTAATTTTTGTCCCTATAGAAGAGTTTGCATTTTCTGGAGTTTTACAAACTATATCATATAATATGTACCCTCTTGTGGTGGCTTTCTTTCACTAAGGATTGTTATGTGATTCACCCACGTTGTAGTGTGTATGGATGGAAAAACTCCTCTTTATTGCTGAATAGTATCTCATTATATGGACCTATCAGAGTTTATTTATCTATTCATCTGTCAGTGGACTTTTTGGTTGTCTCCAGTTTTGGGATCTTACAAATAAAGCTGCTATAAAATTCTTATACAAGTCTTTGTACTGACATATGCTTTCATTTTTCTTGGGCAAATACCTAAGAGTTGAATGGCTGGATCATATGGTAGATGAATGTAGACGTTTTTTTATGAACTTCTGAGCTGCTTTTATCTCTCTCAACTTTTTGAGTTTTATGTAAGATGTCCGGTATCTTAGAATAAAAGTTTCCAATAGCGGGGGCAAGTGGGATGGTATTTGAAATCCCCCTTCCAGCTAATCCATTTGGTGTATAGATAAGATAACCGACCACAAAGACTATGTGAATGCCTTTAAGTAGGTATCAGACCCAGCACCAAGCCCCTCGTCTCTTAGTACTGAGGTCTTGCTTTGACTCTGGGATGAGCATCCCTTACTCTGTGGAAAAGAAAAAAACACAAAGATCTAATCAGAGTAATCGTGGTTTTATTCCACGTAGCTTCATGATGCAATCCCTAAAATGTCTTTTTCTCTGTTATTTTTGTCATTATCCCATCCAGATGTTTATCACCTTGCGTCCAAATTTCTGTAACATCATTCTTCCCTGGCTCTATGCTCTCCCCATTCCACTCCTCTCTATATAATGATGTTGGATTAATTTTCTGTCACTGGCTTCTTATTTCTTACTCTGTTGAATTCAGTCTTCCCTATCTAGTCTTGAATGTCATATCTCACCTGAAATCACTGCCCATAGCACTCTTGCCCCAGGGTCCTAAAGCATCTTATACTCATCGTCACATTACTGGAAAAGCTTCTAAAATTTGTGTAGCCATAAAACTAAATAGAAACCCTTTCACTTGTTAAATGATAGTAAATTATAAATGCAAACAAAAACCACAAAATAAAATAAATAAAACTAAAAATATTAATAAGATCAAGGATGGTTCCCTAAAATGAAACTGACAGTGTTGGTTTTGATAAAAATAGGCAGATATATTTGAATGTTTCATTATTTTTGTTTAATTGATTCTTTTTATATGGAGAATGATGGGCCATCGTATGTCTCATTGCTATTTTTATTAATGCAGTTTTTCAATTTTAACGCTGATCTAATTTTAAATTACCAATCCTTTGCTTTGATGGCATAATCGATTTAATACTGCACTCCAAAATCCGATACTGAAAAATTAAAAACAGTTATTGCAGGTTTACTACTCACTATTTTTGTCCTCTTCTGTTAAAAAAAAAAAAAAACGTGAAAGAAACAACTGTGCAGTGAAGTCACTAGCATAGTGAAATAATCCTGACTGCGATGGCTCTTCCTTCTTTTGTTTGATGAGACTTGTACCCTGAGAGCTATTTGATGACTCAGTTCTCCATTGAACTTCCATAAAAAGCCCTCCATGCAGTAGGTACTAATATAGTTGGCCTTTACTTGTGAACATAATGATAAACAATTTTGGTTCCTGGAACTCTTTGGCAGTACTGGGTGATGAAGTAGTCATCCAAATGATCAAGATTAGCTTTCTTTATATATTTTTAGACTGCCATCGAGTTGAAATTTTCAACTTGTTGAAAAAAAAATCTTCCTCTCTGTCCTCCTAGGAATAGGTCTAAGGAACAATAGATAGGGGTCTGGAAACCATAGTACGATGCATGTGTACCAGGTATTGTATTATATAGTGTAGATGAGAAGCAGAGGTGCTTTGTCAAAATCACCTCACTGCTTATTTCACAGAAGGAAAAAAATAGGACAGAGAAGATCACAGCAGATAAGAGGCAAGTAAGAAAAGGTTTCCTCTACTTCCTCTACCAGGTGGCTAGTGAATAAATTTAAACATATGGCGAATTTATTTTCCATTTTTCAAACAGCCATTTGCATTCTTTGTAAGTGCCTGGAATGCAGAGAAATAAGACTATGTGATTTCAAAGGTTCTCTTTGCTTTCCCTGCGGATAATAACATCCGTTGTGCTCAGCAGTCCTCGATAATGTGATTGTGGATTCACAGCAACAAATGAGAGGCTGAAAGATCTTTGGTGATTACACTATTTATATAATTCTAGAGGAAGTCACCCATCTAATAAATAAAATGAGGTTATAAGGCAGAATAGAGTGTCCAAGGGAGCGAACACAACAGGAAAAAGAGAAAACAAGAGGTATATGAAAAGAAAATGAGAAACACCCCCAGAGAGAGAGAAAATGAAAAATAGAGATGAGATACCAACCTGAGAGCGAGGTGAATATTCTCCTTTGGAATCAGTGGAAATATTCCATTTAGTGCAAGCAATATAAATTGTAGTGTTTTGTGTTAATAACTGTGATATATGAAGTCCTTTAAGAACACTAATTACAGAGTTTTCATTGGTAAATATTCCATAATAGAGTTCATAACATTAAATTAAAATTCACTGAGGCTAAATTAATGGTGGTTCATATTGCTGATACAGGGTATATTTTATGACTTAGTACCTCCATGATATTTTTCCTAGATTTTACTCAAATCTCATCAGTTTTTCCATGATTGTCTTTTCTCTGTTATGGAATCCAATCTAGGAAACTATGTTTTACGTAATTGTCATGTCTCCTTGGTCTCCTCTGGTCTGTGATGGTTTCAGTCTTTTCTCATTTTTTATGACCTTGAGAGTTGTAAGCAGTAGTGGTCAGCTGTTTTGCAGACTGTTTCTAAAGTAGGGTTTTTCTAATGCTCTCCCCTAAGATTAGACTGGGGTTCTGGGTTTGGAGAAAAAAAATCTCAGACATGAAGTGCTCTTCCCATCACGTCAAATCAGGGAGCACATAATATTAGTGATATGACTAGTACCGATCGTGTTAATCTAGTTCAGTAGTTTAAGGTAGCATTGCAGTAGAATTACTATTTTCCCCTTTTCCATGCTCTACTTTTTGGAAGTAAGTGAATAAGACCAGGCCACACTCAATGGTGGAGGGAGAGAGAAGTAGTAAGAATAAATCACCTTCTAGAATAGAGAGTATCTACGTAATAATATCTGGGATTCTTTTGGATGGAAGATTTATTTCTTCTTCACCGTATATGTATTCAATTGCTTATTTATATCAGTGAGGACTCATATATTTATTTTGTAGTTTGTGTTATCATCCAACACTATATCATTGATACTGCTGTTTTAATTGTGCCAGCTCTGGCCATTGGAAGCTCTTTCAGATTGATTCCTGTGTCCCTTCAGCATGATTTCATTCTTTTGCTTTTTGAATGCTTCCTGACTTTCTGGTACTACAAGATGCTCCAGGTTGATTTTGTACCTCCCTGCTGTAGCCCTTGAGTCAGCTTTTTCTACAAGTAGCCCTGGATCTTTTTATTGGAAAATGGTCTTTAGAAGCCAAGATAAGGGCTCTGGATGTGTTTGTTGCTCCTGAAGTATCATTGCTTCTAGGCCCTCTCAGCAGATGGAGCTGGGAAATAGATCTCTTGTGTGCTCACCCGTGTGTACACACAGCTCAACTTGTTTTTGTCTCTCTCCACCTGTATCTATATTAAGCTAAACATGAATTCATACTGCCATCCCCGACTTTAATCCATCACCCCATGGATTATTCTAGTTTTCTAGAATTTTTAATTTTTTAATTCAATTCAATTAACATGTAGTGTATTATTAGTTGCAGGGGTAGAATTTAATGATTCATCAGTTGCATACAATACCCAGTGCTCATGCCATCAAGCACCCTCCTTAATGCCCATCACCCAGTTACACCATCCCCCCCCACCAACCTCCCCTCCAGCAACCTTCAGCTTGCTTCCTAGAGTTAAGAGTCTCTTAAGGTTTTGATTTGGACAAAGTTAAACCTTTAAGTGAATTTGGTAAGAAATACAATCTCTAAAGCATTTAATTTTCTCATTCAGCAGTATAGTATGTTGCTCTTTTTATTCAAATAGTCTCTCTTGTTCAGTCTTATTCATAGCGTTTCTGCATTTTCATGTTAGAAATGTGCCTTTAAGGTTTTATGATATTTGATACTATTATTGATTTAATCTTTTAATTTTAACAGTATTTTCTGACATATATACAAGTGATTTATTTCTGTGTATTTATCTTTATCCTGACATTTTATGGAACTCTTTAATTCAAAAAGTTTTTAGTTGATTTTCTTGGGTAAAGCATGTATCTTCAGATAGTAGTTTTTCCCTTCCTTTCGGAAAATTTTGCCTGTTATTTTAGTGGTCTATCTTATTGTGCTTATTGGCCAGGATATTCATCAAACTAGAGCGCAAGCCTATTAGAAAACTCCAGGAGACAGTGTAGAATAGATAGCCCAGAGGTATCCCACCGGAAGTGTGAAGGAACTCGTGTAGCTAGAGGGCAACTGCTGTCCATCCCTGATTGAGGCCTATATGTGGCATGCAAAGATGATGGTTGGTGGGGCGGGGAGGAGGGGACGATGGGGAGATGGTGACACTACAGGGCACTTCGAGCTTGTCTCAAAGGTGAACAAAACGAGCTGTGAAGATCCAAAAACTTACTTAGGCAAAGGAATTCAGGGGCTGACGGTTAGAAATTGAGCCGTAAAAAACCAGGAAGGACTATAAATAAGTGGGGCATCAGCAACGTCTACTTGAGGAGCTTTCTTTTGTCACTCTTCTACACGCCTCCCCTCTCGCACATTCTAGCTGCCCTCCTCTCATTTGTCCTGAGGTCATTATGGTTTCACACATGTGCTCACACGTGCACACACGTGCACACACATACAAGAAGAGGAGGATATTATTCAAGACCATCTATCCGAGTTCCTAACACAAGGGCATCACTGCCATCATCCCATGAATGAGTCCTCAGCAACATATCTTCCTGTGGGGTAAGCCGTTTTATTTGAGCAAACATACAGACAAAAAAGAATGGTTCTATGGGAAAGAGGCCGGAACTGTCAGCAAGAGTGAGCGTGAGGGTGATCTGGAGCAAAACCTTTTGGTTTTGTGGGCCCCCTGGTTAACTGGTGTTGGGAATAGCAGCTGCAGAGAAAGATGGATGTCGTCTCCTCCTACCATGGGCCTCAGATGCTACCAATTTCTCCTGCCCTTGAGAAGCAATAGGATGAAGATGAAGATTTCTTAGGTTTCTTCTCTTCCAACTCTTTTGGATTCTTACCCGATAGTAATCACCAAAATAAAAATAAAGATTCCTGCTCTTTAAATGGATGACATTTATTTAGTAGGTTTTGTTAATCTCCTCTCAAATTCTGATGTCCTTATCAATGTACTTTCTAATCATAACATTCATTTAAATAATCTCTTGTTTTTGTGAATGACTCCTCTCATCTGGGATCTTTATCAGGATGTCCTTTAAATCAGAATCCATTTAATAAAATGTAATGCTATGCTAACTTGGAAAGGTTTTAGATGGCTCATGCTGTGGCCCATGGTATTGGAAAAAAGAGACCTGAAGACGGGAATATTACAGAAGCAACATGTTTACTATTAGATTGGCAGTCACTTAGAATTGTATTCATCATCATTGTTATTGTAATTTTACACTAATATATATTGAACATAATGTGAATGAAATTATATCGAGCATATGAATACTGCTGGGATTTAGAGTGGCAGGAATTTGCTAATAAGTATAAATAACAGAAAGATAGATAACAATAAGGTATGAATGCTGAAATAATAAAGTACCTCTTCAAATATTTTTGAATAAAGCCAAAGTGCACTTTGCTTTCCAATTTCAGAATCAGATCCTTCAGAAAGTGAGAAGCATACCTTTTGAATTGGTAACGGATGGATGGCCAGAATGATAAGGCCTGGTGATGAAATGTTAATTAGCAAGTGCAGATGTCCTTTGAGACTGGAACACTGAGTATGGCCAATTTCATTACCAAGTCCTCCGCAGAGAGGAAACAAAGCCTCTGGTAGACCTAACTTCCTTTTCTGCTTCAAACTCTTTACAGCTAATACAACACATGGCTCAAACACATAAATGTAAAGACTGGTATCTCAGGTGAAAGGTAAAGCTTTAATTCAGATCTTCAGTATGAACTGAGTAAAATTAAGATTGTAAAATCGCCATTTCCTTGTGAAACTTTGTTTTCTCAGCTTCCATCTTCACCTTATTTATAGTCTTCCAGCTTCATAAAGCAAGGTGAATATAGACAGCACATTAGCGTATATATCTGTATGGAGATGGGGTAACTCAGGAAAGGTGAGAATTTTAAATTTAAACTAAATTTCCACAGTTTATCACTGGTATTGAAATCTAAGAGAGTCTGGCAGAGAACGATTGGTTTTAAATCTACGGTTGCTTTGAAAAAAATGCTTTTGGAATTCAGCAGGTGGCATGGAGGTCATACAAAGAAATGGGAATTGAATGATAAAATGATGCAACTGGTTTTTGTCTAAGTTTCTTTATTTTCACTGCGAGGGTGGTTGTGGAATTTGTTATGAGTTAAAGGTCCAGTCAAGGATAAGAGTTTGTGTACTTGGCTATTACTGGGACGTTAAAAAAAAAAAATGACCCTGAACGACAACTAGAAGAATGGATGATTGTGGGTAAGAGTGAAGAAGAGAAAAATATTCACAGGCTAGTTCCCAAAGAATGAACCCAACATTTATATAAGGTAAAAATAAAACACAAGAGCCCATTCAGAGTCTTTAGTCATGGAGTGAAGAGGCTTTCATAAGGGAAATAAACAAATAAAGGTGTTTAAAATGTTGTACAAACGTGTTCCTAATGAAGAGGACCTTTATTTGAAATAGAACAGAGCCTGAAAAACCTCCTTCTTTGGGGAGATAAAGGCAAGGACATTTTTAGAAAAATGGATTCATTGCTTTATTAATGGAATAAATTTCAGTTATCTAGAAAATTAATTTTTTTTTAACACAAACCAAAAAAATACCATGAATTCTTTGACATTTCCCCCCAGGGAATATGAAATGGCTTTAAAGCAGCAAGAATGACTCTATGAGTCACTCTAGCTCAAGGAATATCAGGACATGGGCATGACCAAAAATAATTCAGGACTCATAGACTAAGAAGAGCCATTGTATACCTCCTCTCCCCACCGCCCCCCCCCC
>CM052801.1:32844159-33084782 GCA_028533885.1 Nasua narica | reverse complement strand
TAAATTGATTATATTTGAGTCTCACCAGTCTTCCTCACTCTGTTTTATGACATTAAACCATTGCTATTATATTTAACACTACCTAGGGTGACAGGACAAGGTAACGGATGTCTCCTACAGCTTTTATGAAAGCCAAAAGGGGAGGTTTTTGTAGTAAATATACACTGGTGAAACTTACTGCTTTATATTGCAAAAGGGCTAAATTATTTGGGAGAAGATTAACCCTGTCGATAATTCTTTCTGCCACTATGGGCAGCAGTAAAAGCTTCTGTGGAACCAGCTAATAGCATGGACAGCCGTTGTGCTGTTGAGAGTAAGAACAGAAACACAATGCTATAGTCTTCCACTGTTCCATGAAGTGGGAAAGCAAACCAGACAGGCAAAGGGTATGGTAACTACTTCAAGAAGTCTAAGAACGCAGTGGTAATTCTAGCTTTCATCAGTCTGCATCATATTTGGTGTCTAGAAGTTCAGGAGCCCAGTCAAATTTAGATATTATCCTTTGTGGCACTTAACACAGTTACAATGAAAAAGTAGGTTATCTGATGAGTCACTTATTCCCTGTCTCTCCTAAGAGAATCTAAGTTCCATGAGACTATGAGAACGTGGTCCACGTGTTCGGTCTTCACCAAAGCATCCTGGGTGCCTAGCCTTGTGTCTGAGACTTAGGCAACACTCTATACTCTTTGTTGAATAAGCCCAAGAATTGAATACATGAGTCATTAATTAGCACAGATATAAAATAGGGACAATATATGAATAATCTGCACTCCGAAGTACGTTTAAGACATTCAGCGAAATGAGCGAGAGTCATCGTAAATCTCACTCCTCATTTGTGAATTTTTGCAGTTGGTTTCAAAGGTGCTGAAATGAGGGCACTGAGCCTTCAGACTACCCTGAGCAGCGGCATATCCTTTACCCACACATAGGAGAAGCCTGGGTCCATCTCAAGCACCTGAGGATCCCTGGGAACGATATTCCCTTTGGTTTAGAGAGGGTGTGAGTGGGGGTGTGGAGGAGATACCTCAACCCAGGCACATTCAAGAACCACCACCACTCTCTTAATTTGCCCTCTCCCACACCTAAAGCAGATCCTGAGATAAGGGCCTGGGTCGTGGATTTTACTGGGAGGTGAACCGAGGCCACATAAGTGAGAAAGTGGGAAACTTGAGACAAGGGAGGAGAAAAGCCAATGGAGGGCGAATTAAAGAACAGGTTACTGCAGTGGGCAACTGGAGGCTCACTCGTGTAGAGGACCTTCTGGGAAACTATACAAAAGACATTCTAGAATCTTCTCACGGGGCACGGAGAAGGCTGGAGGCATTTCTCTACCTACTCCTACCACCACTTGGTTGAGGATTGGCCTGAGCAGCATTACCTTCCTGCAATTCCCAGTTGAATCCCCATACGCCTATGTGAACTCCCATGGTGGTAGGGAAAGCTCTGAGGCAGAGAAGCAGGGAGCCTGGTGCCTGAGATGGGTCCACGGTCAGGAGCGACAACATATGCAGTGTGACGTGTGAGTCGAAGGGATATATGGGGCAAGGCAACAAAGGTGTCTACTCAACCACTTTATCTGTACCTTATATTTCAGATTTACAAAGTTCTCCATACAATTATAACTGAATCTTTGCAAACACTCTGTGCTGTTGGGAGTTCTTTCTGATGTTTCTTACTTACACTGAAAGAAGCTGACATTTTGAGGAGGTGGAATCTTCTCCAGGCAGTTAAGCATCCCAGCCTCGTCTCAAACTCAACCTTCTGCCTTCAAGTCCCACAGATTTTGCCCCGTATTCTACCACCTCACAAAAGATAAGCTGGTTGGCTTCTAAATAAATAATAGTCAGAACATGATGTGCCAAACCCGTAATCTGTTTCAGTGGTGATTTCTGCCTCTTTCAACAAAGGCAGAGAACAGTGGCCCACATTTAAGGTTGAGACTAAAAATAGGGCCCATCAGAAGAGTCAGCTACAAAAGGCACTGCTCTGGCTGAAAAGAATTCTGAAAAGATAGATCCACCAGAGTGGTTTCTCCGGTGGGGCATACTGAAATCACTCAACTTTTCTAAAAGAAAAGAAATGACTTTTCGGGGAAAAGTCTTTTGAGGAGAAATAGAGGGTCATTAGCCAACCCATTCAATAAGACCACCAAAATGCTAGCAGATCGCCATGCTCCCTGGACGCGAATGTACATTTACAATCTCGCTTCCTTCAGTCACCTGGAAACTCCCAGAAGAGAAGGCTTAGGGGGCCCTACTGTGTTTAGTCATATCTGCCTTTTATCTCTAGGAAGCTGAATATTTTTAGTTGGACTCAGGCTAATAACTTAGTCCATTTTAGTCTGGGCTATATCTGCTGATATTTGCCCAAGATGAATATAGTAATATATCATTGATTCTGGAAAGCCTGCAGGGATCTATATGCCACATAGGTAAAGTTTGCATGCAGATTTTGACATTGTTTTTGTGAGTGGCACCTTCTCCTGAAAAGAAGATTTCAGCACTGAAGAAAACTTTTGTTTCTTCTCCAATATAATGTGGCCATTGGGACGGTTTCCTCTGAGGTCCTTTCAAGATAAAGAGTTTACAATTTGGGTATTAAATAAAGCATGTCAATACTAGGAAACTCAGAGAATCCTTTCAGCTGCACCAGCCCTCTTTGACTTCTTTGGGTTACACTTGGGTATTCTAATCTTCCACGCAGAAGTCTTGGTGAAATCGTCTTATTCTTCATAAGCTGGCATAGTAATCTTGAGCACACTGGAATCCTGAATATTCTGGGACCGATTAATCCTTTCTACATCAGCTGTGCCCCTTCCTTCCCCTCCTCTTCTTATTAGGAAATTAATCAGGCAAAGCGGCGAAGCAAACACAAAGGGAGAAAATGTCATTCCACTTCATGTTGGATTTCTTGCTCCGTAGGAGAACACTGATGTCTTACACGTAGAGTGATTTAGCATTTCAATTCTTCCCTTCCAGAAAAGGGACAAATAAATGCTCAGGGAGGCTTGACAATCACCATTTTTTTTTTCTAGCAGACAAAAATGAGTAACAAATAAGCAGTTACGGTAGGACCTGATTTTGTTTATTTTCTTTTGTTTTGTGCTCGTGTGTGTGGAAGTCTGTTTGAAAATCACTACTAGCATCTTTTGTTCGGAGCGATGTTGATAAAAATGCATTTTCATATGGTTGATACAAAATTCACACCCACTATAAATAGAGAAGAGGGAAGGACGTACCAAATAAGGGTGGGGGGTGGAAGAGGTATTTTATCATTTATCAAGGCAGAAGATATCGTACCTCATCTTTAAATATAAGAAGTTATGGTTCTCACTTTTTTCACCTCTTATTCATTTCAGTGTTATTTATTGTTCACTCTATGGCAGATCCGCTGCCATATATTCTCATTGAGAATAAAATTTCTTTTTGTTTTGGCTCTCTTTTATCTTTTCAAACTTTTTATTGAAGTACGTCATATATACAAAAGTACATAAATCACGCGTACATCCCCGTATTTTTGCAGACTGAACCACACCTGCGTGACAGCACCCCGATAAAGCAATAGAATGTTACCAGAATTCCAGAAGCCTCAAAGGGACCGTAAGTGTTGCTTCTAGTCACCACTCACCCCACGAGGGTACCCACTTCCCAACTTCTAACCATATGGATTAGTTTCATCTGTTTTTCAACTGTGTATAAGTGGAATAATACACTATAAGTATTTTTGTGTCTGGCTTCTTCTGCTCAACATTTTGTGGGAATCATCCATGTTTTTGTATGCAGTCGTAAATGATTCCTTCTCATTGCTACATATAATTCTATCATTGGAACATGCCTCAGTTTGGTTTTCCATTTTATTGTTGAAGAACATTTGGGTATTTTATTCTTTGGACATATTACAGTTGGCATTATAGTATGCTTACATATGTCTTCTAATAAACACATATATGCCTTTCTTTTCTCCACATACCAATGAATGGAACTGCTGGGTCATAGAGTGTGCAAATGTTGCTCTTGAGGAGATATTGCCAGACAGTTTTCTGAAGCAGTTGTAATAATTTACATTTCTGCCAGCATTTTTTGGGGGGGGGGCTGTCTTTTGCTGTTGATCAGTAATCAAAAGCATGAACAAAGTTCCCAAATGATTGTTCTGAGTGGGGTTTTGGGGGGATGGGAGAGAGGAGAGGAATGGGTAAAGGGAGAGGGCCTTTGCTATATTCACTGCCAAGATTTAATCTTAAGAACTGGAGGCATGAGGTGCCTGAAGTCCATTTAAATGAGAGAATTTGGAGGCTCTTGGGAGAGAATTTTTGCCAAAGAGAAGAGTCAGATCTCTGACAAGCTTTGTCAGCGGAGGGATTTTGAGGGCAGCATGGCATTTTTTAAAATGAAATGTATATCCTCATCCAGCCATAGCACGTATCCTGGGGAATGTGGAGAGTGAATCAGCTTTATCCCTGAATTTTTTATGTCACTGGGGTATATCCAGACAACTTTGGTAGCTATACAGAAAGGTTAAGATTCCAAATAGAGACCAAGGTGTTTTCTTCCCGTTTGCATGGAGCAACTGGGGTCTTTGGTGCCCGTCAGTTGCAGAAGCTCCTTGGTATTCATGACACCAGGTGTCACTCATCAGGTCATGGCAGGACATGTCAGTCCCCGACAAAAATAGCCACCTCTGGGTACCAGGATGGCTACAAGGGATCTTTTCCATCCAGCAGGTAGTGAAAAGAGCCAGAGCCCAAGGGAAAGAAAATACCAGGCATCTCACCATGGAATAATTTAGTTTCTAAATTAGTTTCGATATTGGTTTGCTGGATACATTTAAAAGCAGAAATTCCAGGGGCCCCTGGGTGGCGCAGTTGGTTGAGCGACTGCCTTCGGCTCAGGTCATGGTCCCGGAGTCCCGGGATCGAGTCCCACATCGGGCTCCCAGCTCCGTGGGGAGTCCGCTTCTCACTCTGACCTGCTCTCTCTCACTCTCTCTCTTTCCTCATAAATAAATAAATAAATAAATAATTTAAAAAAATTTAAAAAAAAATTAAAAAAAAAGCAGAAATTCCAGCCTTCCACCTCAAGTTCTTCCTCTTTTTCACTCATTAGTTCATCGAGTCATTCATCCATTCATTCATTCCACAAAGTGTCCTTTTATTTTTTTTATTTATTTTTTAAAAAATATTTTTATTTATTTATTTGACAGAGAGAGAGAGAGAGAGAGATCACAAGTAGGCAGAGAGGCAAGCAGAGAGAGAGAGGGGGAAGCTGGCTCCCCGCTGAGCAGAGAGCCCGCCCCAATGCGGGGCTCGATCCCAGAACCCTGAGATCATGACCTGAGCCAAAGGCAGAGGCTTTAACCCACTGAGCCACGCAGGCGCCCCCAAAGTGTCCTTTTAATACTCACAGTGCACAAAACGTGGTGCCAGGTGCCGAGGATACAATAGTAATCCAACAGATTTGATTCCTGTATCCGTTGAGCCTAGAGTTTATCAGGAGTCTGTGTAGTTAATATTGGCTGAAAACCACACTTGGCTAGATACTATCTTGCTATCTAGAACGATCTGCCTACACTGAGCACCCAAACTGAAAATAAAGATCTAGATTGGAAGTTTGTTTGGTAAATGTGGAATCAGAGCCAAAAAAAAAAAAAAAAATGAATGTCTTAAAGGAAAACAGAAACAGCTGTGAGTTAGCTCCCCTGGTCATAAAGAAAATGATTTGTAAGGATGTGGTCCGGTCAGTGGTCTGAAATAAGGACATGTCGTTTCACTTCTCCTGATTATATCCTTGTCTGTAAAATGGCATCAGTACCTTCTCTGTTAGTTTACCTTATGTGGTTACTTTGGGCATCAGCAACTGTAATTAACTCACTTACCAGTACAGTTTGGTTCAATGTAGGATATCATTGCCATCGTCTTCATCACTGTCAGATGACAAACGTTATTCAAGAAAATGATAAATGTGACCTACTCTGTAGGCACAAACTGTTCACCAATGTGGAAAGCAGAGGTTTCTTTTTCTCCACTCTCTCGCCAACACTTGTTATTTCTTGTGCTTCTGATTTTAGCCATTCTGACATGTGTAAGGTGGTATCTTGATGTGGTTTTAATTTGCATTTCCCTGATGACTCCTCTGTTATAATAAAGCTAGTAGCTTAAAGATAGTAGCAAACCTTGTGACTGTGGTTACAGATAATGAGTAAGTAACTCGCTTGAACGAATTCCGAAGATGTGTTAAATATATAGTCATTTGGTAACCTGTTAAAGAAAGAATAAATGCAATGTATGATGGAAAAAATGAAGAGTCTACTGAGAGATAGAAAGGGATGGAAAGACCGAGTCATAATCGTTACAAATAGCTGACAGCTATGTCATTTTCCTAAGCCAACCATCCGTTAGTGAGAACAGTTCCATTCTGGCCCTGCCAGAAAGTGCAGATAATCCAGAAAATGCAGATAAAACCCATGGCTGTTCAGCAGACTTACTGGTGAGTTATGGCTGTAGTCAGGCACAGCTCTGTGTCTCTCTGAAAGAAGTGTCTGCTATTAGCCTGGGGACCCCCTTCTGTCTGTGGCCTTCCTTGCTTGAACTTCAACTCTGGTCTCATAACCACACTATAGTGGGGAAGACTGTTGCAGTAGAGAGAGAGAGACGGAGAGACAGAGAGGCAGAGAGAGACAGAGACAGGACCATTGCCTAACCTAAGATTCAGGTAGTGTGGTCCTTCTTCCACATACCCTATTCTAAGGATGAGCGCCTATCCCACCTCTTTCCCCTTGCTTCTCATTGTGTGCTTTCGGTTCTTTTAATTAACTGTGTGATTTGCACATCTTAATTTGGTCCCGGAGCCCTTCTGTTCTGTGGCCTCTGGGAGAGCCTACGTGGAGGCCGCTGTTGAATCAAGGTCATATCCCACAGGACAATATCCAAATGACCTCCTTTCTAATTACATGGACACAAAGCGAGCGATTCTGTCAAACTGCCGTCAGATGGACAAAGCCCCTGACCTGAAATCTATGACAATAACAGGATATAAACACCTTGAACTCAAGTCTCAGAAGGCTTCTTGCAGAGGATAAATAAGAATTTCATGTATTCAACCAGAATTTCTCTCAAAAATGCTCACTTATTTTCAGATTGTAAAATCACCAGTGGCTCAGATGTTTCGGTAAACAGAAGGATAACATTTTTCTGTTTACAGCACATTAACTTTTCCAAAGGATTTTAGGATATCTGCCACGTTTCACCTTTCATCTTTGTGTTCTTTTGAGCTTGCTCAACAATGTGAAAGATTATGAGTTTGCTGTCAGAGAGAATCAAAATGTGGCTGATAGTTTCTTTATTTATCTGATCCCAATTTTTTCTTGTTTATCTGCTCCTGATTTTCTCACTAGGATCTAATAGCTTATAAAATTTTGGATTCTTTTAAAAAGTTGTTTATTCTGAAAGCTTTCAAATTTAGAGAAAATAGTATAATGAACCCATATATCCAAAACCTAGTCCCTGATTAATACTTTGCCATATTCCCTCATTGTTTTTTAACTGAAACATTTTAAAATAAATGACAGACTTCACGATATTTCATTCCAAAAGGCTTGTTTACATCTCCAAAGATGATTTGCTCCTACATGACCACAATATCATTATCGCACTTAACAAAAACTAATTATTATTTTCTAGTATCATCTAATACATGGTCTGTAGTCACATTTTTTTCCAGTTGTCCTCAAAATGTCTTCTACAGCTGGTTGTTTAAACAAGGATTACACATTCTACTTATTTGTGGGAATCTCTGAAGTCTTTTAATCTACAACAGCTGTCACATTCTCTTTTTCCATGACACTGACTTGTAAAAAAAACTACCAGGCCACTTATCCTTAGAATGGCCCACCTTCTGAAAGTATGTTTTCTCATGGTGATTTGATTAATTTGTTCTCCTAGCCTCTATATTTCATGAAAACTAGAAATAAGATCTATAGGTCTGATTATTTCTGAGTTAAATATTTTGTTGCAAGAATTCACCATATGTGTGCTATAAACTTTTTATTGTATCACATCACAAGGCTCATAGGTCTGGTTCTAACCTTTATGTTTCCTGTTTTCCCAAAGTTAATTGTTGGTTGTTGAAATATTCATTTCATGTGCGTTGGTCCCACGCCGAAGAAAATGGCCATCAGTGAAATAGATCATTATTTTGATACGGATCAAGTTGTTTTTGTCATTAACTGAACTAACCACTTAGTGGATATTAACCATATCATATAACCATATCATATAAGCATCATATTATTGGCCTCTATTTTGGAACAGGTACACCTTTCACATGTTCTTTTAAAAGGAAGCATTTCTCAATTCAAATAAAATGTAATCATTGAAGGGAAAAATAGAGTCGAATCTTTCATAGAAGGAAATTCCTTGTATAACGTGGTGAGCATATTCATTAAAGGACATGGCTTTCTCCCTAACTGCTTGGGTCAGTTTTTATGTACTGACCTTATATAAGGTAGGTTTTTTGGGATTTTTTTTTTAAGTTTAGGACTCATGAGAAATATCCCTTCAATTGCCTGCCCTTGCCTGCTTAAAGTTACTTAATAGATTCACTGGGAAGAGTTTCCCATTTATTACTTTTGGCATTTTATTGAAAAACGTCTTTTATCAACAAATGTGTTCGCTATGCCAGCAAGCCAAAACTCAGAAGAAATATTGTTCTTCCCTCTGTTCATATTCCCTAGTTTATTCTGGCCCTCTAAATGAGTTTCTGGTTTCTCTGGATTCCACACAAACTCTGGAGTTGGATTTCGGTTGGAGGTCAAAATTTTAGACACATATAATTTGGGAATGGTGACGCACGGTAGAAACGTTTTGGAGCAATTGCCAACCCATTGCTACCTCTTCATCTCTCACCCCTCTGAGTGAGGAGAGAGACCATACCTGTCCTCTCTCACCCCTCTCCCCTCCCACAGTTATTCGATCCCCCTAGAGTGAACCACTTAGCCAGAACCACGTAAAGCCAAAGCCCGGAAGGAATGAAGCAGAAATCGCTGGATTCAAAAAGGAGAGAACTGCAGATTCACCAAGAGCCCCTAAAGGCCCTGAGAGACAGAACCAATTCAGTTTTTCAGGGACAAAATGATCTCGTTTCTCCGTGACAAAGAAGAGAATCATTCTCTCACAGATTCTCAGTTCCTTGTAGCGGTTCCCCTGAGATGTGGCAGTTCCCCTCCGCCCCCCGCCTTCGTATTTCTGTATATTTATAAGGATACATCACCTCAGGTTTAACTTGGCCGATGGCAGATTGTTTTCTTTTGCTTCCAACCAGAGAGATGTGCAATGTCATATAGGTAGATATCACCTCTTGGTTTTCTAATCTAGAAAATGTTGCCAAATGAAAAGACCACCTTCTTATTTTTCACAGACCTCCTCTGATATACCTGATTTTTTTTTTTTAAGTAGGCTCCACATCCACAGCCAGCGTGGAGCCCAATATGGGGTTTGAACTCATGACTCTGAGATCAAAACCTGAGCTGAGATCAAGGGTCAGACACTTAACTGACTAAACCACCCAGGCATCCCAATAGGACTGAATTTTTTTAGTTTTGCATGAGAAGAGTTGTATCTTCAGAATCTCTCTTTTTTTTTTTTAAATAACAGGAATTGCTGTACTTCTCCATAGAATTTAACTTGGCTTTATTTTGTGGTTGACCTTGAGCCGTGAAGCTGATCAAGCTTGACTTTTTCATTTTCATGACTTAGAAAGCTTAAAAATAAATGTGAAACCCATATAGAAAAATCGAATCACTATGTTGTATACCTGAAACTAATGTAACATTGTGTTGACTATATTCAAATTTTAAAAAATTGTTTTTAATTGAAACCCACATAGAGTAACAGCTTAAGAGTTTGTAATATGTAATTTTCCATTAAGCTCATCCTGAATTGATTTTCCAAAATTATTTCTGTTCTTTTTCTTCCTCTCCTTCTCATCTCGATCTTAGTAATCTTGTCTTATTTTATAAACCTTTTAAACAAATATAAATCAATGAATTAATATCACAACTGGTGAGCTCAGCACATGGATCTATGCATCAAAGATGTTCCATAAATACCTGGTAAGTCTTGTTTCAATTAAAGTCATAAATACTCTTCTGAATACAGTAAGCAGCGATAATAGAAGACTTTTGGGGCTTAAATAAAAGGTTGTGCTTAAAAGACTTGTGATCATGATATCTATCTATCTATATATCAATCTATTTTTGTATCTATTATCTATCATGTAGATGCCATTTTCAAAATTTTCTAATACTCTCTGTATTAATTTTGATACATAGACACTTATTAACTAACAATATGTGTAAATGTAATGCTCTCTTTACAATTTTTTCTCGCTCCCATTTCATGAAACGCTTTTATTCAAAGCCTTTAGATGCACCTTCAGCATCACTTACTAACATTACCCATCCTATCATTAAAGTCTTCTTTGAAAATTTATATTTTGGAAGTTTTCTGACATACTCAAAAGAGAAGCTTATAACCTTTCATGCACCTATTGTCTGGTTTCAACAATTATCAACATATGGACAGCTTTATTTCATCTGTATTTCTACCCATTTCCCTTACCTGAAATAAAAGCCCTATAAAATCCAATTTAAATTGGATGAACCTATAATACATTTTATCTTAAAAATGTTAGGTCAAGGGGTACCTGGCCAGTTCAGTTGATAGAGTGCGTGACTCTTGATCTTGAGGTCATTTCTCAATGACTCTTGCCTACTTAAAAAAATGTTAGGTCAAGCTACATGAGACTACTGATATTCTGTCATTTTCGATTTATAGAAAATGTGTTTCATAGGGCTCAAAACCACATGGTTCATATGGTTTCTTCTTACTCTGTCCAAAAAGGGCAGAAAGAATGCTCAATCTAATAGCAGTGAGTGTTTCTGCTATCAGAATTGCGGCCTCTAAATATCATTTCTCATTAAAAGGAAAAAAGGTTCTTTGGAAAAATGTCTAATTTTAGCTCTGGGGCAAAAAAATGGGAGATAAGCTTGGAATTATCTGGTCATACCCTAAAGCAAGGATGTTGACAAAGGCTATCAGGTTAAGGGACTCTGGAGCCAATCTGATGATTTTGATGATTCTTTCACACACATGAAGTAAAGAACATTTCCTCTTCACATTTTTAGGACAATGGCAGGTTGGGAGACTTGACCTGGTTAAACAATAATAGCCTTTGTTGGTGATTTTCTCTTTCTCATTCTCTAGGAGAGCTACCTTTCTCTAGAGGATTGGTGAGTGACATTTCATTGATGAACTTTCAAAACATTCAACACTTAACTCCAGAGAAGGTCAATGGGTTAGAGAAGGTTGTAATTTACATTTCTTGTCAAAGTAGAAACACGTCTGTATGACTATGGATGTGTTTAACTTTGGAGTTATCCATATAAAGAGATAAAGGTCCTTTAGTTTAGGGAAAAATCTGAAATAAAACTGGATGGGGACCATTATCACAAATGACTACCAAATGCCTCAGGACACCAGGAAGCTATTTGTGATTCTAGTAATTACTATAAGGGAAATTTAACAGATCCTTCTAAGATACTATCAAGCCCTTCAAAGGAAACTGAATAATTGTTTGCCTCTGGTAAGTCTGACTTCAATTGAAAATATAGATAAAGATATTAGAAATGTGTGTGGATGCTCCTATCACACTGAATTCCTAGCCTTGGTATATCTGAGAAGTAGGTGAAATGAAAAAACATAGAGATGAATCTTGAGTTTCTCCTAGGCCGCATCTCGTCAGCAGATGCGGAAAAATGGATAAGGTTATCTGAAGCCCTTATTCATTCTTACCAGCTGGGGTTTTCTACACTGAGCATGGGATGAATTCTCTGGACTTGAGAAAGAATAAGCAATGGAGGCTTTTGCAATACAAATGCTTTCTCTTAGGGAAGGCGGGAACTGCCCTGCTGAGAGGTATGGAAAGAACTAGACTAAACTGGCAATAAACCTCTTTCTTTGATAGAACTAAAAACTGGCCATGTTTTCCAAACCCCCCCCCCCACCTGCCCTGCACTGTGCAAATAAATCTTTGATTACTTTAAACTTTACCCTGTATTTTCCTCCCCATATAATCAACTCTCTGTTAATGCTACCTTGTAAGTATTTTTACTGCATCATTTTCTCCCTTGATCCTACTATCCAGAAAAACCCTATCAATTCACCTGGCTTATCCCAATTGCCTCCCAATCCTTGCCTCTTTCCATTCCTTCCATTTTCGCCCATCTCCACAGTTTTAGCTTTTTCTTCTTGGGAAACAAATCCGATCATGTCATTCTCTCGCTCCTGTCCTAAATTAGTATAATTCAAACACTAAAATCTATTTTTAAAATGCCTCCCCACAATTTAAATTCCTAACTTTCCCAGCTTTATTTCCTGCCATGTCTTTTCCCCAAGTCTTTCATCTCCAACCAGGATTCCCCTGGAAATATTTCCCAACGCTGATGACTATTAGTGCCTAAATCAGTATAACAAAAGACAAGAGTACTTCACATTTCACTGTAACTGCACACCCTCAGGGTAAAATGAAAAATCCAAACTCTCAGAGTTAAGGTCAAAAGAATACCCAAAACATAGTTCTTTCTGGATCCTTCTAGAAGACTAAGATTTATAAAGGACTTTAGTAAAATGAAGACATTAGGTTATAAGTGGCATAAACATTCAAGATACACAAGAACAGTCTTTTTTGCTTTCACACTTTGAACTTGCTTGCCACAAAATGATTGCGCCAGCTGTTCCCGCCCGCCAAGTCTTCCTCCCCACACTTAATAACTTTCTGTCAAAGTCTCACTCTTCAAAGCCAAGTTCCAGTTCCACCTATCCCAAGAGCATCGTCGAAATTCGTATTGTCAGTCTTAACGGTCCCTTGGTATTGGTTTGCACCAGTGCGCCCCTCTGCTTTGTTTTAATTTTCTGCTTTTTTAGATTCACCGGCGTAGTATGTGGAGAATGTTGAGAAAACACTTCTTACCTTGTATTCCCCACAGTACCCGTCACAATAGTTTATACACTGTAGGCAATGATAAGTGTGTTAAATCGAGTTGATTGCACCGAAGAGAAAGGAGGAGAAAACCAAGACATATTTTGCTTACCTCCCTAATTTATCCAGACCCACTTTCCATGTTGATCCTATGTGAGTGACTGTTGGTAGGAAATTGTTTTCTGTCTCTTTCTGTCTTTGTACAGATATTTCATTACTGCCTCAATGTTAATAACTCGTAAAATGTGAGGTACATTAGATTAGTCTTTTTGGGTGCCGGGGCGGCTCAGTTGGGTCAGCAACTGCCTTCGGCTCAGGTCATGATCCTGGAGTCCCGGGATTGAGTCCCGAATCGGGCTCCCAGCTCCGTGGGGAGTCTGCTTCTCCCTCTGACCTTCTCCCCTCTCATGCTGTCTCTCTCTCTCAAATAAATAAATAAAATCTTAAAAAAAAGATTAGTCTTTTGGAGTCATCCACCCTGAATGGTTCCTGTTCTTAAAATTGCTGTGTAGAATCAAAAGTAGTTGCTATCCAGGAATCTATCATTGATCTCTAGACACACCCTGCGTGATCATTAAGTACAAGGGCTTTTTAGGGTTAGACAGATGATTGAGTTCTGGGTCTGCCCCTGAGTATCTGGGTGACCTCGATTACATTATTTGACCTCTCTGAGAGGTTAGTTTTCCTGAAAAGAGATGGAGTTTAGGGTATAGGATGTTTGGGGTTTTTTAAAATATTTTATTTATTTATTTAACAGAGACAGAGAGATCACAAGTAGGCAGAGAGAGAGGGGGAAGCAGGCTCCCCGCTGAGCAGAGAGCCCGATGTGGGGCTCCATCCCAGGACCCAGAGACCATGACCTGAGCCGAAGGCAGAGGCTTTAACCCACTGAGCCAACCGGGCGCCCCTAGGGTATAGGATGTTTATTTAGGAAGATCTTGGGATCAACATCTGTGGAAGGAATGCAACAGAAGCAGGAATGGGCAAAAAGAGCTCTACTTGCAGTGCAAACCCAACAGTAGCTTCCACCAATCTCTTGAGGGGCTGTAGAGCTAGAATGATCCTATAGAGTTGACTCAAGTTGGGTCAAGATGTCAGGCTTTTATGTTCCCACGTAGTCATTGGAAGTGGGTAAATATTTAACAACTGGCTTTCTGGGTGGGGCGGCAGGGGGGAGGGGGACGCAAATGACTGATCTGTAGTGTTTGCTGATTTACATAATGTAAATATTCCCATCCATGCCTATTTAAGCTATCGACATGATGTCACTGTACTTGGTATTGAGAAAAGATGTATACGATGGCCTCTAGCAGTATATGCAGGCTCTAGCACACACTGAAGGATAAGGAATAAGGAATTTATCTGTGAGGTTCTGAAAATGTGGGTAAGGGGCTACTTCCCACTTCCTGTCTATGCTTCAGCGTCTCTATATTTCCTCCCCTACAGTGAAGCTCAAGTTTAATTCCTCCCCAGGTCTAACGCTCTCTACAAGTTCTGGCCAAAAGTGTCTTTCAAAGGCCATCTAAAACACAGACTAGTTGTTTTCTGCCCCAGAGGTGCGGTTTAGAAGATCCTGGGTCTTAAATCAGTTTGGGCTGTCCTTCCCATCAGGGAACATATAAATAAAAAATACTTCACTATCCTTGTCTCCTACTGCAGCAAGAACAAAGCAGACATTGAAATCTCATAAACATTCCTACCACACCGGCTTACGATAATTTTTAGTTCTCCTCACTGTCTTCTGGAATCTACTTATTTTCCATCTCTGACTACAACAGTGAATCCCAATGTCTTTAGCAGAGTTACTACATGTAGTAAGAAAAAAAGGAGGGGAAAACCTCAAATCCCATACCTTCTTCTCCAGGGCTCTAATACATTTTTTCTCTCTGATTAGATACTCTGTCACAAGCATTTCCCTTGAGGCCCAATGGCAAGCACTGAAGGCAATTCAGGAGTGGTAGGGGAGTAATAGTTTTTGCCCTTACTGAAGTAGAGGCAGAAGTGCATGCTATTGGGAAGTTTCAGTGACTGGGCTCCCCGGGAAGTCCTTAGTGAGTAAGGGTCAAGCTCTATAGTCCCAGGGACAACTGGTGTCTGGACCCAATGGAAGTAAAAACCAATTTACTTTTTCACTATTAAGTGCTCTCCTCCAGGGGAAAATAAATGACTAAATTAAAATATTTGACAATGGCTAAGTTTAACCATTTCCAGAATTCTTTCAACAAAGAATTCTCTGTGGACATGTTCAGAAAAGTAAAACTGTATGAAGAATCCTCATCTTGGGGGTGCCTGGGTGGCCCAGTCGTTAAGCATCTGCCTTCAGCACAGTTCATGATCCCAGAGTCCTGGGATCCAGCCCCACATCAGGCTCCCTGCTCGGCGGGAAGCCTGCTTCTCCCTCTCCAGCTCCCCCCTGCTTGTGTTCCCTCTCTCGCTGTCTCTCTCTCTGTCAACCAAGTAAAAAAAATCTAAAAAAAAAAAAAAAAAAAAAAGAATTCTCATCTTGAATCTATAAAACTAAAATAAAAGTCAATATTCTTGAACCGTGAACCAAGAACCATGGAAGAAGACCAAATACATCTGAGAAATATATTTTGGTCATCAAATAACCAAATAAATATTTCTTATAAATCATAATATCACAGTCGCATTTCCAAAACTTAAATAAAGAGCCTCTGCTAATATAAACAACAGAAAGCAAAACAAAACAAAAACAAGTAAATATTCCTGGGTAGTAAACTTGAATGAAAACATCATATCCACATGTGGTCTATGACATTCAAAGCCAATACCAATATGATGATTCCCTGCCCCAAAACATCTCTGTTCCTCTTTGAAATAAAATGAATGGAATAAAATGTTAAAACAAAAAAGGTCCTTAAAGATATTTTATAGACAAGAAACTGAGGCCTAGAGACTTTAAATTACTCTTCTGAGTATATTTTACTTCCAACAATTCATGGCAATCCTTGTGTATCTTGGAACTAATTATTGTTCCTTACTTCAAAAACTACTTTTTCAGAAAAACTTGGAAAGAATGGAAAAGTTTTGGCTTTATTGCTGCCCTCATGCTATTAGCAAGACAAAAGAGACATTTTTTTTTTCCAGTTCTCAAGATTCAGGTTTCACACCACTGGCTGACAAAAAAAAAATTCTTAGTAGCCAGCAATTGGAAGCAACCCAAATGTCCATCACAGAACAATGGATATACACACTGGTGTATTCATCTGATGAAATATTGCTCAGCAGTGAAAATGAACAAACTACTCATAAGTACAACAGTATGAATGGATCTTGCATGCATGTCAAACAGAAGAATCTAGACGGCAGAGAGTATACATTCTGTGTCACTTACATGAAGTTCTAGAATAGTTAAAACTAATCTATGGTGATACAAATCAGATTAATGTTGGTCTATTGGGAGAATTTTCTCAGGTGATAAAAATGTCCTATATTTAGTTTGGGGTTTTAATTATGAAGATATTGTCAAAACTCATTAAAACCAGAGATCTGTGCAGTGTGTGTGTGAGTGTGCATGTGTGTGTGTGTGTCTATTTTAAATATATATATCACAAATGATTGAATAGACCCATGCGAATATTCAGAAGAAGCTTTCAGTCATTTCACAACATTATATCCACTTTGATGGAAAAAAAAAAAAACCCAGGAAAATCAATTTATAGTTGAGTAATTTTCTGCTTCTAATCCTTGTTTTCAATCTCTTAGCTCTCCATTTTATCTCCATATGTGCTTTTGGAATTTCACTGGCTTTCCAATAAAGACATTGTTTCTATCATGTGGGTCAACAGATTTTTGTATATTTGCTTACTCCTCCAAAAGTAAAGAGTATTTTAGAATGTTTATTTTTATCCCCACCCCTACCCTGTCGCATGTAACTATTAGAAATGTTTTTAGCTATAGTAATAGATAACTTGACTGAAATGGCTTAAAGCATAAACAGAGTTTTGTTTATTTAATAAAAAGCTTGAGGTGGATGGATGCAGAGGTGGGACAGCATTTTAATGATTCTAGGGACCCAAGTTCTTTCCACCCTTCTGGGTTTTTTTTTTTTAAGATTTTGTTTATTTATTTGACAGAGAGAGATCACAAGTAGGCAGAGAGGCAGGCAGAGAGAGAGGAGGAAGCAGGCTCCCTGCTGAGCCCGATGCGGCGCTCGATCCCAGGACCCTGAGATCATGACCTGAGCCGAAGGCAGAAGCCCTAACCCACTGAACCACCCAGGCGCCTCTCCACCCTTCTGTTGTTAACAGGATGGTGGTTTTCATCCTCAAGCTTGCTGTTTCTCCTGGAGTGGGTCACATTGGTACCCGAGGCAGGGCTTCCTTAGCAAGAAAGGTGAAATGGCTTTTGGGTGGGCAGCCACTAACATATGCCTTAAATTTAATGCTGTAGTTTCAAGAAAATTTAAGCCATTCCCATCTACCAAATGCAAAAGGAAAATGTTGTCAACAATGACCTCATTGTAGCTACTCCAGTGAACGCTGCTATAATTATAATTAGAGTGAGCATAGTTGCTGACATGCTTCTAACCCATGAAGGCTTCCTCGTGAAATTTCATTCCAAATCACAACTCATATGCTATTTCCTGTTTGTTTTTTTCTCCTCGCCAATCTTTTCCAAAAATTACTTGGCTGAACTTCTGCATTTGTCTTCTAGATAACTTGAGAATTAGCTTGCCTCATTCTGTTTTCTTAAATTCCTGTAGGTATTTTGATTGGAATGGCATTGCATTTCCAAATGAGTGTTGGTAGAATTGAAAACTGATTTCACTCATATGTGGAATTTAAGAAACAAAGCAGATGAACATAGGAGAAGGGAAAGAAAAATAAAACACGATAAAAACAGAGAGGGAGGCAAACCATAAGAGGCTCTTTACTCTAGGGAACACCCTGAGAAGGTTGCTGGAGGGGAGGTGGGTTGGGCGGTTGGGGTAACTGGGTGATGGATATTAAGGAGGGCACTTGATGGAATGAGTGCTGGGTGTCATATGCAACCAGAGAATCACTAAATTCTACCCCTGAAATTAATAATATATTAATTATATGTTAACTAACTTGAATTTAAATAAAATTTAAAAGAAAAGAAAATTGCGTATAGTTTTGAAAGTACTAGGTGAAAGCTTTTCCTCTGTAGTTTGATGGATCTCCTTATAAAGCAAGAACCTGGAAGGGGCTGACATTGTATGGGGGCAGGGTGATGGGGAGTTGACAAGGATCAAGTGGTTGTAGCTTTTCAAATCAGTGGAAATATAAGAAGAATGGAATTATAATATGTATTTATCAGCAAAAGTATAAAGAGAGAGCTAGGAGATGACCTGGCATTAAATTTCCCACTGTTCCTTCCTTAATTGGGAATTTCCAAAATAAAATGGGAGTAATGAGATAGAGCCCCGAAGGAACATTATTATGCTACTAACACTGATCTGCTTCAATAAACTCTGTATTCAGACATTACCGGGAAGCGCATGGTACCAAAAGTGAAGTCTTACATCATCCATAAGAGATGTGTTCTCTTTAGCAATTGATCAGCATTCTGCTCTAGTAAGTCCCAGAATAACTCAGCTTTGCTCTGTAGCTAAGATTTATTGTGAGAATTAAATTAGATATTGTGGAAAGTGCTTGATACATTGCCAGACATACAGTGTGGGCTTAGTAAATGGTGGCTATTACTATAGATGGTGAAATATAATGGTAGATAGTATTAGCTCCACTTTATAGATGCGGATAACGAGGCTCAGACCCCTTGAATAGCTTTTTCAAGGTGTTCCGGACAATATACACCTCCTTGACTCCTAAATTATACTATTCCCACTATTTGCTGCCTACATTATCTACCAATATCTTACTCTGAGGAAGCCATTTTTCAAGCTTTTTTTCTTTTCTGTTGTGAAAGGGGATGATACTAGGGTGACAATTTTCCCCCAAATATAGATAGATAGTGTGACCAGGATGCTCTTGAGAAAATGGGGCAAACTACTTGAATTTGAAAGGTTCCTAAAATGTGGAAGCTATGGACATGAAACTCATAATAAATGTCTTCAACTACATTTGTTTGATTTTCAGATTGTTGTAGAACCATAGCTTGTTAGGCTTTGGAGATCACTTAGTCCATGCCCTTTAAATGCTAGAATGATGACATCTGAGTCAGTAACTTGCCAGAGTTAGCACATTGGTAGATGTGGACTAGAATCCAGGCCTCCTGACTTCCTAGGCCAGTCTAGTACTTTGAATTAAATATGAATTAAATGTGAACATGTGAACTGTGCCCATCTGTGTATGAAAACCATAAATTTTATAGTAAACTTGGGAATAATTATGCACTTTGTTGCATTTAAAAATTATTTAAAACTTAGGTTTAGGTGTTAAAGTTTTTGTTTGTAATTTCTTTTCATATGTCTTTGATACAGGTAACTTGAAAAGACGCTAGTGATGAAAATAAATGAGACAGTAAAGAATATTGAGAATATAGTTTTTCAAGGTTACTTAAATTGTAATTTATATTTTTAATATACACAAGTATTACAATAAATGTCATTGCAAAAAATTAAAATAATGCAAAAGAACACAGAGCAAAGCCTTCCTGCATGCCTACTCTATTCCTCATTAATAGCCACTTAGAACAGTTTGGTGGATATTTTTCCAATATTTTAGTAAGCTAATTCACATGTATGAGATTTAGATATTCAGCTTGGTAAGTTAGCTACCTGAATCATTTTCTACTTGTTTTTTTTTTTTTTTTTTAAGATTTTACTTATTTATTTGAGAGAGTGAGCAAGTGAGAAAGAAGAGAGAACATTGAGGGGGGGAACAGGCAGAGAGGGGGAGAAGCAGACTCCCCCTCAGCAGGGAGCCCGATGCAGGGCTCGATCCCAGGACCCTGGGATCATGACCTGAGCCAAGGCAGATGCTTAACCGACTGAGCCACCCAGGAGCCCCCTACTTTTTACTTCAAAAGCAGTATGTCTTAGTGAACTTTCTGTGTTAGTACAAACAAATGAACTTCATTCTTTTGAATTGCTGTATATATATAATTGTGTGAATATTCCAAAATTTATTTGATTATTCCCTTATTGATAATCATTTAGGCAGTTTCTAATTTTGCACAATTATTATTCACCAAAACTGCTGCAATTAATTTGTCTATATGCTTCTTTGAAGCACCTTAATGTGTCTATGTACTGCTGAATTATCCCTCAAGATTATTTTGCCAATTCATGCAAATATCAGTAGTATATGAGGAAGTCTGACTCCCCAAAATTGTGGTAAATCTTGATGTTACTAATCCTTAGCTTTTTATTTGATGGCCAAATAATATTTCTTGCTTCTATTTAAATGTGTGTAATTCACAGTTATGTTAGTACAATATTTATATTTCTTTTTTCATCTACTTTTATGTATTGTGTTTTCATGTTATTTTATACAATATCTTTATATGTTCTTGATATTAATCCATTATATGTAACAAATACCTTCTTCCAAGTATTTGTTTGTGGGGGGAAATGGAACTTCAATTTTCCTGTGACAAAAGCAGCCATTCTTTTCCTTTTTTACATCTATATCATTCCCACTTAAAAATTACAAAAATGCGCTTTTACTTTTATGCCTTTTTTTTTTTTAGGTTTAGCTTCTTTATCTTAAATTTATTGTATTTCTAGTCTTTTTAAATTTAAGTATAATTAACATGCAGTGTTATAGTAGTTTCAGATGTACAATATAATAACTCAACACTTACACATTTCTTAGTTCTCGTCACAGTAAGCATACTCTTAATCCTCTTTATCTATTTCACTCATCACCCAGCCCACCTCTCCTCTGGTAACTACCAATCTGTTCTCTGTATTTAAGAGTCTATTTTTTGTTTGTCCCTTTTTTTCTTTAGTTGTTCATTTGTTTTGTTTCTTAAATTCCACATATGAGTGAGATCATATCATATTTTCTTTCTCTGACTGACATTTAACTTAGCATTATACCCTCCAGGTCCATCCATGTTATTGCAAATGGCAAGATCTCATTTTTTTAATGGCTGAATAATATTTCACGGTATATCTATACCACATCTTTATCCATTCATCTGTCTGTGGACACTGGGGTTGCTTCCATATCATGGCTATTGTAAGTAATGCTACAGTAAACACAGAGGACCTAAATATGAGACCTGAAGCCATAAAATTCCTAGAAGAAATCAGGGGCAGTAATTTCTCTGACATCAGCCATAGATACATTTTTCTAAATATATCTCCTCAGGCAAGGGAAACAAGAGCAAAATTAAACTGCTGGGACTACAGCAAAATAAAAAGCTTTTGCACAGCAAAGGGAAATCATCAACCAAACAAAAAGGCAACTGAATGGGAGAAGATATTTGCAAATGGTATGTCCAAAAAAGGGTTAATTTCCAAAGTATATAAAGAATTTATACAACTGGACACCAAAAAAAAAAAAAACAAATAATTAAAAATGGACAGAGGAGGGGCACCTGGGTGGCTCAGTGGATTAAAGCCGCTGCCTTCGGCTCAGGTCATGATCTCAGGGTCCTGGGATCGAGCCCCGCATCAGGCTCACTGCTCAGCAGGGAGCCTGCTTCCCCTTCTCTCTCTCTGCCTGTCTCTCTGCCTACTTGTGATATCTCTCCTCTCTGTCAAATAAATAAATAAAATCTTTAAAAAAAATGGACAGAGGACCTGAATAAACATTTTTCCAAAGAAGACATTTTCCAAAGAAGCCCAATGCAGATGGACAGCAAGTCTATGTTATGATGCCCGATATCACTAATCACCAGGGAAATGCAAATTAAAACCACAATGAGATACCACTTTATACCTGTTGGAATGGCTAAAATCAAAAACATAAGAAATACCAAGTGTTGGTGAGGATGTGGAGATAAAGGAATCCTCATGCACTATTGATAGGAATGCAAACTGGTGCAGCCACTATGGAACACAGTATGGAGGGTCCTCAAAAAATTAGAAATACAATTACCATGTGATCCAGTAATTGCACTACTGGGTATTTACCCAAAGAAAATGAAAACAGTAATTCAAAAAGATATAGGCACCCCTGTGTTTATTGAATTTATTCTTGGCATATATAAATGTGGAGGATTTTGTGGTTTAGTTAATAAACGTTATGGAATTATGTTACAAAATAATAAGCATTCAGGAAAGAAGAACTCAATTGCCAAAACATAGAAATAAGAAAACTTTCTCATTTTCCACTGTCAGAGGTCTGTGTTCATTTACTAAGGAAATAAGTCTGTCCACATTTGGTCTGAGGATTTATATGTTTCCACATGTTTTTCCAATCTGTTCATATTCTCCATTTCCCAACTTTTGTGTTAATTTGTATTTAGCACATTTTAGCTTTTAATTGATTGTTTCCTGTATTTTATTTAATTGTCAACTTCTCTTTCCCCTCCAACACATCCTTTGTCTATATTTCAGATGAAATTTTAATGAACATGAAAGTATGTCTAAATCTGAATTTATGTGTATTATTTTATATTTAAATATGAACATGCATAGGTAATCATTAGCTGTGACATCTATCTATATATGAGAAAATCTTAGCATACTTTCACTTTCCCCTCTCCATATACCCTCCCAACACACACACACACATGCACACACACACACACACACACACTTCTCATATTCTCATGCTCAGTTGAGATTCTTTGGAGTTTTCAACCTATACTAAATTTTGTGACATAATGCATCAGCAAATATGTAAACAGGTGTAAAATTTTGCCATTGTCCTTGGCAAAATGAGAAATCTCAGGAAAGGAAGATAATTATCTCAAGAAAAAGTAGAGATAGAGTAGATCTTTTTAAAGAAGTTTTTTTGAACTCCAAACTTTCTAACCCCTTGAATGTTCAAACATTTTTTATCTTCACACTTGAAAAAATTATTTGTGCATGCAGATACACATATTTGAGTATAGTCTATGTAAGTATGCATGTACACATGATGTATACATGTACACATGATACACATGTACAAGAATATTCAAAGCAACATTATTCATAAAAGCCAAAAAGAGAAAGCAACCCAAGTGTCCATCAACTGATGATTACATGAACAAAATTTGGTATATCCATACGGTGGATATTTGTATTTGGCCATAAATAAAAATGATGTACTGAAACATGTTCCAATATGGATAGACCCTAAAAACATCATGCTAAGTGAAAGAAGCCAGGCACAAAAGGCCACATATTGTTCCATTCATATTAAATGTCTGGAATAGGCAAATCCATTCAGACAAAGTCAATCAGTGGTTTCCAGGGGATAGAGGGAGTGTGGAATTAGGAGGCATCTCAACATTTGATTTTGTGGGGCTCTAAATGTTTTGGAATTAGGTACAGGGGATAGTTGCACAAATTTGTGAATATGCTAAAAAATTGCTGAATTGTACAGTTTCGAATGGTTAAAATAGTGAATTTTATCACAAAAAAACTTCAAAAATTGCAAAATCATCATAACATAAGTAAAAATTTAATAATCTCTCTATTCCTTCCATTCTTCTGCTTTTTGAGCCTGGAAACTAATGTAAACAGCCTGTTGTGAGTTCACTCACATGTTTTTATCCTGTCCACTCAAATATAAGCATGTACATGTGGATGTGTATATGTGTAAACACATAGTTTTCATTATTTTATTTGTTTTAACACTGATGGAATCATGCCATGTGCATTATATTATAGTTCAGGGGCATCCTTCAAGTCAATAAATATGGCCCCATCTCATTTTTTTTTTGATAGCTGCATAATATTCCCTAATGTGTGCATTGGCGTTCTTCAGAAAAACAGAACCAGTAGGTGTGTGTGTGTGTGTGTGTGTGTGTGTGTGTGTCTAAAGAGATTTTATTATAAGGAATTGGTTCACACAATTATGGAAGCTGACATGTTTCAAGGTCTGCATTTGGCAAGTTGGAGACCCAGGAGAGCCAATAGTGTAGTTCTGCACTACGTCTTAAGGCCTGAGCTCCCAGAGAGCTGAAGGTGTAAGTTCCAGTCTGAGTGGTAGCAAATTTGAGACACAGGAAGAACCAGTGTTTCAGTATGACTCAAAGGTAGGAAAGAATCTATGTCCTAGCTCAAAAGCAGTCAGTGTCAGGCAGGAGGAGTTCCCTCTCACTCAGCCTTTTTGTTCTATTCAGGCCTTGAACAATTGGATAAGGTCCATCCACATTAGGAAGGGCAATCTGCTTTAGTCAAAGTGTATTGACTAATGTTAATCTCATTTATGAATATCCTCACAGATATACCCAGAATATTTGAGCAAATATCTGGGGACCCCATGGCCCAGTCAAGCTGACATAAAATTGACCATCATAGCATGGGTATCCTACTACAATTCATTCAGCTGTTCAATATTGTAGACATTCCAGTTCTTTATAAATTTTTCTAGAAAAAAAAAGTAACTTTTGCTTTAGTTCTGTAGAATAAATTCTGAAACTTCAGGATTGCTAAGTCAGGGATACATACATTTAAAAAAATCTTAGTTATTGACAGATTAGTTTCCAAAATTGTTGTAACAATTCCCACATCCATAAGACACTATTTTATGTTTAAAGACCTAAGTCATTGTTGTTTTGACATTCTGATCAGTGAAATCAGATTTAATTTTGGGTTTAATTTGCATTTTCTAGGTTGCATATACAGTGTATTTTGCCATACTTTTTGCTTTTTGTTTTGTAATGTCTTTAAATTCTTGGATTTTTTTCCATTATGATTTCTAAGTTCCTGTCTTCTTTAGGATAATAATTCTCTCCCACTATAAAATTATGCAAATATTCTTTTAATTTTAATATTTTTATTCTTTAGTTGTAAATTCTGAATTCATCTGGAATTAATTTTTATATATGGTGTGAGGTAAGGATCTAACCTTTTCACTCCAGATGGAAAAGTCAGTTGTCCAAGCCCCTTTACTCAAATAAATTCTCCATATTCTACTAAGTTGAAATAAAACCTTCATCAAATATAAAGCCTTCACAACTTCATTTGGCTCCACTCTCTAAACTTTTTTTTTTTTAAGATTTTTTATTTATTTATTTGAGATAGAGACAGTGAGAGAGAGCATGAGAGGGGAGAAGGTCAGAGGGAGAAACAGATTCCCCAGGGAGCTGGGAGCCTGATGGGGGACTCAATCCCAGGACTCCGGGATCATGACCTGAGCCGAAGGCAGTTGCTTAACCAACTGAGCCACCCAGGCACCCCACTCTCTGAACTTTTAATTCTATTTCACTACTCTGTTTATTCCTGTCTCATTTCAACATGATTTTGAGTATAGTAGTTTTATAGATATCTGGTAAGGGGAGTTCCCTGGCCACTACTTTCTTTTTTTAAAGATTTTATTTTTAAACCATCTTTACACCCAATGTGGGGCTCCAGCTCACAACCCTAAGATCAAAAGTCACATGCTCTACTGACTGAGCCAGCCAGTCACCTCTCCCCCAGCCACTATTTATTTTTGGTTTTTTGTTTTGTTTTGTTTTGTTTTGTTTGCATTTTATATTATTTTTTATGAACATATAATGTATTATTTGCCCCAGGGTACATGTGTGTGAATCATCAGGCTTACACGTTTCACAGCACTTACCATAGCACATACCCTCCCCAGTGTCCATAACCCAGCCACCCTATCCCTACCCCCTCTACCCCCCAGCCACTCTCAGTTTGTTTCGTGAGTTTAGGAGTCTCTCATGGTTTGTCTCCTTCTGGATCCCATCTTGTTTCATTTCCCTTCCCTACCCCCCACGATTCCCCCACCTCTCAAATTCTTCATATCGCAGAGATCATATGATAATTGTCTTTCTCTGACTGACTTATTTCCCAGCCACTATTTTTACTTTTCATAATTTGCTTGAGCAATCTTTGACTATTATTCTTCCAGGTAACTTGTAAAATAGCTTTTTATCCTAGTCATATAGAAACAATGTTAATTAAAATTTCAATAATACTCATCATTAAGAGATTATTTACATTTTTATATCATATTAATACAATATATCTTCCTTTTCTGTGTTGTTTTAATTCTTCAATATGATTTTATAGATTTCTTCTTCATGTGGTTTCTATATCTTTCTAATTAAATGTATTACTAGACAACTTCCATATTGAAATGGTTACTGCCAACATAGACTAAAAAAAATACAGCTGCAGTAAGAATATATATAGCCCTTAAATTTTTTCTGGAATAAGGCAGGCAATAAATAAATAAATAAATAAATAAATCCTCAAAAAAAAGTATTGATTATTTTATGTATGTGTATTTTATCTAGGCTTTCACCAATTATTTTAAATTCATTTTAGTAGTTTTAAAGTCTCTTGATTTCTGGATATAAGGACTAACCAACTACATCTCTCTATAGTTGCTGCAGAAATAGTTTCACTTCCTTAATCATAGCATAAATGCTTTTCATGTTTAATATTTTACTGATAGTTTCACTTCCATAATCAAAGCATAGATGCTTTTCATGTTTAATATTTTACCATGGAACTATATTACTTTTTAAATCAAAAATAAAAATTATGTCAAGAAAAAAGCTAATTTTAAGGTTGATTTGTGCTAAATATAAAAATCATTTGCTTTTTCAGAAAAAAATAAATCCAAGGATTAATACAAGAGTTGAACTTCCAAATAAATAGGATCTCTAACACCAACAGGAACCATCACTATTGATTTGACTTACTGATTATGCTTATATTATTTAGAGTCAGTTTTCCAGATTTTAGCAGTGGGGTCTTCAGTCAAATAAAAATGAAATAGATAAAAGGAAATGAACAAAAGGAAACAGATAATACAGACAAACTAATGAATTCTAGGTTTTATGAAATATATGTATTTGTCACACCTACTAGAGAATACTCTAACTTTATATTGCCATTCATTGCCTGATTCCTCACCGTTAATAGCATGCATTTTCATGATAGTAGACATGGGGTTAGAAGTCCAGTTTGTTACTATGAAATAGAATAAAATAAGCAGGTTTACTTGAGGAGTGAAAAGGAGATTCAGACTTATTTCATCTCTGCGTAAATGACTGACCATTTCCCATCCTCTCATTATCTAAAATCATTGGTTATGATCATGATCATTATTTTTTTTATGATCATGATCATTATTATCATGTTTCTAGTAGGTAAGAGGAATCATTATACTATAATTAAAGAAGAAAAGAAATATTCCATTTACATTTGAGATTATTCTGAAGAAAAGCCTTCGTAGCTTTGAATTTAGTGGATTTACTTTAAATATGTAGTCTAAATAATTCTGGGTATACTAAATATACAAAACCAAAAAATGCTAACAATTAAAAGAATAACTCCATCTCACATATAAACAAATGTGGGCCATTTTTTATTATTGAAGTATAATCGACTTACAATGTTATATTAGTTTCAGGTGTGCAATATAGTGACTCAGCAATCCTATATATTACTCAGTGCTCACCACAGTAAGAGTAGTCACCATCTGTCACCATTGTAACCTTATTACAATATAATTAACTATATTCCCTATGATGTACTTTTCATCTCCGTGACTTACTTATTTTATAACTGACATTTGTATCTCTTAATTCCCTTCATCTATTTTGCCCATCCCCCCCAATCACCTCCCTTCTGGCAACCACCAGTTTGTTCTCTGTATGTGAGGGCCTTTTGTTTTATTGTTTGCTTGTTCGTGTGTTTTGTTTTTTCCATTCCAGTCAAACACAGAGAGAGAGACAGTGGCCACTATTTTTACGACTTGAAAGACATCTGAGACAATAACTCGTGATGTACAGAATATCTCCTCCCCCACCTCCCTACCCTCTTCCCTGAGAATAGAAGGTCATACTTTAAAAATGTCTTCTACAATGAATTTGTAGTCTCACCATTACATATCTTAAGAGGTAGATTTATAGCAGTTTTATTTTATTCAGCATTATGACTGATAGTGACGAGCCCCTCAAGAAAACATCTACACACTAATAACCAAAAATATTAGTTTATCATTCATATCGACCCACGAGGCAGAGAACAGGACAAGCATCAGTGGCAGTGGACGACAGATATACCGCTGACCAAGGCACAGCTCCTGCTTGGGTCTTGGTCCTGCTTACCCTTAGGCATTGCCAGATACATGAATGGTTGTGAGTTCTACCAGGGTAGTTCCTAAGTATCATCAGGATGACAGTCTATACCTTAGGCAACCAAAGTATTCAATGATGGGACAACTATTTTTAGGGGATTGACATCTTTCTCAGCTGTTACACAGTAGCTGCCAGCTGCACATTCTATTCTCATTGCTGCCATCAACTACGTGACACTTCTTGGAGTTGAAATTCTAATATTCTTCATTCCCCAAGCATTCTACGTGAACTCAGTATCCTGTTCCTAGTGATTTCAAACATCCTTGAGACCCTTCACAAGAGCTGCAATTAATTTTAAGAACTTTGTCACATTTTAAAATCTCTTAGGGTACGGCCCCTATGGCTTAGTTGGTTAAGCGTTTGCCTTTGGCTCAGGTCATGATCCCAGGGTTCTGGTATCGAGCCCCACATTGGGCTCTCTACTCAGCAGAGTGTCTGTTTCTCCCTTTCCCTCTGCTCCTCCCCCTGCCCCATGCTCTCTCTCTTGCTCACTCTTTCTCAAATAAATAAATAAAATCATTTTTTAAAAAAATCTCTTACGACTATTTAAAAGCCAGTAACTGCCTAGAAAGTTAAGTGTAACTTCGAAGAAAAATCGATAAGCAAGGCTGCCATAATCTCACATGCAGAAAACTGAGAAATCAAGTAGAGATGTCCAAGGAGAGATCATACAGTATTTGACAGGGTGGAACCATCTGCGCAGAATCCCAGAATCTGGAGTCTGTTCCTCACATTTGTAGATCTATCAAATTAATTTGTCAATCTACTCTGTATTGATCAGAGTCTCAGGGACAGACTACAGCTAACCAGACTTATAAGAAGCTGGTGTATAAATTGAATTCAAGTAAATTCATTGCTAAAGGATAACCCATAAACTACAGTGACCACATAATTTATTATCTAAACTATGACACTTTTAAGATTGAAAAAAGGGGACTATCAATAATTAGAGTGGGACAAGAGGTATAAACTGTAACTGTCTGGGACAAAACAGGACATATGGTCACTTTATCCATAACTCAGACACTCATCTCCATGGTCCAGTGCATTTCCTACTTTGTATCAAGGTCTCTGGGAAACTAAAATAATAATTTAAAAGTTGTGTGATCAGCATGAAGTTAGAGCCAAAGGAGATGGATAGTTCTGGCTGTGGATAAATCTATTGTAGTGGGGCAGGCAATCATAGTGCATAAGAATCTGTTTGTTGATTGTAATATAAACATGTCCCTCGGGTCCAGTGTGTCTCCCCCTTTGGACATCTTTTTTTATGACTCCTGGCTAGGTCCATTTTCCTCCATCTGTTCAGATGGGATACAATGCCTTTGGTTAGAATTCAACTTTCTCAGTTACAAAAAATGTTCCAGTCTTGCCTCCCTGAAGAGACACCCCAGTCTCCTGGACTTGAGTATTTTCCAACTCTTCTCAGCCACATTCACATCAACCATATCTTAATTAACAGCAACAGATGTTTAATTTCATTAATTATTAGAAATAAAATTACCTTCTGAAAATGAAAGTAGGGAGAAGCAAATCCATAACAATATTTTTCTGCACTGATTTATACAAAATTATATTAAAGCCATATGGAATTTATAGCTAAAATAAAACATATTAAATGAGATCAAAGGGTTTGTTATGGCAATTCAGAATAGAGTTATTACTGCCAAATTTACTGCAGGCTTATTTGGTGATAAGTAAAGAAGATGTATGACAAATGGTTAAACAAGTGAACCTATAATTGGAGGAAGCAAAGCTTTGGCTTTTGTAAGATGTAGATAACAAGCTTAATCAGAAGTTAACTTAGATACCCATAGCGAGCAACCTGTAAGCATGTGCTTATAAACACATCAACAAAGTAGTAAAAACCAAATCAAATGCAATTCAGAAAATAGCACTTGGGAGACATTGTGGGAGAGCATCATAATAAAAGAGGAACAAATCTTGTCCAAGAAACACTGGGAATGTTAAGAATGCAATGTGCTAGTTAGTAGAAACTTTTGCAAATGCATTCAGAGGAAAGAAAAATGGAAATTGTTTCCTTGGTCAGAGACACTGAAACTTACAGAGAAAGTAGAATGACTGATCTCAGTAATCAGGGAGTGTGGACATAACGCTGTGCTTTACCCAGTAGATCATCTTTTGAAGCCAGTTTTGGAAGGCAGTGCTTCTATTCAACTGGATCCTGAATCTAAAATGAATGTTAATGAGTGTTTGTAACCTTAAAGACTGCAAGGGGAGTTAAATAGGACTGTAAGGGCAACAGTAAAAACTCCAGGGCCAGGGAAGAATAAACTTAAATCATGGAATGACAAAATCTTACATATACGAAGAGAAATAGGAAATGATATTGAGAAAGAAGATGACTTCGGAAGAATCTGAACATCCATATTCCTACTCTATGATCCCAGAAACTAAGAGATGGTAAAACAAAGGCCCTCATCCATGCCTGCATTGCTTGATCTTGCTTTGTCCCCCTTCTCTGTCCTATAATCCATCCATTCAGAGGAGATGGCTCAGTGCCTTTCCTTCCTTTTATTCTGGAGCAGTAAAACTCATAGCCTGGCCTTCATACTGCAAAAGAAGTATTTTCTCAACCTCATGGAAGAAAATACAATGATCCGAACTTGTTGGAATCAAAATAGATTGACTTATGATACAGTAATGAGCAATTCCAAGTTTCGTTAAATTAACGTGCGAAGTTTATTTCTTGAACATATAGAGCCTATTGTAGGTCAGGTGACCCACCAGTGCAACTGTCTTTTGTGAGATGACCCAGCAGTGCAGGCTGCTTCAGTCTAGCAGTTCCTCAATTTTAATGTACCACCCAGGCTCATCACTGAAAGGGAAGGTTGGACAGAGGTATTTCACTGTCCGTCCAGAAGAGACAAGTAATTATTTCTTTTTTTTCCAAGTTTTTATTTAAATTCCAGTTAGTTAACCTATAGTGTAACATTAGTCTCAGGTGTACAATACAGTGATTCATCACTTCTATACAACACCTGGTGCTCTTCACAAGTGAAGAGCTTAATCCCCATCACCTGTGTCACCCATCCCCCCCCCCCCCCCATCTCCTCGCTGGTAACCATCAGATTTTTCTCTATAGCTAAAGAGTCTGTTTCTTTGTTTTCTTCTTTTCCCCCCCTTATGTTAATTTGTTTTGTTTCTTAAATTCCACAGATGAGTGAAATCATGTGGTATTTGTCTTTCTTTGACAGACTTATTTTGCTTAGCATAATACTCTCTACCTCCATCCACGTCATTGCAAATGGTAATATTTCATTCTTTTTTATGGCTGAGTAATATTCTGTTGTATGTATATATACCACTTTTTTTATCCATTCATCAGTCGATGGACACTTGGGCTGTTTCCATAATTTGGCTATTGCAGATAATGCTGTTATAAATATCCCTTCAAATTAGTATTTTTGGGGGCGCCTGGGTGGCTCAGTGGGTTAAAGCCTCTGCCTTCGGCTCAGGTCATGATCTCAGGGTCCTGGGATCAAGCCCCACATCGGGCTGTCTGCCCAGCGGAGAGCCTGCTTCCTCCTTCTCTCTGTCTGCCTCTATGCCTACTTGTGATCTCTCTCTGTCAAATAAATACATAAAATCTTTAAAAAAAATTAGTATTTTTGTCTCATTTGAGTAAATACATAGTAGTGCAATTGCTTGATCATAAGGTAGTTATATTTTTTACTTTTTGGGGAATTTTCATACTGTTCTCGAGTGGCTGCACCAGCTTGCATTCTGCCAACAGTACGAGAGGGTTCCCCTTTCTCCACATCCTCGCCAACACTTGTAGTTTCTTGTGTTATTAAGTTTAGCCATTCTGACTGGTGCAAGGTGATAGCTCATTGTAGTTTTGATTTATATTTCCCTGATGATGAGTGATGTTGAGCATCTTTTGATATGTCTGTTGGCCATCTGTATGTTTTCTTTGGAAAAAAAAAAGTCTATTCATGTCTTCTGCCCCATTTTTTAACTGGATTATTATTTTTTTAAGATTTATTTATCTATTACAGAGAGAGGGCACAAGCAGGAGGGGCAGAAGGAGAAAGAAAGAGAATCCCAAGCAGATTCCGCACTGAGTGTGGAACCTGATGTGGGGCTCAATCTTGTGACCCTGAGATCATGACCTGAGCTGAAACCAAGAGTCAGATGCCTAACTAACTGCACCACCCAGGTGCCCTGGATTATTTGTTTTTTGAGTGTAGAGTTTTACTTTCTTAAACTTTTTTTAGGGAGTGATGGGGCACAGGGAGAGAGAGAGAGAGAGAATCCTAAGCAGGCTCTGTGCCCTGCACAGAGCCCAACACAGGGCTTGATCTCACACCTTTGATATAATAACCTGAGCCAAAATCAAGAGTCAGATGTTTAACTGATGGAGTCACGCAGACACCCCTTGAATGTTGAGCTTTATAAGACAACTTATTACTTCTGCTCCTGGCCCATTAGCCAACTGTAGATGCATGGCCTCACTAACCTCAAGGTGCTTAGGGTATTGGTGAACATCGGAAATATCAACCAGGAGTTTTCCATGTTTGATCTTTGATATACTAAGGAAATTTATGAAAATGTCTCCCTCTCTCCAAAGTCTGATTTTTCAAGCCTGTTGTTTTCCTAGAAATGCAAATAAAAATGTAATTTAACCCTTCATGCTGAGAAATGAAAAGTGTTTCCTGGTGGGGCATCTACCCTTCCCCTAAGACACTGAAACTCCAGTGCTCCAATAGGCAGGGAATTCCAAGAGCCTAGTTGTAGAATGTACAAATACATGGAAATGTTTCAAAAATATACCACTTCATGATATTAAAATGTGATATTAGGCTTTTGTAATACTTGGGAAATAATGTTCATTTTATGAGCAGAAAAAAAAGGGCAAAATCATCCAAGTGTAGTAAAAAAAAATTGCATCATTATTAAAAGGAACTAATCTAACTTCCTCATTGCAAAGTAAGAGAAACTCTTATATACAGATAATATATAAGCAAACAAAAATCCTCTTCCATCTCCTGTTGCAAAAACCCATTCAGTGAGTAACTATGAATTAGAAATCAAAACAAACAGCTGGTATCTAAGTATAGTCTTCTGCGTATGGGGCTTTTGGGTTGACCGTATCTAAATATGTGATACTCTTTCGGGAAGTCAACTCGGTTATCTCCTTCTGTTAAACGCATTATTTGGAAACCATTAGGCAGTGAACTTCTACAAAATATGCTGGAAGTCTCGACACAAGGAGCGTCGTTTAATGCATTTGACGAAGGTTCAGGGAAGCACTTTGAGTGCTGTTAATATGAAAAGCAGTTTGTATACAATGAGCCTCAGTAAGAAGCAGTGTATACCTATAAAACCATACACTTCTCCCTCTCAAATATTTATCCTGCCAAATTTCATTGGACCAAAGCAGATAAAACTGTTCAAGCATGGAAACCAGTAATTGTTTGTAATTCATAAAGAGGATTATGCACATGCAATACTTCTAGACAAACTACCTGTCTGTAAAGGAACACAGTTACGACAGAGTGCCCTACGAATCTGTACTTTTCAGGATATGTCCTGCCAGAGTAAGCACCAAATATACACTTTTTAATAGTCTACTTCCCTCTAGCAATAAGGCAAGCATCAGGGCCCTGGGGGGAAGTGGCAATGACAACTCTTGCTTCTGCTCATCAGTGCAGTACCGAATTTCAGGGGTCACGTCTTAGCTGTAAGCTCACACAGCAAGTGTCCGATGTAGCTCCTAAAGCTTCATCTGCATGCCTGGCAACTAAATCAGCAAGAATCATGTATGTCTTGGCAAAGTTGGAACAAGACATATTTCTAGGTCTTCCATGCTGACCTAGGTATTCACTAGGTCTTCCATGCTGACCTAGGTATTCCCAAAGGTATTCACTGGAACGATTGCTGAAATTGTCCTTCCGCTGTGCGTAGACACAAGCCTAAGATCCAAGCAAGAAGACAAGCGGTGTATCTATGCGATTAATCCATTCATGAATTTCCTCTAGTAAATTTGACCTGGGCATCTGCCAAGTACCACCTACTGTTCCTGGGCACATAATGGGATCAAGAGTAAAGACCCCGCCAGTACAGGCCACAGACAATAGTGTATGCTTTCTACAGTAAGAAAATGAGAGTAAATAAGTGATTGTCCAATACTAGTTGTTTAGCTGGAAGACTTCTCCAGAATGGTAAGAATAGAAATGCTGTAAATAAAAATAAACGAAGTCAGTTTTGCCATTCAGGGGAATGGACAGTGGGGATATTTACATATGGCTGCCGTGAGGCCATCTTGGGCCATTTATTGGTGCAGGGAAACTAATGATATCACTGCAGCACCATGCCAAGAAATTTCCTCACAAATGTACAGTGAGGCTTTCAGTAAATAAGCCATGAAAAGACCACATTTAAGAATAATAGAAAATGCCACAAACTTGAAATGCTTTCAGAGACTTTGCGGATTTAGGAGGAGGCTTTAGGAGAATTTTTAAGAGCGGTAAACACTGATGCATTCACTACACATCTGCAGGGACTTCATTCCTCTGGACAGAAAAATATGCTTCCCACAAATTGTGACTCTATTATTTTGCCATTAACTCTAGAATTTATATGAGTGCAGGATCATTGCCCAGATCCAGCACACAGTTGGTACCATTCCAAACCTTGCAAGTAATTCTGAGGCCACTGAGGGGACCTTCACTCTGAGAGCCTGGAAATTATGCTTAATTAGTTTCCTTTTGTCATCAATGGACAATAGATATAAAAGGTAACATTTATACCTGTCAGGAATAAACCACCCGGGAGCAGGCTTCCTTGGAGTCAGCCCTCAGAGAGGCCATCCTTCCGAAAGAGGAGTGATAAACTGTGATTTGATTGGAAGAAGGATGTGCATTCGTCTTATGGTCAGTCTGCATGCTTTCCGGATTCACGTATTAATTTGGTTCCCAAATACGTGGCTTCCTTTCCCCTCATCATCCTCCTAGAGTGACCTTCCCTGAACTCTTGAGTGTGGATTGAGTTTCTCAACTCTTCTTTTCTGCAACATCCATCCTTTGGTGAATGCTTGTTTTCTGACGGGGGGATTCAAGCTGCTCAGAGATGTTGCATAGAAAGGAGTCTTGTGTCTATACTGCACTATGTTCTTTTGAGTTTGGCTATAAACAAATACTCCCTAAAACATCCAGACAAAAAGCCAGCTGTCCCAGGACACCTGAAAAAGAATATTCCCAAACATTACTACGATACAGAATTTATGAACTGACCATTGTTTTCCAATTTTGTTGTTCATTTGAGGAGGGTGGATTTTAACCCCCTAAGTCCAATGAATCTTGTTTACCAGATTAAAGATGTATCTTACGAGCCATTCAGTCCTTTTCTTCCTTTTTGTCTTTTCCAGATTCAGGGCACCTGGAGGGCATGCTGGGTTAGCAGGACCTTCATGAATCTGATGACGGTTGGAGCCTTAACAAATCACCACGCCTTTGATGATAAAGTGGGAGAAGGAAGTCTTTAATTGCCTTCCAGTTGCCATCTTGAAGATCTGCTATTTATAGGTAGTTCTAAGTGTGCATAGGAAGTGACTGGTCTATAGTTAATGAAAGGTTTTAATTCCATAGTTTTAGAATTCGATTAATGTTATGGGGTAGAAGTGAGAAAAGGGAAGAAAAAACCTACCTTCTCTTTCACCATTCTAAGACATGTCAAAAGATGGGCATGTCTTCCTCTCTGTTTCTTTCATCTGGAATAATCTCTACAAACCCTTTCCCTTCCTGTTCTCCGTGACCACCTCTGAAACATGCTCTGCACACTGAGGAAAAGATATCTATTTTCCAAGTTCCTGTTTTAATGCATAAAACTACATGTTTGATGTTCCCTTCATTTTCGTAAGATTTGGATGATATTCAGATTAACTTCCTAACATGTCTGTATGATTTTCCAATGGCTGAGATGATTCAAGTATACCCAACGAATTTCACAGTAAGGACAGTAATTTTCGCTGAGATCAAAGGACACATTTTACTTGATTGATTAATATGGAGTTGACCAAGGTAGTACATATCTTGCTTTTTCCAAGGAATCGAAGATTTCAAGCCTCTTGTGTGTATTTTTAAGTAATCTAATCTGCTTGAGGTTTATATATTCTTGGTAACCACGTTCTCAGCTCAGTCTGGGATTTGGGACCTAAATGATGATTTTTAAGTAAATCATAAGGTGAACTTCTTGGATAAGAACAGAGGAAACTGCCAAGGATTGAATTGCTGATTGTACCCAGTAACACAAAAGTCAAGTGTGCCTGGGGTTTTATTGGGTACACAACACTCTCCCAGTTTTTTCTCCAAATACGATAATAAGGATGGAACATCAATTTCCTATTATGAGTGTTGTGGTTGCTGCTATGCATGTTCTGATCACATCAGGCTTCTAAAGAGGGAAGTATGAGATGGAGGTCACAATTTAAATGGCTCTACCACCTCCCAATGTCAGTCCCTTCATTTGCTGTGGTTGCAGCCAGCAACTTGGTACCATCTTTAGGGTTTCACTGAGCCTGAGCATCTTGTTCCTCCCTTCCTCCATCCCTGTGTCCCAGAGCAACTGATTTTTCTACTGGGACATTTTTCACTAATACAATGGATATAATTGGGGAGTCTTTGATGGAAGGACTTGAAAGACTCATTAACTTCATTTTGCTTCATTTGTTTTCCAAGTCAAAGAATCCCAAAGAGGACTGCTGTGAAAAATAAGAGCATCTTAATTGCCTGCCTTGAAGCTATGCATTTCAGACATCACAGACAGAGGCTGAGCTCTCCCTTGAGGATGGACGCATATGAAAATTCAACTATTATCTAAGGTTGGAGTCCCGTCCTGCCCCCAGCCTGTTCTCAGGTCTGCCCTATTCCTCTCGCCTCCAGTTTTCTGTCTTTGAGCACTGAGTCTTTGCAATTTAGAACCCTCTCTTTTCCTGGGAATTGAAGATATCAGGCCTCTCTTCTGAGTATTTTAAAACAATCTTATCTGCTTGAGATTTACTTTTTCCTAGAAATTTTTAGCTTGAGTAGGAGTCAAAGAAGAGCCCACTTAAATAAGTAGTATTTTACGATTTGCTTAATTAACTCATGGCATCTTTTTCATTCAGTTCAAACACTGTTTACACTATTTACCAGGTGGGTGACCTTTAGCAAGTTACTTAACTTACTTTGCTTATTTCTATCATGAAGATAATAATAATATCTACTTCATAATATTATTATAAAGTTTAAATGAGTTGATGGGTTTAAAGTATTTAAAATGGTGATGGCCGTATAGTAAACTCAATATGTGTTAGTGATTGTTATTATTACTAATAGGACTATCATTTCTAAAGTTCGAGATAAAAGTCAGTTTTCAGGGTACTAGCTTTTTTGACATTAACAAAAACTATGAACATAGACTATCTACCTACATGAAAGATAAAATATGCACTAATTTTAACTTGTGTTCTACATTTTTTATAAAAGAAAGAAGATACAAATGAAGTTTTCTAAAGCAAGATCTGAGGAAATGAGACATGAGGCACTTCTGTTTGTGCGAAAGGATGATGCTAGATTAGCTAGAAAAAATTACACATGAAAAGGTTTAGTATAGGGGCGTCTGGGTGGCTCAGTTGGTTAAGCAACTGCCTTTGACTCAGGTCATGATCCCGGAGTCCCGGGATCGAGTCCCGCATCAGGCTCCCAGCTCCACAGGGGAGTCTGCTTCTCCCTCTGACCTTCTTCCCTCTCATGCTCTCTCTCTCTGAAATAAATAGAATCTTAAAAAAAAAAAAAGAAAAGGTTTAGTATAATTACCAAATGCTTAGGATTTTATGAGCTAAGAAAGTTGTGTAGGTTATTAATGCAGAGTTTAGTTGTGTGTGTGTGTGCACGCACAAGTGCATTTGATAAGTGTTAGCTAAGCATGGGCAAGACAATAACAATTGCCAGGTACTTTCCTGCTTGATCTTGCTCCACAATGACACGGTTAGATCCTTGCTTTACATGGTAAATCTAAGAGCTAAATAGGCTAGGTCTCCAAACACAAATCTTCTGAATCTAGTATTCATTACTTTAGATTGAAGTCCAGTGCTCTTTAGACTCAACAGTAATTATATCCATACTAGGCACAGGGGAGAGAAAAGAACAAGATAGACATAGTCCCTACCTTCTTGAAGCTTCCAATTTAACAAAGAACACAAACTTCAAAAAAGTAATTAGAAGTGTTGAAAAAAATTAAGAGAACTTCTAGGTAGCTGAAGGCAATGGTTGCCACAAAGCTATCAGTCTTCCACTATATCTCCCCCAAACAAGATGGGAGATATAAACTTACACAAAAACCAGGCCTTCAGCATGACTTGAAAACATAGAATGCCAGAGCTTCAAGGTAAGTGTAGGTAGAAAGAAAGAAAGAAATTTCTAGATCCTAGTGCAATCTTCCATGCTGCCACCTCCCATGTGCCAACCATAAGGCAAAAGGAGAAAAACTGTGGGAAAGACAGAAGGAGAAGGCTAGGGAAAGGGCACAGAACTGATCCAACATCAGCCTCAGAAAGATTAAGGCTACCTTAGTCTGAATGTTCTAAGAAAGCATCTGAATAGACCAGACCACAGATTACAAGGGAAGGAATCCAAAAGTCCTTATGGTTTAAGGGGGCAATCTTTGAAACGCATAGCTTCTAGAAGAGAAAGAAAGGCAATAAAGAAAAGAGAAACTCCCCTTGGCAATTGGGTGGTGAAAGGAGAAGAGCTAAAGGGGGAAATGGAGGGTCCTACAGGACAGAAGGGAAATGTAAAACTAGAGGACGTGCAGCCTTTCCAACCCCTGCCCACATAGATTTGCTTCAAGTGTCTGGACTTTGTTATGGTGAGAGAAAGGGCATCCCTAAACTAGGAATCTTGTGAAATACTCCCAATATCCCCCCAAAAAAATGAACAAAAGGAAAAGCAGCAGATCCACCTAGACCCATTCTAAAAAAATCAGAAAACTAAAATCTCACCCACACGTGGCTAAGTTTGCATAGAAAAAGTAACCATGTAGCAGAAGAAAACGGTAAGAATTAAATATAATCAAACATACATTTGAGAACATGAAAAAACGCCTTGTAAGAAATTTAAAAATTAAGAAAGGGGTGGGAGGGGCGCCCGGGTGGCTCAGTCAGTTAAGCCTCTAAGTCTTGGTTTCGGCTCGGGTCCTGATCGCAGGGTATCGAGATCAAGCCGCCTGTTAGGCTCCCTGATCTGCAGGGAATCTGCTTGAGATTCTCTCCCTCTCCTCCCTCTGCCCCTCCCCCCCCAGATGCACATGCTCGCTCTCTCTCTCCCTCTCTGTCTCTCTCTCTCTCCCTAAAATAAATAAGTAAATCTTTTTTAAAAACTAAGAAGGAAAACAGTCAAAAAAACAAAAACAAAAGTAGGGAGATAAGAAAAGAGAGTTGACTTAATTTATGAAAGAATTAAAGAAAAGACAAAATGATCAGAGAAATAATCAATTGTAAGGTACCCAAGGAAGAATAGATTCAAGTGAAATTTAATAAGGGGCAATGAAGAGAGACAAGCAAACCACGAAGATAATGATAAGAAGATCAAGAAAGAAGTAAAATTGATCATACAAAAAGTAGGAAAAATGAATGACGGAAAAAGTGAGAATGATTTCGTATTATCAGAGGCTACCTACCACGGTGAGTTAAACCCGTTCACAACCAAATTAGAGCCTGTGAGAGATTTAGAGCCAGAGGCACCTGGCTTGTCCCTACCAGGATTTACATCCACAGAGAACTGTCAGATTAAAAAAAAATGTTTATGGTTTGAAGCCACTAAGTTTTAGGGTAATTTGCTATATAGCAATAGATAGCGAGTACAGATGTTTGTACTTGGATGTCTGCTGCCGTCATAAGGAATAACTAGAGTCTGCACATGGTGTTCAAACTGGACAGTAAACTTTGAGGAGAGTACTAGGGAATGTTTAAGATCCCTCGAACACACCAAAATTTTGAACTTTGAGGAGGATGCTAGTGAGGGCTCAAGAGAAAGTAAGAAAAATGTTATTGGCAACTTGAAAAGGGAGATTCTTGTGACGTAGTGACAGAAAGTAGCTGTCGTCTGCAGTTCCATGGAAAGTAGAAAGTGTGCCTAATGAACTGGGTCATCTACCTAAGGCTGTTTCGAAAATGTTGAAGGTGCCACCTGGTTGCTTCTCGCTGTTTATAATAAAATGTGAGGGGGAGAAATAAATTGAAAGACTGCTTTTCAAAAGGAGCCAGGATTGATGGTTTTGAAAATCCTCAGTCCCTACAATGGCAAATAATGCTAAAATTAGGTAATGGCTTTGGAGCAACGATCAAATCCAGGGCACACCTAGGAAAACATTGTCTAAAAATGAAGCCAAGAGTATGGCTGTAAAATCCCTTGTTAATACTTAAGAAATATCAAAGATTCCATTTAGATCCTTAGAGTTATTTCAGTCATACACAAGACCCTTTAAAGAGATTAAGGGTATACCTCACAGATCCTTTAAATCGAAACCTTAAGGATGTTGTCCCACTGCCCTCTCTGCAGTAGCCCAAGGTAGAGAAGGTAGAGAAGGTAGAGAAGGATTTATCTCAAACAGATTTGTATGTGTGGCTTTTCTCTAATGGAGTGAATCCCATTGAAATTTACAGAAGATCCACAGAGTTAATGAGAAACTATATCAGCAAAAACACTGCTAGTTTGGACTATAAGGGACAGAGAGAAAACAAAATGAAAAGAGACTCTTGGATTCCCAGAATTCTACTGGAAGCTAGCAGGATGAGAAAATCACTCAGCTGTGAATGCTGACTCAGAAGGCGAACCCAAAAGCTGGCAAATAGCGTCAAGAACCCAAGCCTAATCAAGGAACATCCGACGCTTTCTGGCTGGATTCCAGGATTTCTATGGACCAATGACTTCTTTGTGTTTCCAATCCCCCTGACCCTTTTAAATAGGAATATGAACAGTGTTTATCCTATGCCTGTCCCACAGTTATATGTCAGAGGTGTTATGGGGAAGGCATGTGTCTCTCTAGGTTTACAGATCTGTGGAAGAAGCAACTACGCCCAAGTTGCTGCACCTACACTGGATTTAGATGACAAACTTCTCAACTTTGAGCTGACACAGTAATGGTTAAAAATTTTGAGGACCTTGAGAGGGGGTGAGTGTATTTTGCATATGAGAGGGAAATGAATCATCATCGAGGGCAAGAGGGCAGACCGTGGTAGGCAGCCTCCAAGATGTTCCCAAAGATCCCTGTTTCCTCCGGATACTAAACTTATACTCTCAACTTATAACCAGCTTCTAACGAATAGTATATAGTAAAAGCAAAGGAATGTCAATTCCAGGATTAAGTTATAAAAAGATTGTGGCCTCTATCTCCCTCTCTCTCTCTCTATCACTTGTTCTGAGAGAAGACAGCTGCCATGTCGTGAGCTACTCTATAAAGAAGATCACACAGTAAGGAACTGGAACCTCTAACCAACAGCCAGCAAGGTCCTAGGGCCTGAAAACAGTTACAAGAACTTGGAAGTGAATTCTCCCCCAGTGGAACCTTGAGGTGACCATAGTCCTGGCCAGCAACTTGAATGCAGCCTTGTGAGAAACCCTGAGACACAGGATTCCAGCTAAGGAACTCTGATTCCTGACCTATGGAAACTGTGTATAATAAGTGATTGTTGCTTCAAGCTGCTAAGTTGCGAAGTTATTTGTTTCCTTAGCAACAGATACCTAACACCCATTCATTAAAAGAAAAATGTTTTTAATTTTCTCACAAAACACAGCCCAACTATACTCCAAGAACATGAAACATACCTACAACTATGTGATTCAGAAAGCCAAAAACAGAAGGAATAAGGTATACTAAGCAAATGGAAGAGAGCAGGTGTAGAGATTCTGATATCAGACAAAGTTTAATTCAAGCCCCAAAACATCAAACGTGACTAAGTACTTTTTTTGTGCTAAAAGCCATCGTACAAAATGAAGATACAATGAAACGAACATTTATGCACTTAATTACATAGCAACCACATTTCAGAAACAAAAACCATCATATATTGAAGGAAACATATGTAGACACACACTAATAGTAAAAGACATGACTATAATAGTATAAGGCAGATCACATGGACAAAAAATATGTGAAGAGATAGAATTCCTGAATAACATAATTAATAAGGTAGATGTTATGAATGTATATAAAATTGCACATCTTTTTTTTAAGATTTTATTTTTAAGTATTCTCTACACGCAACATGAGGTTCGTACAACCCAGAGACTTGAGGTCTTACGCTTTACCAACTGAGTCAGCCAGATGCCCCTAGAACTGCACATCTAGATGTACATTCTGCTCAGGTGTCCATGAGACATTGACAAAATTTGATCATACATTAGGTCACAGGGGAAACATTAGTAATTTCCATTTTGTAGAAATATTAAATAACATATCTGATCACAGTACAATAAAACTGGGAATTACTGGGTGCCTGGGTGGCTCAGTCAGATAAACGTCTGCTTTTGGCTTAGGTCATGATCCTGGGGTCCTGGGATGGAGCCCCACTTTGGGCTCCCTGGCTTCCTGCTCAGCAAGGAGCCTGCTTCCCCCTTTCCTCTCTGCCCTTCCCCCTGCTCATGCTAGCTCTCTCTCTCTCTCTGCATCTCTCTCTCTCTCTCAAATAAATAAATAAAATCTTTTAAAAAATCTGGAAATTACTAACAAAACAAACAAGCAGATAAACAAAACAAATTGCTTTTTCCACCTGGAAATGAAAAAGCCTTCTATTAAATAACTCCTGGATGAAGGGGAAACACAGACTGAAATTACAGAATCGTTAAGAAAAAAAATAATGAAAACAGTACATACCAGAATCTATGGGATATATTTAAAGCAGCAGTAGCAGGGAAATTCATAGTTTTTAAAACAACTAGGAAAGGAATAAAGTAAACCAAAAGAAAGCACAAGAAACTATAAAGATGAAAGCAGAGGTTGAGAATAGGAAACATGACCTTAAAAGCAGAGATTGAGAATAGAAAGTAATAGACCTCATTAATAAAACAAAATCCCATTTTGTTTAAAGAAAAATAACAAAACAGACACATCACTAGCTAACTTATTCAGAAACAAAAAAGATAAGGCACAGATATATAAAATAAGAAATGACAAATAGCGATTAACCATTGAAACAGAAGATAACTTTTTTTTTAAATCATGACACTACTTCAGAGACCTCTACAGAATTTGAATGCAACAATCTAGATCGAATGAATAATTTCCTAGGGAAATATACATTACCAAGATTTACTCCATTAGAGTTAGAAAGACCAATTTCCATTAAAGAAATAGAGAAAATTATTAAGGAACTACCGAACAAAAAAGCAAAGCCTAGATGTTTCCCAGGGAGATTTTATCAAACCCTTCAAGAAGACACTTTCAGTGCTCTCTATATCGTTCCAGAACCTTGAGAATAACGGAAAGTGTCCTAATTCCATTCATAATGCAAACCCTGACAAAGACATTACAAGAATGAAAACTACATGTCAGTATCACTCAAGAATGTAAACACAAAACAAAACAAAACACGACAAATCACAAACAGACAGATAAAATACTAGCAAACAAAATCCAAGATTACAGTAAGAAAGTAATATCCCATGACTGTGTGGGATTTATTCTAGGAATGTGGGTCACTATTAAGGAACCAGTTAGTGTTACACACCAGATTCATATATTAACAAAACAACCCCACAGTTATCTCCACAGATGGCTGAAAAAGCCATTGACAAAATCTAACAACCATTTATGCTAAAACCTCTCAATAAAATAAGAATCAAAGAATCAAAATAAGAACCAAAGAATCTTAGTTACTCTCTTAACTAAGGTGCATATACCTTAGTTTTAAGAGCAGTATCTTATTGAATGGGGAAATACTAGAGGTATTTCCATTCATAAGAGAGCGAGGCAAACAAACAAACAAGAGATCCTGAGAGATGGAAGGATTTCTCGCTCTCTCTTGACCACTTCCATCATTCAGAATTGCAAACTGGAATACAAGTTCCCTCACCAGTGCCTCCCCTCCTTGGGGCCCAGGTAGACAGCAGTTAGAGACAAAGGACACAGGTTCTGTAGGGGATACTAATAACAGTAGTTCTTAATGTCTTTGCTTGTAGAAGTACTGAGAGAAGCCATTTTGACCCACTGTGAGATGAGGGAAAAGGCCGAAGAAGGAGGAAGGTCGGGATGGAGAATGGAGAGAGAAAGGATGAAAGAGAGCTAGCAATGAGAACATCTGGCTATTGGGGCAGAATGTCTGACCAGGACAAAGGACACTGATAAGCAATAATGTCAGGTCGCTTCACTCCCGTGAAGGAATCCAGGGTTGGCTCAGCTAACTGGATTTTCACTCAGTCCAGCAAGGTCCACTTTCCTTTTGAAAGCTCCTCAAAGCAATAAACAAGCTGTCTGCAAAAAGGAACTATTCTGATACCTTTGCCAGGCGGTGTTGCCCGAGGCAAAGCCGCGTGATTTTGGAAGAGTTGCGGGGCTTGATCACAAATCCCTCTCCCTGTCTTCTTCTGCCCATCGTCAGAGGTAGACCTGTAGCATTTGAGGTAGGAAGACAATGAAATTATGTGTTGTAATACTCTATCGCCGAAGAGAAAATGTCACTAACAAGCACAGGCTAGGCTGTGGAGTGGGGGAGGGGAGAAATACGGGACTGAGCAGATCCCTGAAGCGGGACAAATCCTGAGCATTTCTCTCTCAGCAAGAGGTTAGGTGGGTGGCTCAAGCAAGGTGTCCCAGCTACCATGAAGGTGCAACTCTCAGGACTCACTCACTATTGTCACATCCACGTGCCCCTTCCTTCCAACATATGACAGTCCTATAACATCTAATTTGCCACATCTAGTTATTTGTTTTGGTGCCTCCTCCAGGATTCTCAAAGTCCTTGTGCTGGTCATAGTTTCCGGTTGAGCTTCTAAGAGCTCATTCATGATTATCCTTTGTGGGCAGGAAGGAGGGGGGCGGAGCTAGAGGACATTTGGGCGGGGCTTGCCCCTATTTCTCTCCTCTTCTTTTCCACTAGAGCACTATGGGTTTACTTGTACATTTTCGATTTCGGGCTTTCAGTTGAAGAAACAGCTCCATGTTCTTCTATGCCCACTTGTATACCAAGTGAGATTTTTTTTTTTAAGATTTTATTTATTTGAGAGAGACAGTGAAAGAGAAAGCACAAGTCAGAGGAGGGGCAGAGGGAGACGCCGACTCCCCACTGAGCAGGGAGCTCAATGCAGAGTTCGATCCCATCATGACCTTAGTTGAAGGCAGATGCTTAACCACCTGAGCCACCCAGGCGCCCTGAGAACTTTTTTTGAATGTGTATCTTGGAACACGTACTGGGTTATAGAGTTAAACGTATATGTAATTTGACTGAATATAACCAGATCACTCTCCAGAATGCTAACGCTGTACACACTCCCACCAGCGGTGCATGAGGGTTGCTATATTCCCACCTCCCTTCCAGTATTTGATATCGTTTGACTCTCTAAATGATGCTAGTCATCAGGCATAGGTAATATTTCCTGGTGGTTATAATACTCATTTCACTGATGACCTATGATTGTGAACTTCTCTTTTCACTTATAAGACTTTAAGCTTCTCTATTCTGTATGTTATCTGCTCTTATCATCTGCCCCTTTAAAAAAATTGAGGTTTATGTCATTTTCTGGTTGTTTTACAGGAGGTCCTTGCACACTGCGAAGCACTCTTCAGTTTCAGACATTGCCGCTATCTTTTTCTATGTGTAACTAATCTGGAAATTTCAGTGATGATGCAACTTATTGAAGGGAAATAATTAATGTCAAGGTAACCAGATTTACCACTTTTTTTTGCTTCATGGTATGTGTTTTGGGAGGTTTGTTTATTCTGTTTAATCACCAACAAGGGACAAAGATATTCTATATTGCTTTTAATTAACTTGATAGTTTTATTTTGACTCATATCATTATTGTGCAGTTTGATCATAGGCTAATGCTCTGAAGAAAGCACACATTCTGTTGAAAAAGTAAGTCACATCATATCATTTTTCTGTTCAAGACCTGGCAGTGACTCCCTACTTTAGAGTAAGAACCAGAGTCCAGTCAGTGGTTTAAAATCAGTCGTCCTTTGTAATTGTTGCTCCCCTCTTACCAATCTGAGCGTGCCTCCTACTTCTCTCCATACTCATTCTGCTCCAGCCACACTGGGCTCCTCTGTGATCCTCAACTATGTCAGGTATATGCACACCTTAGGCTATTCTCTACTTCTGGAATGTTCTTCTTGTATATATTTGCATAGAGAACTTCTTCACCCCATTCAAGTGTTGAGACAAAAGCCATTCAGTACACTCTCCATCCCTACCACTTTTTTATAAAGATTTTTTTGGTTTATTTGAGACAGAGAGAGAGCATGCACATGTGAGGAGAGAGAAAGAGAGAGAGAGAGAGAGTATGAGTATGGGGAGGGACAGAGGGAGAAGGAGTAGCAGACTCCCCACTGAGCAGGGAGCCCAACTCAGGGCTGGATCTCCAGATCCTGAGATCATGACCTGAGACTAAGGCAGACGCTTAGCCAACTGAGCCACCCAGGTGCCCCATCCCCACCACTTCTAATCTCTCTTGCACTGACCTACATTTTTTATATTTCCCCATACCATTCATCCTTTCCTAACATAATATATAATTTACTTATTTATTCTGTGTATGGTTTATTATCTATTTCTGGCCACTAGAATGTGAGCTCCATGGGAACTGGGGATTTTATTTCATTAATTAATTTATTTATTTTGAGAGAGAGAATGTGGGTGGGGGGGTAGAGGGAGAGAGAGAGAATCTTAAGCAAGTTCCATGCCCCAACACGAAGCCCAATGTGGGGCTTGATCTCATGACCCAGAGATCATAACCTGAGTGGAAATCAAGAGTTGAATGCTCAACCGAGCCACACCTAGGCACCCCTGGGGGTTTTATTTTTGTTCCAGCTGTACACTGGGGCCTAGATCACTCCGTGTTTGGCCCAGAGAAGCTCTTTGGCATCATTTGCTGAATGATGGATGGGTGGTGTGACTCCTTCCCAGTGAATGACGACAGTAGCAGTGGCCTCCATTTCCTCTGTACTGAGACAGTTCTAGGGTCAGCATCCAGCACCATCGCCAGTGTTGTACTCCACAGAGTATAGTTTGGGGCATCATCCTTGACCGTGGGGCTTCCGAGCCTTATCAAGAGTTTCCAAAAGCTCTATAATACCCCTTTTCATAAATTCCTTAATTTCACCAGACTTGGTTGTGTAGCCGATACCACTTATGAAAGAACACAAATATACACCTGAGATAAATCAGAATGAAAATGTCATTTAACTCAGCTTTCCTCAAAACTTATTTAATTCTTTAAACTGAAAATAAAAAATGGTGGACAATGTCTTGGAGTAGTGTGGTCACATATCTCGTCAAAGATGGTCACAACAGGTCCTCTTACGCTCTTTTTGCAAGGTCAATTTTCCACTTCTCATATGAAAAAGTGGAGTCCTTTCCTCCTTCTCTTGAATCTGGGCTGACCCTGTCACTTGCTTTGATTAATAGGATGCAGTGGAAGCAAGGCTGTGCTAGTCACACTGTATGGCATCCCCAGTGCCTCTCAAAATGGCGCAATGAGACTATCGCATAAAGAAGCTGATCTACTCTCTTTGAGGATGAGAACTCAGAGGCCCCGGCTGATGATCAGAACCAACGGCCAGACATGTGAGTGGGGCTCCTTGTCGTCCAGCCAATGCTCTGGCTAACAATAGTAGTACGAGTGAGCTCACGTGAAACTGACGGAGGGACCCTTCTGCAAATTCATGAAACGGTGAGGAATAGTATTTTGTTGTTGTTTCAAATCGTGACATTTGGGGGTGGTTCGTTATTGAAGGGGATGACGATGTGCCACCCCAAAATACACCGCTTTGATTTAAGGATTGTTTTGAGCTGAAAGCCATTGAAAATCAACAGATCGAGAAAGAAGCCTTCTCAGAGCTTTCCTTATCTACCTAAAAGCATAGCCTGCCCCCCACCAAGAATTCAAAAGAACTCGGTTGTAATTCCTTCCCCAGGAGCTAAAGACAAGAAGTCAGCACCATACTCAAACAGCGAACAGACATTGTCACAAAACTACCATATCTATCTCCCATCTCTTCTCCTAAGGATCCGTTTATCTTTCCAAACAGTTGTTTTCCCTTTCCCAAGTGCTTTTGCTACCCCTCCCATCCATCACCTATTAAGATGGCAAATAGGCCCTAATTCTAACCATCCCTTGGTACTCAGTACTTTTCACTGAGTACTCCTGCATGTATGCAGCATTGAAAACGTAAATGAATTTGTTTTCCTCTTGTTAATGTGTCTTGTTAGTTTAATTCAGGTACTGAACATAAGAGGGTAGAGGAAAAGTCTTCTCCCCTACATTATGCAGCAATAGAGAAGTAATATAAGTAGAAATACAACTTAAAGAGCCAGAGCCAGCCTATCTTTGGTTTTTTTCTTTTTTTTCCCAATATTTTTAAAGTAAACAGGTGTTAGTTGCTCCTGGTTAGCTGAGTCCTATGATAACAGTAGGACAGAATCAGCTAAAATTTCGCAGACATAGTAACAGTGGGGTAGTTTTTGTTTGCTGGGGACAAATTACCTATTTTATTACCTAGATTTTAAACCTTTTATTATACCTCCCAAGAAGATGTCTGGTTGAGAATCACAAAAGAAAAACTAACAGAGCACAACCTAAAAGAAAAATGGAGTGATTTTTTTTTTTCAGCATGAAAGTCAGAAAAATAGAACATTCAAGTATTGAACAAGACATTTTAAATTAAATCATGAGGCAGTGACATTTGAGCATAGACTTAAAGGCAGTGAGAAAGTTTAGATGTAGTTATCTGGGAGAAGAGCATACCAGATGGAGGGGTTAGCCACTACAAAGGCCCCAATTACTGAATGCACCTGTTATATCCTTACTGTGATTGGCTCCTGATATCCGTTTATGGTGAGAACAGTATAGAATAGCGCAATTGAAGATAAGGTACTTGAATGAATCTCTTACTTTCAATATAAAAGGGGATAAAATTGGACTGATAGAAAAGCAGCTTCTTCTTTTAGAAAATTTTATTTATTTATTAGTGAGAGAGAGAGATTGCACATGAACGAGGGCACGTGGGGGAAGGGGCAGACAGAAAAAATCTTCAAGCTGACTCCCCGCTGAGTGCACAGCCTGACGATGGGCTCCATCCCAGGACCCATGAGATCATGACCTGAGTTGAAACCGAGAGTCCGACGCTTAACCGACTGAGCCACCCAGGCATGCCTGTCCTTCACTTCTAATAAACAAATGTTAAATACTTTGAGGATATCAGTTTAAACCTGTCTTAGATTTCATCTGTCTTAGAATCAGAATCTGATTCTAATCTACGTTTTTAACTCAAACCACTCCCTCAACCAAGCTGGTCTCTGGGAGTCTAGCCCCATATCTCTTGTTCTGAGCCCCTGTAAGTGTAAAAGCAGGTAAATCTAGCAACATCATATGCAACTGGAATCTCAAATATCATCTTATTCTGGGGGATCTGGGATTCAAGGGTTGTTACCTCATATCCTGAAAAAAAAAAAAAGGGGGGGGGCCCTGAGTGTTAGATTGTCCTCTATAGACTGTAATAAATAATCCAATAGGACTGTAAACCTGAATTCTTCTTCACTACTAGACACACATTTAGGTCATTTTACGAACTTTCTCCTCTAGTATTTAATGTTTTAATGTGCTTAAAACCTGAAATAATGGCTTTTAAAAAGAAATTACCTTAGATAATTTCATTAGGTGAAAATAGATGCTATGCTGAAAATTTCAACGATACAGATAAGCCGAATGCAGTTCTGCTACTGAAAGATACATACTGTTTGCATTTTGTATTGTTCCATTTTTTTAAGAGAAAGAGTGCAAGCAGGGTAGGGAGGAAGGGCAGAGGGAGAGAGGGAATCTTAAGCTCCACTGGGTGTGGAGCCTGACACAGGGCTTGATCTCACGATCCTGAGATCATGACCTGAGCCGAAATCAAGAATTGGATGATTAACCGACTGAGCCACCCAGGCACCCTGGCTATATTATTCCATTCTTGAGCACATCCTTATAAATAAATATATGATAAAATGGGCCCAAACACTATGCACTATTTTGTAAGTCATTGTCTTACTTCACTGATATATCATGAAATTCTATTCTTGTCTATGAATATATGCCTTTATTATCATTTTAATGGCTACACACTAGTTCCTTATTTAGCCTATATCCTATTATTGAACATTAATTTTGGTTCTATAAATACAGTGGTTATTGTAAGGTCATTTCTATATTTATATCCATGACTATGTCCCAAAGATCAATTTCTGAAAATGGTTTAAGGTGACAAATATTCACGTGAACTATGGCACATTGCTTTGCAGACCCCATTTTGCCACACCCCCAAAATTCATTTTAATTTAGAACTAAAATTTCTTTTTTAGAGTTTAGAATTCTTAGAATCCTTTTTAATCTCCACCAACCAAATAGGGAATAAATTGTGTCTTAATTTTAAAATTTGGAGTTTTGATTACTGGTGTTGATAAGTAATTTCCCACGGATAGTATCAATAATTTCATAATACCATCTGATATCCAAGTCAAATTGAGATTGTTGCAACTTTCTTGATAATGTCTTTTTTTTCCAAGCCAGGGTCCAGTCACAACTCATGCATTATGTTTCATGGCTCATGCCCCTTCTCATATTCATTGGGATGACATCGGTTATTGACACTGGTTATTGAAGATTGCAAACTGGTTGCAAACTGGTCCCCAAACCAAGAGGGCAGGGAGAGAGCAAGGAAAAAGGCAGTCCACTCCAGATCGATAGGTGGCAGATTTCATAAGCAAGGGCACTTACATGTGAGGCTTGCTTTGGGTGGCTACAACAAGAATGGATCCCCATACCCACCTGCCAGAATCTTACAAAAAAAATTTGTATAGTCGCCTTAACAGGGTTTAGTCACATACACGTTCAAGAGAGTCTCAAGAACACCGTACTCTCTCAAGGCTATGTTCTCAAAGTAACTCCTAGTGTGAGGATAGTGGGTAGAACGTATATTCCAAGGACAGGGGAGGGAGTGAGGAGCCTCTGATTGCCCAGCTCCAGGTCACAGGTCAATCTGCAGCCATGTCCTCTTGATGACCTCCTCTAACAAACATTCTAGGCCAGCTGTCCTCTAGAAGGTCTTACATGCTTCATTTGTCTGATTGTTTCTTCATGGTGTATTTTAACGTGTCCTCTTCCAGCCTGTGATACAGATAAAACATCTGATCTAGAGGCTTGGTTAAATAATGCTATGTACTTCGTATGCGTGATATCAAGAAGCTCGTAATTCCAGGTTGCCCCACTATTAGTGGATGCTAGATTTGATCACTTGGTCACGGTAAGGGTTTATCAATTTCTCCATCGTAAGAGTACATTTTTCCCCTTTGCAATTTGTAAGTAATCTGTGGGCTAACACATTGACTAGTACCCTGCAAATAGTCTGTTCCTTAATAAACCTATTTAATAGTCTTCATATCCACTGATGATCCTTCCGGAATTATATATTACATCAGGGATTGCGAAATGGTGGTCTTATAATTTTATCATTCCTTTTACATTTCCTAGTGGGCATGCTTTTCAAAGAAGCACCTTTCTTTCTCTTTCTTCATATTGTTACAGGTTCTTGTATTTTTAGTTATTCATTTTGCTAAAATAAAGTGCTGTTATTTAAATTTTTGATGCTAAAACAGTCCCACTTTGGGCTGGTAGGAGCCCTATCAAGCCAGCTCCTGCATCTTTTTGATATGATCCCATTTGTCCTTGAGCATTTTCGATTTTTCTAGTACAGTGAGATATTCTTATGCTCACTCTGCACTATCCTGCCTCAGATCTGGAAACTGCCATCTGTGGAAAGAGAATTCCAGGTTGGAGGAACATTGAGTGCAAAGGTCCTGGGGTAGAACCATGCAAATCATGTGAGAGAAGTACATGTGAGAGCAGTGTGATTGGAATTGAGTTAGTAGAGGGGGGGAAGGGGGGATCAAATCTTGTAGGGCGGGTCTTGTAGGTCAGGGTAAAGTTTCCAAATTTGCATTTAGTGAATGAGAAACCATTGAATATTTTGTATATGTGCTGCCGAAGCGAGCACTTAACCATTGAATATTTTGAATAGAAGAGTAATTTTACCTAACTTATCTTTAATGGGATCCCTCTGGTTTCTTTGTGGACACTAGACTGAGTTTTGGAGTAGGGGGTGGGGGTGGAATCAGAGAGACTAGTTAGGGTTATATTTTATTTCTTCAGGGGAAAGATGAAGTGTCTTTGACCAGACAGACTTGTCAAAGTGTGAGAAATGGTTGGTTGATCCTAAATACATTTTGAGGCTAAAGCAAAGAAGTTGTGGGATGCAGGAGAAAGAAAAAAGTTAAGAAAGTGAGACCTTTATAAAAATTAGCAGGATCGTGAAAAGGAAAATTACACGAGGGGCTTAAATAAAAGAGCACCTGTTTAATGTGAATAAAACTAAATTATTTCGGGGAAGAATCAGGTAGCACTTATGATTTGAAGCTCTGCAATACAATAAAATATGTCTTTGGTCTTTGTCCTTATTTCCTGGCCCAGCCCTCCTAAAACGCTTGGAATCTTCTGAGTTATCACATTATTGCATGTTAAGGAGATGACTGCTTCTTCGTCATTCCATACCCTTTCCCCCACACCTTGCTCTCTTGTCTCTTCCATCTGGCTGTTCCCTGAGTTGTATCTTTTATACTCAACTGGTAATAGCAAACAAAGTGCTTTTCTGAGTTCTGTGAGTTGTTCTAGCAAATTATTGAACCTGAGATGGGGGAATCATGGGAACTCCCAATAAGTAGCCAAGTGAGACAGAATTGTGGGTAATTGGGTGATCCAATACTTGTAACTGGTGTTTGAAGCGGGGGCAGTCTTATGGGACTAAGCCTTCAACCTATGGGGTCTGCACTAAGTATGGGCAGCTAGTATCAGAATTGAATTGAATCGTTGGACACCTAGTTGGTGTCAGAGAGTTGGACGAGTGGTATTGGAACAGACATCACAATATTTGGTGTCAGGAAGGAAAAATGGAATTGATCATTCCTTTTCCAGAGCATAAGTCGGGTTTCCAATGGGCAAATTTGAGCTGTTGCTGTTTTTCAACCGAAGCATCCTCTTGTGTCTGTCTCTGCAGCTCAGATTTGGTCCAGATCAGTATTTATCAGCTCCTAGCTTACATGTATGACAAAATGGTAATTTCCAATTCAGATGTTTAACATTTTTAAGAAACGTAGACTACATAAAATAACACAAATCAGAGGTTTTAGCTCAAGAAATAATCAAAATGTAAACTACCATCTATTATTATTAATTATTATTATTACTATTGCTATTAAATAAGCTCCACACCCAATATGGGGCTTGAACTCATGACCATGAGATCAAGGGTTGCATGCTCTACCAACTGAGCCAGCCAGGCACCCTGAACTACCATCCAGATCAAGAACTAGAACATGATCAGTACTCCCTGAGTGATCTTTGTGCCCCTTCTCAGATGTTAACCCCACTCTCCTCCCTAATGGTAACCACTGTTTTAATATCCAACCCCATAGTTTAATTTTGCCTGTGTTTGAATTTTATATAAATCAATTCATGTATTATGTACTCTTTTATGTCTGGATTTGTTTTTGCCCAACATTGTATTTATGTGAGCGATTCATCAGTATCATTGCACATAGCAGTAGTTCATTAATTTTTATTTCTATAGTTTGTATAAATATACTCAATTCATTTATCCACTCTACTGATGGATATTTGAGCTTTTTCCTGAATTTGGCTATTGCAGTAATGCTGTACATGAATTTTGATGCACAGATACATAGTTTTCTTTGGATATATATCTAGGAATTAAATTACTGGATTATAGGATATGTGGTACATAGTAAAAACTCCTACTTTTCAAAAATGACTGTATAAATTTGTAGTAGTGTCAGCAATATATAAGGATTCTAGTTGCTCTACATCCTCACAATACTTGCTATTTTTAGTCTTCATTTTAGCCATTCAGTAAGTATACAATGGTGTATTTAATTGTGGTTTTAATTTGCATTTTTTATAACTAATAAGGTTGAGCACCTTTTCACATATCTTTAGGAATAAAGGGAATATATGCATTTAAGTTTATAAATTCCCTGATATGCAGAGCTTTAGAAGCATTTCACAAGTCATCTTTTATTTTAATTATTATTTAGTTTGGAATATCCTCTAATTTCTATTGTAATTGCTTCTTTGATTCATTGTCTATTGAAACTTGTGTTGCTAAATTCCAAACACATGGGGATTTTCTGGTTATCTTTTTGTTAATGATGTCTGGCTTATTTCCACATACTCTGAATGAATTCATTCCTTTGAAATGCATTCTATGGCTCAACACATGGTAAATTTTAATAAATGTTTTCTGAGCCCTTGTAAGTAATGCACAATCTGTAATTGTTGGGGTCAATATTCTACATGTGTTAAATTAGAAGAAACTGGAAAGAATAAAACCAAAAGGCTCTAGAAGATTAGTATATGACACATGAGATTGACCTACTTTGGCACATATAGAAGAAACAGAAAATATTCCCAATCACAATAACAGAAAAATTGAAATTAACAATAAAAGGAGAGAGAAAAAAACTACCACCTCTAAAGTAAAATACAATTACTTTCCTAAACAACTATAAGAGGGAAAAATAATTTCAAAACTAAATAAGTACACTTATATAACTGCTATATATCAGATAAAAATTAAAGCATTACTCAGAGAAAAAAATCTTAGCCCTAAATACTTATATTAATAACCAAGAAAAAAATAAAAATAAATTAATCAAACTCAGTAGGTTAGAAAAGTATACAAAATTAAACCTAGGGGAAGCAGAAAGGAAATGAAGCAAAAGCAGAAATTGTTGATATAGAAAACGAAATAGCTATATTTAACAAATAAATCAAATAGCTTATTCTTTGAAAAAGTCAGTAATGTGGATAACATTATTTTATTATGATAAGCTAAGCTTAGACTTTGGTTATAAACAACCCCTAAGTCCTAGTGGCTTACCACATAAATTTTATTTCTTCTGCATACAAAGTCCATTGTAGAAGACTCTCCAAGGCAACTCTCCCACCCCCCTCACTACCTCAGCGATTTGGGCTGATTTGACTTGGAATTATGCCCCATCAACACGTGCCCTCCACACCTACTGTCAGTAGGAAGGAGAATCTAGAAGCTTTCACAGGGCCTTTTCACCCTTTGCCTGGGATGCCTCCATGACTCCAAGGGAGATACATTTTATTACACTTTGAATGGGAACTCCGAGTCTACTCCCCGAGCAATGTAAGGAGCCAGAGGATCTAGGGTAAAAGAGACATCATCTAGCGTGGCCATTTTCTTTGCTCAGGAAGTCAAACAAAGCAAGAAATAGGAAAATATTCACTTCCTGACACTAGTGTTTCCTAGAAAACAATGAGAAGTAACATTACCCCTTCCAAGGGAAGGCCTATAGAGGACACTGTGGTCTGCCTGGAAGAGCACCAACACTATTGGGGAGTTGGGTGGTAGCTATCTTCTCTAGACTGGGACTGACGTTGAGGAGAAGCAATCACATAATTTGGCTTACTGACAGCAATGAGAATGATGGCCGTAACTTGCCCAAGCGTGGTAGGCCCACTTAAGCTGTTCTTTTTCCTTCTTTTTCTCTCTTGCTGTCTCTCTCCTCTTGTCCCTCCACTCAAGTTCTGTAGTGTCCCCATCTGGAGATAGGTCACATTTAACAATTGGCAGTACTTATCCTGTGGTGATACTAGGGATATGGCTAATTTGGTTGTTAGAGCTAGCTAGAAGCTTTGTTTTTGTCTTCCAGTGCCCCAGGCCGATTGTGTTTCAGGAGCTGAAGTTCTAGTTACAAACTGGCAGAAGCAATTTTCGACCCTCTTTCAGGAAGGATGGTTTCAGGGAGGGGCCTCGATTCTGGTCACATACTCAAATGAAGATTTTAATTCTTTGGGGTCTTTTCGGTTTTTGGTTTTGTTTTGGTTTCGGTTTTTGGTTTTTGGTTTTGTTTTGTTTGGGGTTTTTTTGTTTTGTTTTGTTTTGTTTTGCGCTAAACACCTGGTCATCTCTGATTTCACCCCTAAGTTCCAGCTAGCTTGTGACTTCACCCCTGCTCTGTATTCAGGTTCTTGTTTCATTTTTTAGTTTTTGAGATGCTTATCTTGCCTATAAGTCCAGTTGTGTCCTTTTACTTTCCTTTCTTAATGTTTTATCCATCACTTCAATGTGCTTGAAGGTCAAAGCATGTACTTACAATACCACCTTGACCAAGGTGTGTTTCTTTTTTAACAGAAAAAGCATCCTTTTCGGGCGCCTGGGTGGCGCAGTTGGTTGAGCAACTGCCTTCGGCTCAGGTCATGATCCCGGAGTCCCGAGATCGAGTCCCACATCGGGCTCCCAGCTCCATGGGGAGTCCGCTTCTCACTCTGACCTTCTCCCTTCTCATGCTCTCTCTCACTCTCTCTCTTTCCAAATAAATAAATAAATAAATAAATAAATAAATAAAATCAATCTTTAAAAAAAAAAAGAAAAAGCATCCTTTTCTTCTTTTCTTTCTTTCTCTTTTTCTCTGTTGCAGAGTCTAAGGTTTTCATCTTTATCCGTGGTTTTTCTAGTTTTACTAAGATGTTTATAGGAAATTTATTTTTATTCATCTTGTGTGCTATTTGGGATGCCTTATGCTAGGAAGATGCATGTCTTTCTTCAATTTTTGGAATCTTCTTTTTTTTTTAAGATTTTATTTATTTGAGAGAGAGAGAGACAGAGACAGAGATAGTGACAGCACGAGTGGGGAGGAGAGGGAAAAGCAGGATCCCTGCTGAGCAGAGAGCCTGTTGCAGGGCTCGATCCCAGAACCCTGAGATCATGACCTGAGCTGAAGGCAGACACTTAACTGACTGAGCCACCCAGGAACCCCACATTTTGGAATCTTTTAATCATTATCATTTCAAGCATCGAGCCACCACCATTCCATCCATTCTAGCATTCCTATGAAACATAGGAATTTCTCCCTTTCTTTCTTCTGTCCATCTTACTTTCCCTCTTCCATGAAATAAATTTGGATTGATTGAATTTGTACTCTATGCTATGGGCAGTGACAGGCATTGGAACTAAAGAAGCAAATATGTACACAGAAAGGCTTGAAATATTGTCTCAAAGATACTGAGTTCAGGAAATGATTAAACCAAACTTCTTCCCAAAGAAGACTTTGGGACCCTGGAATAGAGAAAAAAATAGAGAGTGCTCAAGAACATCTCTCCTTCAACTTCTACTTGCAAACTTTTTCCCTTGATGCCGATCCACAAATGGATCAACAATCGAAAGAGACTCCAACATAGATCCTTATTCTTGGTTTTCAAATTATTTGTGCCAATTGGCTCAAGCTCGAAATTCTTTTGCAAGTTATTCTTGGAAGACTCTTTCTACAAGGTCTCCCTCCCTACCCGTTATGTCTGAAGCTCAGCAGTTGGTGAAGGTTCCTGAAACCTGGAAGTTCCACTACTCTGGGGGAAGGCAATTTGCATGTCCTACGTTTATTATTCCTATTCCTAGGCAGTATTTATGTTTTAATTTTATTGGTACCTGTAAACTAAAACAGTTGGACTTTATTGACTTTAATATAAAAGTAAATGACCAAAACATGGAGAAATAAACATTAGCACCTTTAGATCTGACAGTCTACTCTGTGACTCTTTATTTGAATGATCACCAGCTGATGGAAAAAGAAATAGAGTATTACCGACACCACAGGGATGATCCTGTGTCATTGTCACCACACCTTAGTCTCGAAAAATCCTGCTTACTCCCCACAGATAATCACTATCCTGATCTATAATATAGATCAAATAATATATTATATAAAGAGATATAATATCTCTTTTTGAACATTCTAAAAATGAAATCATATGACAAGCATTTATATGTGTGTATCTGGGTCTTTTTTTTTTTTTTTGCTCAATATGATTATGTTGCTGAGAGTCATCTATGTTGTTACATGTAGCAGTAATTTCTTACTTTTTTTGCTATATAATATTTCAGTACACAAAGGTGTACCCCGCCAGTAGTATATGAGAAATCCAATAGCTGCATGTCCTTGTCAATACTTGGTATTGTCCGTCTTTTGCTTTTAAGCCATCTTGATAAGTATATAGTGTTTCATAGTGTATTTCATTGTGTTGTGTTGTGTACAGTTCTTTGAGTTTAAACATATGTATATATTTGTAGAACAACCCCCATAATCAAGGTACAGAATTGATTTATCACCCAAAAAACACCCCCAATGTAGTTACAACCTCCTTCCATTAATTGCTGGTACCACCGATCTGTTCTTTAACCCTATAATTTTGCCTTTAACAGATGCCACATAAAGGGAATCATGCAATCTTTTGAGATTGGCTTTTTTTCACATGGTATGATGCCTTTGATATTCATCCACATAGTGAGATATATCAATAATTTGTTCCTTTTTATAACCTAGTGGTATCCTGTTACGTGAATATACCACAGTTCATCTTTTCAACTGCTGATTTTGGGTTATTTCCAGTTTTTAGAATTTATGACTAGAGTTGCTATGAACATCCACAGGTAGGTTTTTACATGGTTCTGAGATTTTATTTCTCTCAGGCAGGAAACTGCCTAGTAGTGGGACTGCTGGGTCATACGATAAGTGTAAGTTTATAAGAAAATATCAAACCATTTTTCAGAGTGGCGGTACCATTTTCCACTCCCACCAGGTATATGTGAGAACTCCAGTTGCTCTGTACATTCATCAGCACTTGGTATTGTCAGATACTACTTTCACTGTAGCCTTTCTAGTACTTGTATGGTGGTATTTCATTCTGGCTTTAATGTACATTTTCCTGATAGCAGTAATGTTGAGCATCACTTCATCTGCTTATCTGCCGCCTGTATATTCTATTTGGCAAAGTGTTCAGATCTTTTGCCCATTTTTAGTTGGGTTATTTTCTTTCTTTCTTTCTTTTTTAGATTTTATTTATTTATTTGACAGAAAGAGACAGAGGGAGAGAGGGAACATAAGCAGGAGGGGTGGGAGAGAGAGAGGGAGAGAAGCAGGCTTCCTGCTGATCAAGGAGCCTGATGTGGGGCTCAATTCCAGGACCCCGAGATCATGACCTGAGGCAAGGCAGACACTTAACGACTGAGCCACCCAGGCACCAGTTGGGTTATTTTCTTATTCTTGAGTTCTTTAGATATTCTGAATATAAGTCCTTTAGCAAATATTTGATTTACGATTATGTTCTCCTGATCAGTGGCTTATCTTTTTTTCATATTAGTAACAATGTGTTTTGTAAAAGTTCTGCATTTTGTTAAAGTCCAACTTGCCGGTTGTTTCTTTATGGATCGTGCTTTTGGTCTTCTATCTAAAAGCTTATCACCAAACCTAACATTACATAGATTTGTGTTTTATTTTCTTTATAAAATTTTAAATATTTATGTTTTACATTTAGGCCTATGACCCATTTTGAGTTAACTTTTGTATGAGATGTGAGATATATGTCTGTGGTTTTTGCATATAGACTTTTTGCTTTATACATTATTTTTTTCTCTGTGTTTCATTTTGGATTATTTCTATTGCTTTGTTTTCATGTTCACTTATCTTCTGCAATGTGTAAAATTTTCTTAATCCCATTTAGTATATTTAATATATCTCATACATTATAGTTTTCATTTCTGTAAATTCAGTTTGAGACTTTTTAATATCTTCCTTGTCTCTACTTGATTTTTTGAGCATACAGAATATACTTATAGTAACTATTAATGTTTTTTCCTGCTAATTTTAAGCATCTGTGTTAATTTTGTGTTATCTTCTATTGATTGATTATCCTCATATGGGTCAATTCTCACTGGACTCTTCTGCTTCTTTGCCTGCTTGGAAATGTTTGATTAGATGCATATATTGTGAATTTTAACTTGGATCTTGTATATTTTTGTATTTCTGTAAATATTTTTAAGCTTTTTATACTGCTATATAGTCATGTTATTTGGAAACACTTGATCCTTTATGTCTTGCTTTTATGATTTATTAGGGCTATAGGGGAGGAAAAAAGAATTTTCCCTCTACCTTTCTAAGTTCTTAGCTTGGGCCCTGTAACAAAAGATAGATTAACAAGAAAAAAGTTTAAAAACTTATTTAATATAAGTTTTATGTGACATGGGAGCCTTCATAAATAAATGAAGACCTAAAGAAGCAGTTCACCCTGAGCACTTTTTATGCTAGGTTTGATGAAAAGTGAAAAGTTATGGGAAAATATGATAGGGCAAAGGGGTATGAGCTAAGTGTAATAAACTGGGAGAAACAGAAAAATCTGTTCCTTCAGATTCTTCTGGGTGTCCCTCATCTGGGGATAAGAATGCTCCTTTTCTCCAGGTAAAAGGAGAACACCTTTCACACAAGGATCTTATGATCTGCTTCAGAAGATCAGAAAGTCCTTCCTATATATCTGCCATTTCACGAATTTCTCCAGCTTAAAATTTAAATATACCAAGTTGCCATATTTTGCAGTAATGTGTCCTAAGTCCCATAAGAGTTAATTATTCCCCTGTACTCAGGCAAAATCTTTCTAACTTGTTTACCCAATGTCCCATGAAGTACAGGGTTTCCATTCTGGCTAATAGAAGTAGGCACTGTTCCCAGCCTTGCATAAGTACTGTGTAGTACCTTAATCCTTACAAATGATTATTTCCCTGGCTTTACATAGTTTCCTATCACACATGTTCTGGTTAGTACTCTGCTGAACACTCTATAGATCTTTAGATCTCTGGAGTTCTCTCTCTCTGAATTTCTCTCCTCTCCAGTATCCCATCCTGTAAATTCTAGATATCCTGGTCTTCCTGAACTCTTAGCTCTGTCTCCTCAACTGAGGGAGTTTTCTGTGTTCTGCCTGGATTGTCCCTCCATGTACCTCAGCCTGGAAACTCTCTTCTCTCAGTAACTTGAGTAATGACGGGATTCACCTCATTTGTTTCTCATCCCATAGGGATCATTGTCCTTCATCACTTGGTATCCAGTGTCTTGAAAACTGTCATTTCATATATTTATTTCTGTTTTATTTAGTTGTTTCAAGTGTAAAGGTAATTCTAGTCCTTGTTACCACATCTTGGCCAGAAGAAAAAGTCTTAATTTGCATTCTTTATTACTAGTGAGTTTGAATATCTTATATGCCTGTTGGCCATAATATTTCTTATTATGTGAAATGACAGTTTATATGTTTTGCCCATTTTTCTACTATAGCAATTTGTCATTTCTCATTATTTTAGAAGAGTTTTTTTCTATATTAAAGATATCAAACTGTTATCTGTCATATATATGTTATAAATATTTTATTCATTTGTTATTTGCTTTTCATTTTGATTTATTGCATTTTTATAATGCAGTCACTTTCCATTTTTATTTAATCAGATCTTTTATTCTCTTGATATTCTTCCTTATTGATTCTGCCATTGGATAATGTACCAATATTACATGTACCCACACTGCCTTCTAATTATTTTATGATATTTCCTTAAATCATAAAGAATCATAAGGAGGTAAAGAATCAGAATGCAGGTCTCTGGAAAGACTATATAGCCCAGAGCACTTTTCATGGCATTTTAGAACAAATCCCTTTCACTTCTTCATTTCAATTTGCTGTTATTCCTTAAAAGCAAGTGCTGGGACTTAGCTCAGATGGGCTGAAACAATCTATATCCCCATACAACTGTTATTTCCAACAAGAGTGCACAGCCTTCCTTGGCAGACTCAGACCAAAGGTTCAGAAAGGTTCAGCTAAGGATCTCAATCTGGGATCACAGTAGAATCTATGGAAATATAGCAGTGGTTAAGTGGACTGTTTCTAGTAAGAATCAATACATGACTAAAAAGCAGAGTGAAAAATCAGGTTCCATTATAGATTCTGTAACTGTTATTTTTCAGGACCACGTTTTCATGCTCTGTTCTGCTGCCTACATTCCTTTTTCCTTCTGGCCCCAGAGTCCACACCTTTCTCTAACCACAAATTTCCTCTTCTCTTTAGAGATTTTTTCCAGTGAAGGGTACAAGAAGATGCCACCCCAAAACTTGACTCTTTGGCATGTAGATTATTTTGAGCTAAAGGCCATTTATAACCAGCAGACACTAGAAAAGCACTAAAACAGGGCATGAGTATTCCTTTTAAAAAGGAAATTTCCATTTATAAAAAGATATCCATTTATAAAGGAAATTTCCATTTGTAGAGCTCTCTCCCTCTCCTTATCATAAACAGCAAGTCTTAGCAATGGAGAAGGCACGACTCTAACCAACCCTCTTGACTTCACTTTTCCTTGTCACCTTCCCGGAACTTGCCTGCCTTTCCCCCAGATGCCTCAAACCCCTTTTCTTTTGTTTTCCTTAAGAGGTATATAAGCCTCAATCATCTGGCCACCTTCTTATGTTTCTTTTTTTGGTGAAACTCCCGTGCAGCACACATACTAATTAAAGCTGTTTTTCTCTTGAGAATTTGTCTATTATCAGTTAGGTTTGTGGGCACCAGTCAATGAACCAAAGATGGATAGAATGAAGATCTTTTTTTCCTCCCTTATGCTACTCATAATTGCTTGTCCCTACCTCGACCCCTCATAGGCCCATACCAATTTTAGGCAATGTGATAATACCTATGAAGATACAGAGAGGAAGATGGGTTCAGAAAAATATTTCAGGGTGTTTTTAAATTAATTTAATTCTTATGATTGTGATTTTGGGGACCACAAATACCTAGATTTCCTTGTGTATCAGTTATCTCTTCTGACAATAATGCTGTGTAAAAAAGCATTCTACAAATGGCTTAAAACAATAAGGATTTATTAACTCGTGAAACCTTGGGTGGATGAGAAAGTTTTTCTGGGCTCACTTGGGCTCACTTGTGCATCCGTAGTCAACAGCATGTTGGCTATGGAGCTCAGATCTTTTGGCTAAGCTCTGGAGGTTGGCTGATGATCAGTCACACCAGTTGGGACAATTTAGCTACCTAGATTTGATCCATAGACCTCATTCTCCAGAAGGCCGCATTCTCATGGGAAAGGCTTATGCATGAAAGAGCTAACGGGAACATGAAGTGATTTTCCATGCCCCTGCCTGTTCACATTTCTAAAAATCCCAATGACCAGAGCAAGTCATATGGCTGACCCCAGAGCCAAGGAAGGGGCAGACACAATACACAGAGTGGGAGGGTATTTCAAAGATACAGGGCAAAGGGCATAGATACAGAGAGGGTATAGAATGGGGACCACATCACACCTTGTAATGATGCCAACTTTCCAATTTTATGTGGAATAAGAATTCAACCAGACGCTCTTCCCACAGATAGATCTGCTTCTTTGGGCCATTCTGATTCCTCCTTTCAAGAGGTCCCCAGTCACAGCAGAGAGCCTCAAAGATATATTCAGAGTAGAACAAAAGGTGAGAGTCAGTTCCATTCAGGGCACCCTTAAACTCAGGGGAGTAATTTGCATTTCTGAGGCTTTTCAGCCCAAGAATTGCTTACATTCCTAGCCCTGGGTGCTTCTTCCAATCCTGTGGAGAGGTTTTTGAAAATACAATTTCCCTGGTTGCATTACCCAGAAGTGCTGCTTCAATAAAGCTGTCTATGGGGCCTGCAAATACATGTTTAGAAAAGGCTTCCCGAGTGATTCTGCGGTGCACCCAAGTTAAGAATCAGTGCTTGGAGAGATCTCTTCACTGGCCTCATGTTTATTGATTTGGTTTGCTCTGATAATATGTTCATTCATTCGTTTCTGCACACAAGTAAAGTAGAGGTTTAGCAGGGGCCTGGAAAAGTTTGTTAGTGGAAAAACAAAAGAAAGCTTTGTAACTTTGATTTTTAAACATTCAAGCAGCTCTTCAACTCTTATCTTATAAGGACTTTCTAGGTTTTTATTTATTTGTGGCTCTTAGGTCCTTTCTCACTTTAAATACGTAACTCCTGTCAATTGGGTGAATTAACTTCAGTAGTCCCTGCTGGATTTAAAACATCAAAGCAGAAATCTATTACTAACACACAGTAACAATCTAAGATCTGAGGAAATTAAAGTAATCCATCTATAAGAAGAGCAAACTGTAGCTGGGATGTTTCGAATTAGGGAAAAGGCATACTGATGAGTCTTATGGCTCCTAACAAACAAGTATAAACTGTGTTTATATCCCTTATGTCTCAAACTTGAACTTGGCCACTTGATGTGTTGGTCACCTGAATGTGGAGTTACTTACAATAATTAAAAGAATAAAATATTTGTTTAGCATTCCTGTGTGCTGGATAACTGGCATTTATTCTCACTGAAAAAATTTGATAACTTCTCTTTGAGCCAGATCTATTATTACACAAATTTTACAAATAAAGAATTTAATGCTCAGTAGTTTTCTTAAGATCCCATGACTAGGAAAAGACAAAAACAGGACACAAATAATGTGCTTGGTGACTGAAGAGCTCATACTCTTAACTATTTAACTATGTCCCTTTCCTCTTCCTTGGTTGTGACCCCACCTGCCACCCCATCGCTAGCCTTTGAAATCATCCCCGGTGTGCTTCTAGAAAGGAATTGCAGCTCTGGATGGGCTCTTGATACTAAGTACTTAAGCAGAAAAATTAATTTATTATAAGGATATTAATAGTTAATTAATAGGTACCATAATTAATAATATATAATATTAACATAATTTATTAAAATACAGTCTTGAATATCATTAATAGTTAGTATTCAGTACTTAATTAATGTCAAACATTTAAAATGTATCAATTCATTTAATATTCACCACAATCTTATAAAATAAGGCCTGATATGATTTCCCTGTTAGAGATGAAGAGGCCAAGGCTTCAAATGATAGTGGAACTTGCAAATGGCCTCAGACCTAGTAACGAATGTCCCGGCCTATGATCTGTGATCTAAACTACTGCAGGATATCTTGAGGTGGCTTGGAAATCCAGACAAGAACACAGCTGGAGTGCAGGAAAAAACTGGAAGAAGCTAGTATATCAAGTCATTGTCATACCTACTCCGTCTGTCTTCATTCTTTCCGGTCTCTGCAAACCAGCTTTATAGGCCGCACGCACAGGTGCAAGAGCAGCCGGCTCTGAGAGGTCCCAAACAGACCTTGCTCCACCACTCGCCTCTGACAAAACCCAAAGGCAGAGAAATGAGTGGGGTTGAAACAAGAAAGGAATTTGTTTCAGTGAGGCCAACACCAGGAAGACAGGGGACTAATGTCTGCAAATGCTGAAAGACTATCTGCAAAATACCGAAAATACTGGCGAGTTTATATAAGGAAAATCTTGGGAAAAGGTGGGGTAGGTACATGCAGGTGGGCAGGGAGGGGTCAAATTGTTCACTCTCTTGAGGTCAATCACAGATGGGGTCTTGCTGGCTGAGGGCAGACTCCGTTGCTTGAGGGGGTAGTTTCGGTTCCCATCAGGCCATGCTTTACCCTCTGGGTCTTCTGCCTGAGCCAAGAGATAAGCTGGAAAGAAGAACCCAACTAAAAAGTTAGAGGTCAAAATGGAGGCAGCCAAAGCCCTCTTTCGGCTCCTCAGCTCTCCAGTCCGCAAGGAGGAACAAGGCCAGCCACAGTTCCAGTGACGTGTTTTGAACAGCTAACGCCTCTAGACAGAATGGCCTGGCTCTCCCAAGCCCACGTCTGGCGTCCTAGCTTGGTTCAGATGTCCCCTGTGGTCCCGTGAGCTGTGGTAAGGCACGATCACACTGTAACAGCATGATGGATGACCACCCCACTGCCCCCATGTGCATGAGGAGAGGGAATTTCTTAGAAAAGGGGGAGTTAGGGAGAAAACCCAAAAGAGGTACACTGTAGGTCTGCATTGGGGATTATTGATTTTTAACAATCATTTTTTGACCTAAGGTATTTCTAGGATGCTTTCATATATTTTGGAAATGATTATATTACTTAATTAGTATTATGAAAATAAATAAAGGAAACCTCTTTTAAAATAGAGTCGGGGCACCTGGGTGGCTCAGTCGGTTAAGCATTTGCCTTCAGCTCAGATCATGATCCCAGGGTCTTGCAATGGAACCCTACCTACATCGGACTCCCTGCTCAGTAGAGAGCATGCTTTTCCCTCTCCTGTTGTCCCTCCCTCTGCTCATGCTCTCTCTCTCGCTTGCTCTCTATCTCAAATAAATAAATAAAATCTTAAAAATAAATAAGTAAAAATAAGATGGAGTCAGGAAGCCCTGAAGGGGGAGCTCTCATGCCGGAACCTCTCTGTGCAGAAGGCATCACCCACAAGAAGAAGGAAGATAAAAATTAACTTGAAGACGGAAGACATTTTTCACATAGGAATTTTATCTCTTGCTTTTAAGAAGATCTCTCCCTGCCCACTTGCAGCCAATGAGAAAACACGACAACCTCCAATTCTTGTTCTTCTCCAGTGAACTTTTGTTCAAAACAACGCTCCCCAATTTCCTCCTAAAGCCTGATAAAAGCTGACCTTGCCTTTGTCTCTTTGGACTCGCCTGTGGTTTGCCATAGTTTCCTTGCTTCCTTGACCTGCATTGCAATTCCTCCACTATTCCTGAAAAAGCTCATTTTGGTATTAAAATAACTGGCTATTTTATTCTTAAGGTTGACGGTATGTTTACTTATACTTGGGATTCCTTCTTGCTCTTAAGTTCTCAGGACTCTCCAAAAGCAAAGTTTGCTCAACTTGATCCAGACCCAGTATCTGTCTTACATTTTAAGTCCATTAAATTGCCTCAAATGCTTTTGAGGGGAAAAAAAACCAAAAAAACAAAAAACCCAGGAGATATGCAAATTTCAAGAAATTAAAAACATTATAGCTGAATTTCATTTTATAAGATATAGAAATTCACATGAGTTTGTTTTTACACTAGTAAATATGTATGCATTATAGAAAAATATAAAATATAGATGAGCAAAAAACGAAAAATAAAAATCTCCAGGACTTCACAATTCAGAAGTTAGCATTGGTTAAAAAAGAAACAACAAGCCCAAACTGGTGTTGTTTGCCCCCCCAGGGCAGCAAACCAAGACTTAGATTCAACCTCTCCCAGAAATGTGACCTTTTAGCTGTCACTCTGAACTTTCCTAATCAGCATGATAGTGAGGTAATCTGCATGATAAAAACCCTGCTGCTCCTTTCCCCCCAAAACCAACTGTCCTGACATGAAACAATCTTTTCTTTTGTTAATATCTTCCTTGGGGCGCCTGGATGGCTCAATGGGTTAAAGCCTCTGCCTTTGGCTCAGGTCGTGATCTCAACGTCCAGGCTCTCTGCTCAGCAGGGAACTTGCTTCCCCTTTCCATTTTTTTTTTTTTTTGTACAGCTCCTCAGAGCATCTCTCTACTTGCTAAATGGGATGCTACCCAATTCCTGTATCATTTAATAAAGCCAATTAGATCTTCAGATTTAGTCAGTTGAATTTTGTTTTCTATCATATTATTAATATTTTACTGCATGTTCTTTCAGAGTTTTTGCTGTAACTTGCTCTTTTTGTTTGTGATTTAGAAGTTTTATTTAAGTTATTTTGTAATTATCTATGCATTTAAATAGTTTTTCCTTTGAAATGACTGCAAAATAATTTTTTTCATTTAAACAGGAAAAAGAAATAGTGGCACATTTTATTTTTATCCCTTCCCCCATACTTCACTGCTTTTCTTAGAATAATCTGGGATATTAAATCTAGATCAGTTTATTTTATAATTGCATGTCCTCTCAAAAATTGTTTATTACATTCCATAACCATGTTAACAATTATTTCAACACTGAACAGAATTATTACTGATCTCAAGTAGTCAGCATAATTACTTTTTTTTAGAGCACAATTGCTTTTTTTTTTTAAAGATTTATTTATTTGAGAGAGAGAGAGAGAAAAAAAAACTGGTAAGCGAGGGGTGGGAGGGAAGGACAAAGAGAGGGCGAGAGAGAGAGAACCAAAATCACAGAGAAGTCTCTTCCCCTGAGCACAGAGCCCAATGTGGGACTTGATCTCACAACCCAGGGACCATGACCTGAGCCAAAGTCAAGAGCTGGATGCCCAAATGACTGAGCCACCCAGGCACTCCTCACAATTGCTTTTAAATCATATATTTTGTTCTCTATTGGAATTACTTGCAATACACTTTTTGGTTTGTTGGAATTTATCCTTTTTTTGAAAATATTACTCAGACCAGAGCTTCTGCCCCACAGACAGCCATGATAAACTGTGGACCCTGGTCAGTGAGCAAACAGAGGTAAATGGTGCCAAAAACAAACTGGAGCTGCTCCTATCATTGATGTGGCACGATCGAGCTACTACAAAGTTTTGGGGAAAAGAAAGCTCCCCAAACAGCCTGTCATTGTGAAGGCCAAATTGTTCAGTAGGAGAGCTGAGAAGATTAAGGGTGTGTATGTGGGGGGCCTGTTTTCTGGTAGCTTGAAGCCACAGGGAGGGGGGTTCATTAAATGCTCACAAGTGCTTTAAAAAAAAAAAAAAGTAAGAAGGGACTACTTAGAGCTATTTGTGGATGGTACACTCTCCTAAGTTCTAGCATGGCTATAAACAACCTTATGTTCCAGCTTAGGTAGGTTCTCGAAATTTTGTTGATGACGTTCCAGTGTCTTCTGACAATTAGCATTACAGAAAAAAGATCTGATACCAGCCTGATCCTTTAAAATTATTTTATCATATGTAACTTATTTCTGCCCTGCCTGGATAAGTTTATGATTCTCTTTCAAATCTTTGTCTTCTCTGAGGGTTTTTTTTTTGTTTGTTTGTTTTGTTTTGTTTTGTTTTCATTTCAAAGCAAGAAACTTCTTTCATTATCTTCTCTGCTGGATGAGCGACTCTGACCTAAAGCCTGGAGTTTTTCCTCTATTCGTGTTATTATTATTTTTTTTAATTAGTGTTATGTTATAATCGATCTACCACAGCTACTAACTCAGGAAATGAACCGGTGAGCCCCATATGCTGCCCTGGACAACTGCTGTGTCCTGGGGAATTCTGATGGGGGCGCTGGACAAATTGAATGCACAGCTCCTGGCTGGGTTCGCCAACACTGTTGCCAAACAAACTCATATCAACTCCTTGCAAGAGAAGCCAATAACTCAAGAGATAAGGGTTTGAAAAAGAGGGAGACATTTATTTTGAGTGCTGGCAGCTGGGCAGATGGCAGGTTCAAGTCTTACCGACCAAGCTCTCTGCCCACAAGAAGGACACCTAGAGTTTTATAGGGAGAGGTTCAAGGGGGAACAAGTAAGAAAGCAGGCAGAGAGTGTGTGGTCATGGGTGGGGAGATCAGTGTGTGTTCAGCACAGGATCGTGGGCAGAGAAGGATATGTGGAGTTTGGCCTTCTAGGCATTCTGTTGTTATTAGGGCTTTCCTGGTCCGGCAGTTGGGAAGTTGCGGTCATTGCGAAACACCTTTGTTAATGCCTAAAGAAAGTGCTATAAGAAATGAGCACAGAGGGTTTTAGTTAGAGCCTGAGTTAAAGCCAGCTCATCTATTTCTGGTTTTAAATTTTGGAGTCTATAGTTGGGGCAACAGGACTCATGGCTATATCTGTGCCCATCTCAAGTAGCGTAATAATGATGTAATTCTCAAATAAGGTAACTGAGTTTAATGAGTTACAAAGGTTTGGAAAGGGTTAAAAGAAAGCAAAGGGACGACAAAACATGGGGAGTAAAACAGCTGAGGTTCAATGACCACCCCACGGGTCTGAAAAGGTACAGGGAAGGAGAGTTTTCCAGGATATAGAAAGAACTGTGGGCTGTACCCGGGTCTAGGAGAGGGCTGGGTGTAGGGGTGGTGACCTTCAGTAGAGGAACATGGCCACTGTTAAACAGTGGGCAGCTGGAAGAATAGATATCTGGGCCTGCTTCTTCTCCCACATTCCCATTTCCTGCTGGCGCCTCTCATAGACTGAACCCTTGAAGCCATCTTGATAGGTCAACCTCTTAGGACAAAAAGCAGAGTGGAAAAGACAGCAAGTGGATCTGGAGGGACAAACAGAATATTTGCCTGAAGCTTCTATTCCATTTAACTTGCATCATCTGATTCTGTGGAAAATACAACAGAAAAGCATATCCTTATATTTTTATTCATTTTATTTATTAGCTTTATTTCCTTATCTCTTCATCTTTTCCTTAATTGTTTAAAGAACTGTTTATTTATTTATTTATTTATTTGCTTTTTTCAATCCACTCTTCACCATCTCTGTTGTGTGTTTACATTAAGTCATCTTGGTTTTTATTAGAATGCAGTCTCTCCCATGTTATGTTCTTTCATTTGTTGCCAGGTGAACTGGGAGTCCTGAAGGTTCTTGGTGTTGTCACAGGAATGAACTCAAGGACAGATACACAGCATAGCAGATGAGTTATACAAGTGGGAAAATATATTAAAGTGAAAAGCACACTTTTGAGACACGAGAGCCAAGGAGAGTGGGGAGGGGCAGAGAGAGAAAGAGACAGAGAAGAAGGGTGAGAGAGGGAGATGGAAGGAGAGAGAGAGATAGCGCATGCTATGAAGAGAGCCGTGTACCCTTGGGATTGGGTTTCTATCCTTTATTGACACTTGTTAACTAGGGGGGCAAAAAATTTATTACATGGGGCAGGAAGCAGAATTTTGCATTTTTTTTTTCTTCCTTATTTGGTCAGAGGTTCTTCTCATGGCATCTGCCATCTTGGACTTATCTGGTTTGATCCAGCTTGTGGACTGCTACCAGGTCAGGCCCCTGACCTTCCCCATAGCTGGCCATGACTCCTTGTTGCTGACCTCTGGGTAGCCTTTTAGAGCCTGACTGTCTACTCTGACATTTCTTCCTCAAGGACTCTGGGCCCTTAAAATCTTAAAGGAAAATGGGTGATGGTCCATCTTTTGTAACTACTTCATGCAGGTGTGGGATGTTCACCCTGCTGGAGGGCTCTGGCAGTCTTTGCTATCTAAGTTTTAGGAAACCTGGATGGACAGTGGGGAGTAAAAGGACTCTGTGACTCGGTCTAGTGGGTCTTGATAGTCATTTATTTCAGGGTTGTTGCAGACCACCATCTAGAGATCTATCTGGCTGAGGTGAGAGAACATCCATTTTGTTAGTAACTTTAGGATATGAGGTCCAAACATTAGGATAAGGAATATGGTTAATAAAGGTCCAACAAGAAGGTATAACCAACCATGAAAGGCCTGGAAGCCAGAAGAACAAGGAGTCTCATCAAGAAGAGGAGGTAGAGATAGGTTTATGGGGAACTGTGATCCATCTAGTTAGTTACTGTCCCAATGACCGGGAAGCTTTCTTTAACCTCTCCAGATGAATTGATCCATACACAGCACAATGTGTTAGTCACTATGTAGACTCCCCTCAGTTTTGTGAGAATGTAGTCAAGGGCCTCTTGCAGCCAAGTGGCTTGCTGCCTGATTTTCTCTATATGGATTCTTACTTCCCAGGAGGAGTTAATATAGATATAGTAGGTGGTGTGAGCCATCATACAGACTGTGTTTGGTTTAGCAAGCAATCAGGTAATTAATAAGAGGCACTTCTATGGACCAAAAGAAAAACATAGGTTAATGATTGGAGCAAATTATACACCCAGTGCCTGATTCCTGAGTGCTGTCAGTGAGGAGATTTCTAAATGTCAGGCTCAAAGCCTCCTCCTCAGCGCCCCTCTTCAGATGGGGGCAGGCAGTAGCAAATCAGCTGGGTTTTTCTGGTTTGTGATTCAAATGTTTCTGGTGATCCTTTTGAATGGCCCAGAGAACAGGCGCAAAGGTTGTCTGTACACAAGTTCTGGGGCAAGTTTTCTGAGGTTGACCTAAATTTGTCCCTCTTTAGTTTGCAGGGCTTCAGGAAAAAGGACAGTTTTAGTTTTTAATGACTTTAATTCCAGAGAATGGAAGAGGATTAGAAACCATAGTTTGGAGGGCCAGAGCCCGATATTTGAGGAAGCCAGAAGAATTTAGGATCTAGTCTAGTTTATAATAAATAGTATTAAAATCTACTATCTACAAAGATGTATTACTAAAACCTAATTTCTCTCTATAATCACCCTCATTTTTGTCAAAAATAGACAAATCAATACTCATTTGTAAAACAAGTCCAGTTTAAACAAATTTTGCTGAATTATTTACATAAGCTCAGCAAGAATAGTGATTGGCCATATAAGGTTTTTAAAATTTGCTTTACTGGAACTTTTGACAAGGAATCTAATAGCCTCTTGAGGCCAAGGCCACGCCAAATAATTGTCATCAGACTTGCCCACATTACCTATATAGATTTGGGCGAATTCCTCTTTTTGAGGTCCCCAAAAAGTCCTGAGTTTCCTGCACTCTCCAAGAAGTGATATTTTTTACTCACTTGGTAAGGTGGCTGGGTAGTTTATAAGCAAGGTACCAGGCCAACAGTTCCCAGGGGCTACATTGACTCCACAAAGTCAACCTTAATTCCTTAAAGTTATCTGATCATATCTGAATCTATGCATGTTTCTCAAATATGACATTCCAGTCAAGGTCTTGGTATTATAATCAATGTCTCCAATGGTTCCCTGTTACAGGAGAACAGATTCTCACTGAACTTATACAGATTATATTACCATGAAAGAAAGAATACTAATGAGAGTTTCTGAACTTCGGGAGATTCAGGTAGGGAGAAAAGATAAATATTTTAATTGGTTCACAAAGGAATATTTTATCATATTTCTGTAAGTCATAGATGTCTTAAGAGAAAACTTCCTTAAATTCAGAAGAGCAAACATCAGAGAACCAGCAATGTTTCAAACAAAAGTCACAAAAAAACTATAATCATCTTCCTCAATTCATTTAGTCCTATGTTACTAATTCTTGTTCTTGTAAAGTTTGAATGCAGCTTTCCCATTAGCTTTGGAAATTCCTACTCAGCTTAGTTTTATGATCTTAAGTATATTAGAAATCTGTATTTGTCAAAAGTCCTTTCCATGAATCTCCTTGAAGAGGAAACATATTTTGCAAGAGCATCAGAACAATAACTATAAATGACAAAAAACTCAGAAATAGACATGGTTAAAGATCTGATGAGAGTTCATTATAATGCAGCTGACAAGGAAATCTAGTTATTTCTGTGACATGGAACATTTTAATAATTAGAATGTCAAGTGATAACCTTATGCCAGAACATATTAAAACTTTAAGAATTCCATAAAATTTCTAGAACAGTTACAGCTTTCACCCATACCATATACAACCTAAAGTTTATCATTATTTGTTTGACGGTGCTTCCCATGTAACTTAACAGGCCATATAGACAAGTGTAACTAGTCAAAGAGACTTCATTTACAATTCAAACCTCAGGAAATCTGTTAAAACCCTCAGAAAGTATTAAAGCATGTGCCTAAATAAGATTACAGACCATTACAAGTTTAATATTCACATTTAACCAAGGTGGCAATAAGCAATTCTAAAGGAAGTTATATAGTTGTCAGCAAAACTTAGTTCCTTTAATATCGAGAAGTTTTAAATTTCTTAAGTAATCAAAGACCTGATAAAGAAAAAACATAGAAGCTTTGATTTTCTGCACAGATAAAGAATTAAAACAGAAACAAAAACAAAAACCTTTGCTTACAATTTCTTACCAAGAGCAGATAAACAATCCAAGAAAACTTTTATCTCTAACAGAAAAGCAGTATTTCAATCATATACCAGTGTACTTTTTTTTTTTTTTTTTTTTTTTTTTTTTTACCAGTGTACTTTTAAAATCCATTCATTTCAGGGCACCTTGGTGGCTCAGTAGGTTAAGCAGTCGACTCTTGGTTTCAGCTCAGGTCGTGATCTCAGGGTTGTGAAACGGAGCCTGAGTCGGGGCCCATGCAGGAAGCCTGCTCAAGAGTCTCTCCCTCTCTTTCTGCCTCTCCCTCACTAAAAAATCCATTCATTTCAATCTTAGTTCTTCTGACTGCACATACTCCTTTTCTCGATGTATTCTCATTCCTTATACCTTTTTTTTTAAATCAAAATACATCTTACTTTCTTTTCATACAGTTGCTTCTCTTGTTTCTATCAGTCTTAATTACATTTAGCAGAGTTTTTTAAAAAGGTTTGTTTATTTATTGGGGAGATGGGGAGGGCGTGAGTGAGGGAAGGGTCAGAAGGACAGAATATTTCAGGCTCCATGCTGATCGCAGAGCCCGATGGTGGGAGGCGGGGCTCTGTCCCACAGCCTATGGGATCATGACCTGAGCTAGAACCAAGAGTTAGATGCTTAACCAACTGAGCCACCCAGGCGTCCCTATATTTAACAGAATTTTAACTCTTAGAACCCTTAGTCTCCAGTGAAAATTAGGTAGTAACCAATTGTGAACTGCTGTATCAGAATTCTTTATCTGGAATCTATGAATACATTTCAAAATTTCTAAAAACTTACGTTTTTCCATAGTACAATCTTTTTCTACAGTAAAATCTTTCAAGAAAGCATCAAGGATGTTTACCAATAGACACGAGTATCCTGTTTCTCTGCAATTACAGGCCCAAAGGAGACAATCTGCATTCAGTAATCAATGCTTTAGTATTTTATCTTCTTTGAAGAATACTTAGATATCCAATGAATTCAAGCCAGTTATCATTTAACTTAGCACAACTTCAGAGTTTCCGGTTACTGAAAGTTTTGAAAGATATTTAAAAGTTTTATCTATAAACCTTTTTGTTTATTCAACCTACTTGTTCTTAATAATTACCCATGAAAACGTTATGAGACAGACAAAATTAACCATCATATTAAGTGATCTTGTCACTGACAAGTTGCAACAGAGATAACACAAGCTTATTTGACATTTAGCAAATCTGAGGAGAACCAAAGTTTTATATTTAATGCTAATAACTCTAAAGACATGTCTGTCTTAATGGAGCCAACACACTTAATTAGCTTTAATACCGAATATGTTGCACCCGTGTCCACCAAAAGTCAATTTGTTCCCCACTGTTGACTGTACTTGGCTCCCGTGGGGAAATCTGAAGTGGATGGTTTTGAGTCCATGGGGCCCCTTCATGCTGATTTGGAAGATGATTTAGTGTGAACCTCATAAGTGGGTAGCCCAACAGCTGGGAGTGCTTTTTTTTCCCCCTTTGGTAGTGAGGATAGGGGGGCAGGAGCCAATGACACTGAAGGCACAGAGGATGGTATAGAAGCTGGTTGTGCAAGCCCTATCATGGTGGTGCCCGAACGGGAGGGAGAGGGGAAGGCAGAAGAGGTGAGGTGCCGCCTACGAGGCTGGAGCCAGGGAACAGCCCAGAGGACAGAGAAAGAAGACTCCCAGTCCTAAAGCTCCTCACGTCTGACAAATGAACCGACCCATGTTTTCTTTCCACCAACAAGTGAAAATAGGCAGTCCTTGTCAGGCCAGAGAAGACAGGGAACCTCTCCAAAATAAAAAGAGTTTTGGCAGCTGCTTGAGAACATTCCTTAAAGTCCACATCCTGAGGTAGACCAGCCAGACAATTGGTTCCAAGTATCATAGCCGTTAACGTGGGAAATGAATGAGGGAGAAAGTCCCCCATACCATGAGAGTCAGGCAACATTCATCCAGTCCTCTGAGGATATGTTTCAGATCTGACACACGAAAGCAGAAGCAAACAAAGATGAGACAAGTAACTTGGGGAAAAACAGAGGGAAGCATATGCACGATCTTGGCAGCAACTGTTTATGAGAGAGACAATGGGCATGGCACAGAAAACAGGACAGAACATAGGTAAGGGGGTGGATTCAAAGAACAGAGGAAGAAGTCACCTGAAGCAGCTGAGCTGATGGTGGATTGTGGAGTAGAGAGTGAGGAGAGGGGTGTCCTCAGGCCCTCTAAAGGAATATGGACAAATCAGGGTTTTGGCACAGGGCCATAAAGGTGTGACCATGTGAGATTTGGGTCCATTTTCCAGAAGGGGTCAAGTTGTAATATGGTGTTATAGTTAAGAATACTATTTGTTTATATTTTGTCAGGCATCTGAACTGTCCTCTAGTTCATGTCAAGGCCAACAGTGTTACAAGAGAAGTGGACTTGGGAAGGAAACATACAAAATGTCAGGGTCAAACTGGTTCTGGTTTCTCAAGATGCATCCTAAGGCAGTATGGGATGGGATCAAGGATTAGTTACCCATTTAGAGAAAAGATAGTGACAGTCTCCTGGGCTAGAGGCGTCCCCACTGAACCTGAAGAGTACTGTGTTGGATAGTCTGGGCCCCAGGGACATCTTCCTGGAACCATCCAACTATCGTCCCTGGTTCAGGTGGGTGTCCCTGACCTGCAGACCTCTTCGGCCCAGCCTGTTCCCGAAGGGGGAGCCACTGCCCATCCTTCCTATCAGTCAACATGAGTTTCCTCTCCTGCCCTGAGATTGTATGTAATCTGGTGAGCCAGCGGTTTTTGTTTCCTTTTGTAGGCCTTTTAATGGGAGCTGATCATAGTGTCGCAAGATACACCTTAGGGGAGAATCTTTGGAGACAGAGGTGGAGTTTTCCATTGTCTTCAGGGAGAGTTGACTCCTGTAAAAAGGACCAACTAAACCTGGGCTCACATTATTCTCAAGAGAGGGCTCTAACCCTCTCCTGAGAAACTTGATAGAAGCCCAGTGTCCTATTATCTGGAGGAGAGATGATTCTCTCCCAGGATCTTGATAGGACCTTAATTAGGAACTCTCTCTCGGAAAGTTCTGATGGCAAGTGGATCACAGGCATCCCCAGCCTGCTGTCCTTTCGTCCCATCACCACAGCAATGGCTGACAGGTTGTGAGATGACTTGGCTGACCCTGGCATCTCAGGGCTTACACCTCATCCCAATGCTTGAAGTCCCAGGAATGTCTGCCTTCCTGAAGACCTGGATAGGAATGACAAGAACAGTGTCTGATATGTAACCTTGAAGTCCCAGGGTAGATTCCTTAGAAGTGGACATTGTCATGAGTCTGAGGTCCCTGAATAACTCATTCCTCTCGTTCTGATAGGCCTCTCAATAGTTGGTGACAAACTGGCCACGGGAATGGGGGTCCCTTTTATGGTCTAAATATTTCTGGTCTGGACTCCAGAAATCTTTGGATCCCTTCTACTTTGCAGTCAGTGCAAGTAGAATTAACCTCTATTTTCCAATTCTCTGAATCCCTGAATTGCTTGGGTTGAATGGCATTCAATTAAGTAGTGAATAAGGCAGACCCACAGGGGAACGTCTCATTGGGCAGGGTCCCTTGCTAGGAAGTGAAATGGCTTATAGCTGATTGGTGACCCATGCAAATACAACAATGGGAGTTATAAGATCTCTGTGATGGCGGATATCCTATAAGGTCCCAGGGGTGGGTCTCCTTTGCCCCACCACTGATGGAGGAGAATGTAGAAGTAGGAAGCATGGGGAGGGATCAGAGCATCCCATGACCCAGGAGACATGAAACCAACCTCCAGACACTGCATGGCGTTAAGGATCATCTCCTAAAGGTAACCCACTCAGAAATCAAAATCGTATCTTCCCCTTAAGTAGTTCTTATCATGCCATAGAGATTTTTAAAATGCTTACCAAAGTAAAGAAAAATGTCCTTGAAAATGAGATTTCTGGGGTGCCTGGGTGGCTTAGTTTGTTGAGCGGCTGCCTCTGGCTTGGGTCATGATCCTCGAGTCCTGGGATCGAGTCCCACATCGGGCTCCCTGCCTGGTGGGGTGTCTGCTTCTCCCTCTGACCTCTCCCCTCTCTTGCTCTCTCTTTCAAATGGATAAATAAAATCTTCTAAAAAAAAAAGAAAAGAAAATGAGATTTCTATTTCTGAGTGTGATGCTGTGATATGTCGGACCTGAAGCCCAGCTCGTTTTTCTTTCCTAGTTTCATGTTGGCTTATCCTAACAGTGCAAGGGAATGTTTGTTGTAAGATGTGCTACATAACCTAATGTTAACTGTGTGGTCTAAAGTGTTTAGATATCAAGTGGATTCCTTAGTAAGACCAAATTTTTTTGTCACTGAAATATTCTGAATTTTAAAGAAAAATATTGGTTAAAACAATTTTCACCTTCTAGTGTCTTCTCCCTTTATTTCTTTCTCTCTTTCTTTCTTTCTTTCTTTGAGAGAGAGAGACAGACAGATAGAGATTAGTGACAGAGAGCATGAGTGGGAAGGAGAGGGAGAAGCAGGCTCCCCAATGAATAGGGAGCCTGACGTGGGGCTGGATCCCAGGACCCTGGGATCATGACCTGAGCCAAAGGCAGGTGCTTAATCAACTGAACCACTCGGGCGCCCTTAGGGTCTACTTTTTAAATTTTCTATCCCCTATAGTTACCAACTGCATGTACCAGGCCTCTGGAAACTAGTATGTGAAACTGAACCAATTTGAACCAATTTGATAGGAGTAACGATCTATAGGGCCTGTTTTCTGAAATAGAGCATTGTTGAGAATAGCCAAATTATAAGTCTACCTAGGCGTGTTGTAAGGCTGTCCAAAAAGTAACTCAGTGAGTTTTATGAGTGGAACTGTAGTGCTGAAGTCACATTCTGCTTTATTTTTTTTTAAAAGATTTTATTTGACAGAGAGAGACTGCGAGAGAAGGAATACAAGCAGGAGAAGCGGGAGAGGGAGAAGCAAACTCCCCGCTGAGGAGGGCGCCCGGTGCAGGACTCAATCCCAGGACCCCGGGATCATGACATGAGCTGAAGGCAGGTGTTTAACGACTGAGCCGCCCAGGCGCCCTCACATTCTGCTTTAAAAGTCGTAACAGATACAAATGAATTAGGGGAAAAAAGAAGGCAAACCCGAATGCATTCGATCTGCCCAGTTTCGGCCTGAGTTGTCCCCCTTCCAGCTGTTGTCAGATGGAGCCAATGCAAAAGGGCTGTGAGGAGTGTCTTTAGTTAGTCAGAAAAGATGAGAGAAACAAGCACATGTTAGCACAAAAGAGAAGGACCAAAAGAAACATTTCTGATGATATACAGACAGCCTGGGAATATGGGACTTTCACCTAGGGATCGGTGTGTTGGATCTCTCAGTGTGGTGCCTATGACTGTCACTTCCATGAGTGGCCATGAAGCAGTCTTGGTTTCTCCTGATGGAAGTTTAAGACAACCAGGGGGGCTCAGAGCACCGGTTGATCCATCCTTATGTGTGCGACCCCTGGCAAGCCAGAAATCAACTACCGTGAAAGGGAGTTCCTGGGGTGCCTGGATGGCTCAGTCAGTTAAGCATCGGACTCTAAATTTTGACTCAGGTCATGATCTCAGGGTCCCGGGATTGAGCCCCGTGTATGGCTCCTGGCTCAGTGGGGAGTCTGCTTGAGATTCTCTCCTTCTGCCCCTCTCCCTGCTCTCTCTCTCTCTCTCTCTTAAAAAAAGAAAAAAGAAAAAGAGAGTGAGTTTACTTTAGGACTGCTATGCGTCTCTAGGAACAACCTGAGACATCTCCCAATCCCAAAGTCCTTAGTTGCCTAAGAACACCTTTTGGCAGGGAATAACAAGTATCACTTTATTCTTTGGAGCTGAAAATCAGTGTCTCATAAACGCTACCAGACTATCTGGGTCCCAGGTAGACCAGAAAGACAGAGTAGAACAAATAACAGTGGCAGTCAACTCTTCAGTACAAGGGGGTGAGCACTGGAGACTCACTGATGAAGAGGGTTGCCCAACCCACTGTTACCTTTTCCCTTCATGGTCACCCAAAAGATGTTGCCTGATGAACTGGGGCGGTTCAGGACCCTGGGGCCTGCCCCAAGCCAGACCCAAAGGAGTGTCTGAAGGTTCTTGGTCTTGGCATGAGAAAGAATTCAAAGACAGACATGCAGCGCAGCAGATGAGTAACACAAGCAGGAAAGTTTATTTAAAGTGAAAACTACACTTTTGAGATATGTGAGCTGGTGAGCTCAAGAGAGAGGGAGAGTGAGAGTGGGAGAGTGAGGAAGAAAGGGAGGGAGAGAGGGAGACAGAGAGCTAACAAGCTAGCAAGCTGGGTGACCTGGGGGTTGGGTTGGGTTTCTATTTTTTACTGACAGTTGTTAACTAGGGGGCAAAATATTTATAACTTGGGTCAGGAAGCAAGGTTTTATGCCTTTTCTTCGTTATTTGGTCAGGGGCTTCCTATCATGGCATCTGCCATCTTGGGCTTGTCTAGTTTGATCCAGCTTCTTCTGGAGTAATATCAGGACAGGCCTCAGACCTTTCCCATAGCTGGCCACGACTCCTCGTTGCTGACCTCCAGGTTAGAGTCTGACTAACCGCCTACTCTAACACAATAAGTACAGATTTCCAACAAATCTTATTGGAGATGCAAATTAAACTTTTTTTTAACTTAACTTTTCTTGTATAAAATAGTTTCATATGGATACACTTATTCTGAATCCCCAAGTGGCCTTTTTATTTTACTCAAAGTACTTTTCAAAAGTCTAGTGGTTTTTCTTTATAGCCTCAGCCTTACCAAGGGAACTCCAAGTTCGTTGAATACTGAGATTTGAGGTGGATTCTGTGTCAGAATCCAAATCTTCTAGTCCCAGAAATTGGGAATGTGAAAATGTTTCTGTTTCTTATAGCTATATTTTGTTAGAGGTTGAATTAAATTGTCTACATACAGTGGGGAGTGAGCTATGGAGAGAAAACCTCATGACAGGAAAGTTAATTGATTTTCCAAATGGTTTCTTTTCAGTGGCTGCCTGTGAGTCCTGATGGGTGCAGCTCAATACAGCCTTTGTAGTATTTAGATTGGTTTCAGATGACCTCCTCCACAGCTTAGCTCCCTCCCACTGGGAACAAGGTGTTCCTGGGTCAGGACAGAACTCCATTCTCCCAGGAAGAACTTCCTTCCCAGGAAGGAGCTTGGGAATGAACACGATGGTTGATTTTATGTATCAACTTGGCTGGGCCATGGTGTCCAGATATTTGATCAAATGTTATTCTGTTTTTTAGATAATATTTTTGGATGAAATTGACATTGAATTGGTAGACTTTGAGTAAAGTAGCTTGCCTTCCATAATGTGGGTGAGCCTCATCCAATCAGTTAAAGACTTTAATAGAACAAAGACTGATGTCTCCTGAACAAGAAGGATACACACACACACACACACACACACACACACAGGTCCTATTGCTTCTGTTTCTCTGGGGAACCCTGAAGAACACAATTAGTAAGAACCCAATGGAAAAGGAGCTGTTTCTTCTCTGAGTTATTTTGTTTTAGTTTTTACATGTAGGTTGTGGGAGCTCAACCTTCTTCTGAAGATTCACCCATGTAAGAATCAATATAATAACATTTTTTACTTTCTTTTGTTTGCAACGAAGAGAAAAGTGAGAGTGAATGCTATATTTAGCTAATCTTTCTGAGAAATTTTGGTATGATTACTTGTGTACTTTGTCTTTTATCACATCTACTTCGTCCTGGAAGCCCTTTTTTTATAGCTTCTTCTTCTCAGAGGTGGGGATTTTCCTGGTTCTGTGGAGTAATAGTAATCGCTTGCTTCCTTTATTTGCCAGCCAATCTTATTGAAATATGCCATATGTATTAGTTTCCTCAATGTAAGCCAATTTGTACAATGTATTTTTGGCCTGTTACTAATATCTGACCTTACTGATAATCATTATACAGATTATGCCTTATTTTTACATATTTCTGGTCATTTTAGTAGAATTTGTTGAGGAAAGAGAGTGTCTTAGTTTAGATTTCCAGAGCACAGACCAGAGACAAGGATTCAGGTACAATGAGTTTATTTGGGAAGTGACCCAAGAAGGAGAGTGAGGAAGTGAGTAATTGAGACACACAACAGAGGAAGGTCAAGTGTACTCTATCAGGTTGTGTATAGGTACTGTATCAGCTGCTGTAACAAAGTTCCACAAATTTAGTGGCTTAAAATGACAAAATTTATTTTCTCATCAGTCTGGCGGTCAGAAGTCCAACATGGTCTTTCTGGGATAAAATCAAGATGTTGGCAGGGCCGGGTTCTCTCCTGGAGGCTCTGGGGACAGTCCATCTTCTGGCCTTTCCCAGTTTCTGAGGCCACTCACATTCCTTGAATCATGGCCCCCTTCTGTCTTCAAAGCCAGCAAGGGCTGATCTAGTGTTAATTACTTTGACACTGACTGTTCTTCTGCCTCTCACTTTCACTTTTAAGAACCCTTGTGATAACATTAGCCCCACCTGGATAATCCAAAAGAATCTCTCTATTTTCAGGTCAGCATCTTAATAACTTAAATTCCATCTCCTTGCCATGTAATATAACATACCACATATTTTAGAGATTAGAATATGGACATCTTTCAGGGCCCATTTTTTTGTCAACCACAGGAACATTAATGATTGAGTTAGAACAGTGGACATTTGAGGCAACTAATTTGGAATATACTTGTGGCATAACCTGACCAGAAACAAGAGAATGAATTCTGGGAAATGTAGTTGACCTAGCCTAATTGAGACATTACAAAGCTATATTCCATTTGTGTTGACTTTGAACTCAAATCCATCTCCATGACCCATACTTAATCTCCAAATAAAGATTATCCTACATAAAACAGAAAATATGCTACTTCTTTTCCCAGAAGAGGATAGAAATTTCCTTTTGTGTCTTTGGGTGACAGTCATTCTTCTTGTTGTTGATTCATGCGTCAGTCTTATGTAACTTAAAGATGATAGAAAGTTAACAATTATTAATAGGTCCTATGTTAGATGATAAGGAGATGATGGAAGAAAATAAATTATTAAATTATGTATAAAAATTAAATTATTAAATACATATGTTGCAATAAAGAATAAATACGCATAATTAACTAAAGTCTTCATTTCTGCAGTGGTCATGTGGGTGTAGTAGGTATCTATAAATATTCCCTTTGTCCTTAGCAAGTACCTCATTTCTTTTGGATCTTAACGCAGTGGAATGACCCAAAATTTCATTTCTGAAGAGTCTGGGCTTTTAGGAGCCCTGTCTGAATTAAGTTGTTGTGGTTTTCCACTATCTTTAACCATAGGATGTGGGAGCACCAAGAGGCAGACATTCTTTCTCATTCCTTGTCCCCACTGTACGATAGTAATGACCCAGTTTCCCCTTGGTTACCAGGATTAATCACCCCAACCAGAGTAACCCTCTTCTCTGCCTTTTCGTTCAGCGACACAGGGCACTCAGACTGGCCAGACAACAAGCTCAACTTTCAAATTTGAGAAATCATGGTTGGGTCCCTTGGTGGAAGCATTCTTTTCTTTGGAACTAAGGCCTCTAGACCACTGGAGCCTTAAGTCACAGGGATGGAAAGCAAAAATTCTGCTAGTGTATCACTTGGGGCAAGAGTGAGAGGTGCTACTCCCAATTCCACCCCTTGATTCCTGGATTTATGGAAATTGGCTAAGGTAGAAAGAACATCATATATTGGATGCTGATTTAGAACTTATGGAACCTCCTGGAGAACTTTGCTTAGCTTTTCAAGGTACTGATACTTACCTGGTGCTATACCTGAGTCTTCAAAAGGCCATTCTGCTACTCTATCGAGCCAACTGCTTCAACATGGTAAAGAACATAGTTAGACCTATGAATTCCATGAGCATGGCCTCCCTGTCACCCCTTAGTTGCTATGAAGTGAGTTCTTTGATTGGAAACAAGGCTGCATGCAAAACCACGATAGTGGATAAGGCATCCTCTGATTCTATGGATGGTAGTTTTTTTAGAAGCATTTTGTTCAGAAGAGGGAAATCCACACCCAAATGAAATGTCTATTCCAGTAAGAATAAAATACTGCCCCTTCCATGATGGAAACAGTCCAATATAATTAACCTGCCACCAGATAGCTGGTGTCATATAAAAGACTCTGATTTCTGCTGCTGAGAGTTTGGGCACTCAGCAATGGCTATAGCCAGGTCAGCCTTGGTGAGTGGAGGTCTACATTGTTGAGCTTATGCATAACCCCCATCCCTGCCACCATGGCCACTTTGTTCAAGAACTCACTACGCAATGGCTGGAGTAGCCAGGGAAAGAATCTAAAAATATATATTTTAGTTAGTTTATTATGGTTTGCCAAAATGTTCTTAGCTTCTGAGGACAAATCAGTATACTGTAAATCATGGTATCATTTAGGAATTACATGTGGTTACTCATGACAATGACTTTCAATAATAGTGACTTAAAAGAACTACAAACTTATCTTTCCCTTTTATGAAAGGAGTCTAAAAATATTCAATGCACGAGGGATATAGTGTCTTCCTCTCTTTTGCTATGGTATCCTTAGCAAATGGCTTCTATCCTCAAGGTTGCCTTGTGATCCAAGATGGTGGCTAGATGTCTAATAATTTCATCAAATTCAAGATTAAAAAGCAAGTGAGAAATACAGAAGGCATATTCACTAGCTGTCTCTTTCTCTTTGTAAGACTTTTTCCAAAATTTTCTCCCAATAGCTCCATCTATATCTCATCAGGTAGATCTCAGTCACCTGGCCAAACCTAGAAACACAATAGGCTGGGAGATATCTTTTTTTTTTTTTTTTTGGTAGATCTATTATCTTCCCAAGTAAAATTGGCAATTTTTAACAAAGGGAGAAAGACAGCATGGATATTTTATTAGCAACCAGCAGTCTGACAGTGCAGCCGACTGATTTTCCATATGCCACCCTCCATTTGAGATGATGTGTGGTTCTAAGAATATGTGCTTTCATTGCCATGACAAAATTGAAGTGGATGAAATGGCTTCTAGCGCCTCTCTTCTAGTTACTCAATGGATACCCGCATCCAGGTACACAATCTAAGATTTTATTTGTCAATATTTTCTCAAAGGGAAAAGGATAGCAAGTAATGAGATTTTTTTTTTTTTTTTTTTTTAGTTTTTGGTTTTAGTGTGTGTGTGTGTGCGTGCGTGCGCGCATGCCAGATTTGACACAAAAATATCCAGATTCTTCCTATTCCCCTAGAAACTTAATCTGCAAAAACAGAATGATAGAAACCAAATGCCAGCCATGTCAATAGATAATTTGAGGTGATAAAAGGAAAAGACACCTCGATATCACTCTGACTCAGATGATATAGCAAGTTGGGTGCTGAGCATTTCCCTGGGCATCTGTACCAAGTCGCGCTGCTCTGAGGAGCCTTCAAAATTGCTAGCTCCAAATAAAGACAAGTATCTGCGTTTGTTATGGGCTTTGTTCACATTTTTCACCTCTTTTCTTCATTTATTAATAATGATAAGCAAGCTCTGATGGTGTTGCTTTTTAAAGATAATGATTCATTTCCTTTTAGCTTCCTTTTTTATAAAACCTGAGCTCTGAACAGAATCATCATAAGACCTGCGTGGGTTGGGGGCAGTCACCAACTGAGTGTAATTCACAAGTGATCATAAAACCCATTACTGCTTTAGAATACTCACCTGCAAGAAAATGGCTCATTTGGGTGATTTCAAAGCTCTTTAAAATAACCTTCATAAGAAGAAAACTTTTCTAATTTAGGCTATTAGTCATTTCTAGCTGGATTACGAAGTAATTACATCAGGTACTTTTTACTGAACACCTCAATCAAAGTTAGTGTCAGGGCACAGGGCTTTGTATGGGGTGGTGGGTGAGCACTGGATAAGGAGCAGGCAAGAAGGGGGCTCAGAGGGTTTTTGCAGGAAAGAGAGAAGTAGAAATGGTAGAGTTGGATTGGAGTCCACATTTGTAGGGCTGGGAGCATGGTCAATACTTGAGGCAGTTAAAAGCAAGTGAATGTTTAGGAGATAAAAGGAGAAACAAGTTAAACGTGGAGTTCTTGATAATTGCATTGATTTGACCCTCTTTATTTCCCTCTCTCACCCCAGATAGTGTCTATCAGCAAATCTCATAATCCCTATTTAAAAATATACCCAGAATCCAACCACTTCTCCTTATTTCTATCACTATCACATTTTTCTCCTGGATGATTCCAATAGCTTCCCCATTGATCTGTTTGTTTCCACCATTGTTCCTCACCAAGCAAACGGAAGGATCCTTTTAAAACAAAAGTCAGGTCAAATCACTCTGTTAGAAACTCTTTGATGACTTTCTTTTGTCTCTTAGTAGAAAATCCTAACCACGGTCTCTGAGGCCTGGCCCCTGGGTCTCCTCTGATTTTATCTCCCAACTGGCTTCTTGCTGGACGTCTGTGAGGTCCCTCTTCCTGGGCCTTTGCAGTTACGATTCCCTCTCCCTTGAATGCTCTCCCGCGAGAAATTCTCATTCATTCACTTCCTAACTTGATTCAGATCTCTGCTTATAGGTTATCTCTCTAGTGGACTTTTCCCTGAATACCTGCTCTAAAAAGGCACTAGCACCCTCGCTTGTAACAGTTCATCCTTTGACCCTGTCATATTTCCTCCCATAGCGCCTATCACAACGAGGCCTATCTGTTTATTGATTCATTGTCTATATCCTGTCACTGGAAAGCTTGTTGCTATTTGATTCTCTGCTACAGGGAAAGCACCTTGCAAAGTGGCTGGCACACAGCAGTGGCTCAATCAATGTTTGTTGGATGACTGTATGAATTGCTGGAGGCCTCGGAAAGGTTCTGGGAAATCTTAGAGAAAAAGTGGGGGTAGTCTTACTATGAATGGAGTAAATGTTCAGCATCTTCTCCATTCAGATGCTGATCGCTTTTGCTCTGACATAAGAGGTGAGACTGCTTTGCTGAATCTCTGAGATAAATGTCTCTGTGGCACATTTAAAACACTGACCATCGGGGCGCCTGGGTGGCTCAGTGGGTTAAAACCTCTGCCTTCGACTCAGCTCATGATCTCAGGGTCCTGGGATGGAGCCTACATCCCCCTCTCTCTCTGCCTGCCTCTCTGCCTACCTGTGATCTCTCTCTCTCTCTCTCTCTCTCTCTCTGTTAAATAAATAAATAAAATCTTAAAAAACAAAACAAAACACTGACCATCAAAAAATAAAAAAATAAAATGCTGACTATCGAAGATTTATTGATAAATACTTCCATTCGATTACCCGAAATCTTTCCTGGGACAATTATCAAATGTACTTGCTCACATCAAATTTATCTTTCTGTTAAATGTTTTGCTTCGGCGACGAACATTTTGAATATTAAAGGGGTCATAAATTTGTGCCAGACAAATCCCTTTTCAACTTTATTAATAAGGATAAACAATTTGTGCTCATACACGACATACTTTCAATTTGTGGAGTTCTGAAGTTTTCTAGATGTTTATTTAATATGATTTTTACCCATTTAAGCTCATCATGTCTTTTATAGTTAGTCTTTGTAAGTACACATTCTCCCGGCTTGGTTATTATTGTCATTTAAATGCCAGCTTAGTTGGAATCCTGCTTTGAACAAACTATTTTGTGATGGTTTTGTAATGTGTCAACTAAGCCTAGGCTGAACTACATTTCCCAGAATTCATTGCCTTATCTGTTTCCAGTTAAGGTCAGCTTCAAGGGAGGTTCTTAGGAGATTTGGAAGCTGGAAGGGAAGGATTTGCCATTTTTTAGCTTGCATGTGTTCCAGTTCTTCCTCATGGGACTCCACCTCGAGCTTCTTGGTTCCAGCCTGCTTGTCACGACCCTTTCTCCCTGCCTTCCCCGTACACTTGAAACGCTAGCATCATATGTGGAGAAACAGCCTTATAGAGATCGTTTAACAGCTCCCACAATCACATAAGGCCAATTCCATGTAACAAGTCTCTCTCAGGTAAACAGATACAGGTGTGTATATATATATATATATATATATATATATACACACACACATATACATACATACGAAGATAGATATAGATACAGATAGAAATACCAGTGTTTATCAACTTGGGGCAATATTACCCCCCAGGAGATTTGGCAATGTCTCGAGACATTTTTGGTTGTTATAATTTGGAAGAGGTAAGGGAATTGTACTATTGGCATCTAGTAGATAGAGACCAGGGATGCGGCTGAATAAACTATGGCATACAGGACAGGCCCCCATCTCCCTACAGAAAATTATCAGGTCAAAATTTCAATAGCACCACTACTGCGAAACTCTGATATAAATACAGATATAGATAGGTACTAGTGATTCTGCTTCTCCAGTTTAAGTCCAACTGATACAGTTTTTGCTACCAAGAGTGAGTCCAGAGGAATGAACCCTTTTGAAGGAAATTTAGATGGGGCTTTCAAAAGCTGTTGAGGTTATGCTGAAAACGCAAGATACAGTGTCTTTTTTTAAACTTATTTTTTTAACTAAGCTCTACACCCAACGTGGGGCTTGAACTAACAACCCCAAGATCAAGAGTCACATGTTCTACAGACTGAGCCAGCCAGTCGCCCCTCCAGAGGAATGAAATCTTAAGGATGAGTCTCTGAATTGGCTTTGAGTCTTCTGAAAATGGTTCTCTAATCTGCTTAGCTGTAAATGCACTAATGAATCGGGGTGCCTGGATGGCACAGTCAGTTAAGCGTCTGACTCTTGTTTTCAGCTCAGGTTGTGATCTCAGGGTTGTGAGATCAAGCCCCACATTGGGCTGTGTGCTCAGCATGGAGTCTGCTTAAGACCTCTTTCCCTATCCCTCTGCCCTTCTCCCCTAAAATAAATAAATAAATCTAAGCAAATAATAAAAAAAAATAAATGCAGTAATGAATCTATTTCCATTGGTGGGTGCTAGTAGTCAACCGCATGATGTGGCAATAGAAATACACAAAATATCACCATTGGATACTCCTAATCAAATACGTAGAGAAGGCAAGATTCTAGATGACCATGTATTTGATGCTTTAGGATATTTTCATGAAACTAAAGAGTATAATGGAATTGGCTGGTGTTCCTAACTGTGCTACGCGAAGTACAGATAGGATGAGCTGAGAGATTTGAATTCCCAGCTCAATGTTTACATAAAGGACCAGAAAGCTTCTACGTCTGGCCTGAAATAAATCCTTATTTTCTGTAGCCACAGGGCTGAGATTTCTGAAAACCAAACCCAGTGTTTCTCTCTACCAGTGGCTGAATTATGCAAACCGAATTCCTAACCTCGAGGTGTCTCCATTAATAAAATTAGGGCACCGATTGGGAAAGACTGAACTCCTGAAAAACCGGAATGTAGACCTGTGGACAGATCCTGATAAGGCTGGGATCGCTAACCTTGAAGATCCACTGAGCCTTTTTTTGTGGCCCTTGCTTCAGACAGATAGCCCTCCTTTACCTGAAGAAACTGCAGTGGCCTGCCCTGAGGTAGTTACTTTGTAAGGCACTCTTGAGCCTCTTCAGGACCTACCTCCACCACTCCTCTTTGCTTGCAGACCTATAACTAGACTCAAACCCCAGAAGGTCCCAGAGTGAAGTAGGAAGTGTGACCCCTGAGGGCCTGCTATGCACACCAAAAAAATTGCATGATTTTGTCAGTTTACATAGTAAAAAACCTGGAGACTATGTGCGTGAATCGAACTTACAGATATGGGGTCAAGGTGAAAGGAATAGGAAGTTGAATCGGGTTGAATTTATTGATACAGTCCTGTATTAGTTCGTTTGGATTGCCATAACAAAATGCTCTAGACTGAGTGACTTAAACAACAGATATGTATTTTCTCACAGTTCTGGAGACTGGAAGTCCAAGATCAAGGTATCAGCAGGTTTGATTTCTGGTGAGACATCTCTTCCTGATTTGCAGATGGCCACGTTCTTGCTGTGTTCTCATACGGCCTTTCCTGTTTGCACGTGCAAATAGAGAGGGGGTACTCTTTGGTGTCTCTTCCTCTTCTTATAAGGACACTAGTGCTCCCCACCCTCAGGATCTCATTTAACTTTCATTATCTCCTAAAAGGTCCTACATAAAATACAGTTAACTTGGGGGTTGTGGTTTCAACATACACATGTGGGATGGGGAGACACACAATGCCGTCCGTAACAGGGCCCTCTAAGCAAACGTTGTGGATGCATGTAGCTTGAGGGGCTTGAAATGACTTGAATAGTTTTCTTGATCAGTTGGCTGAAACATAAACCCAAAGGTGATCGAAAGTAAGTGACATTGAAATGCCAGAATTGCCTTGGTCAACTGTAGAGGAAAGTATCCAGAAGCTTAGGGATGTTGGAATGTTAAACTGGCTTTATCGTATAACATCTGCTCACTTGCCCAGAGAGAGTTCTTAGAACACACCTTTTACCCTGGCTGTGAGAAATAATCTGGAAGGGGAGTTCCAGCATCCTCGATGAGCTTTGTGCTGGCTACTTACTCTCGGTCAGAAATTGCAGCAGAACTGCTGCCATAGAAGTGGAATCTACGTGAACTGACAATGACAGAATGGGCCAAGTGGCAGCATTTAATTGCTATTGTAGGTTGAATTGGGTCTCCCGGAAATATATGTTAAAGTCTTAACCCCCTATACCTGTAAATGTAACTATAGGGTCTTTGCAGATGTAATCAAGTTAGGATGAGGTCATACTGGATTAGAATGTACCCTGTCCAACCTCTTGATTGCGTCCTTATGAGACCCTGATCAAAGAAACTAGGGAAGCCAGGTCCAGACCCCTGAGGCACAGAAACTCTAAGATAATAAACGTGTGCTATTTTAAGCCACAATAGCAAGTTAATACGTAGTTATAGACGTTTGAAAATCCAAAACTGGGGTACCTGGGTGGCTCAGTCGGTTGAATGTTTGACTCTTAGTTTCAGCTCAGGTCGTGATCTCATGGGTTGTAGGATCGAGCCCCACATCAGGCTCTGTGCTCAGCAGGAAGTCTGCTTGAAGATTCTCTCCCTGTGCCCCTCCCCTGACTCTCTGTCTCTCAAGTAGATAAATAAACAAACAAACAAATAAATCTTTTTTAAAAAAAGAAAATCCAAAACTGCCTTCTGAGAAGCTGAGAAACTGAGCAAAATATCTTGCTTAAAAAGAAAAAAAGGTAAGGAAATGGTGATGGCCAAGAAGTTGAAAAGCTGAGGAGAGCTTCAGGAAGTTTAATAGGCTTGGGGGAGGGATTAAAGTGCAGAGCCTGTGAAGAAAGAGGGACCCTGCTACACACCAAAACCTTTCAGTTGGGATTTCCAAAGACTTCGAATTTTAGAATGATGGTCAATGGCAAATAGTCCAGCCTTCAGAAAGACTGAGATCCAGCTTTGAAACAGCTCAATACCTGATTGGTAAAGGTGATATGCCCCTACTAAAATGGCCTTTCAGAAACAAAGTCAAATCCTTACAGGAAGAAAACATAATCCAGAGCTTCCAATTGCCTCTACGGGTTTTCCATACACAGGCAACAATATGCAGTAAAAGTAGGCAGGCAAATAGTCAAGGAGAAAAATTGAACAGTAGAAATAAGCTTTCAGTAGATCAAACACAACATTAAGATAAATGTTGTTAATATATTCAGAGATTCCAGTAGAGAAATAGAAACAATAAATAAAAAGAGGATTCAGTGGAAATTTTACAACAGAAAAGATACAATAACTAAAATTAAGAGCACAACAGATACACTGAAGAGAAGATTAGATGTAGCTAATGAAACAAATTATAAAATTGGAATATAGTTTAGAATAAAATGCTCAAAAGTGAAGCACGGAGAGGCAAAAAGAAAATATAAAAAAAAAGTATAAGATCTCTATGGTGCGTAGCGAACACGTCTAGCATATATGAAATTTGAATTCCAGAAGGAGAGGACATAGAAGCAAATTTAGAGAGAGAACGGCTGAGCATTTTTCAAAATGGGTGAAACATATCAACCTAGAAACTGGAGAAATATTAGAAACCACAAGCAAAATACATGTAAAGAAAATGACATCTAAACACATCAGAGTGAAACTACTGAAAACCAAAGACAAAGAGAAAATCTTGACACCGACCAGAGGGAAAATATATTTACCTTCAAAAGAGAAATACTATAAATTTTAAAGGACATCTCAGCTACAATGATGGAAGCCAGAAAGTAGTGGAATCTTCAAAGGGATGAATCTTCAAAGTGAATGAAAATAACTGCTGACCTATAATTCTATACTCACCAAAATATTCTTCAAAAGGAAAGCAAAAATAAAGATACTTCAGAAAAACAAAAACTAAAAAAAAAAAAAATTGATCACCCACACATCCACCTACAGTGAATTACCATAGGGAGTTCTTCATGCAGAGGGAAAATGATCCCAGATAAAGACATAGAGAGATCAGGAGGAATGAAGAGGTTTAAAAAAAAAGGGGGGGGGACATATAAGTCATTCTAAATAAATAAAGACTGCATAAAACTGTAATGATAAGGGGCCCCTGGGTGGCCCAGTAGGTTAAGCCTCTGCCTTTGGCTCAGGTCATGATCTCAGGGTCCTGGGATCGAGCCCCGCATCGGGCTCTCTGCTTGGTGGGAAGCCTGCTTCCCTCTTTCTCTGCCTGCCTCTCTGCCTACTTGTGATCTCTCTCTCTGTCTCTGTCAAATAAATAAATAAATAAATAAAATCTTAAAAAAAAAAACTGTAGTGATAAGGTCGGTTTATATACATTTCAACAATACCACAAAGGAAACTAAGAGATGATTTGGTCAGCATCCATAGGTTACATAGCAATAACAAACAATCCCCCATTATTTCAGTGAATAACAGTAATTGTCTTCATTTCAAAATCCAGCCAATAAAAGTAACCAGTCTATGGGACATATTATTCTCATGGCAGAACAAAAAGAAAAATGGCAGAATTATCCAGTGGCATTAAAGTTTTTGCTCCAATAGCACAATCACTTATACCCCATTGGCCAATGTAAGTCATGTAGCCAAGCCTTATGTCAGTGAGTCAAGAAAATTTACCACAGGGAGGTACTTCAAATCATGTGACAATGGGCATGATTATATAATCTTTTACAAAGAATACAGAAATCAAAACGTATTTCTGAATCTGAAAAAAATACAATCTACCACAGAATGTAAATGAAATTAATGAGTTCTAAGGTCCTTATATTTTTTGGGATGTGGGAAAATATCTAATTTATATTATAACCTAATGAATACAGGATTTATGTTTTAATCTCTAGAGTAATCTTGAAAAGAGTAAGAGAATGTATAGGTAATAATGCTAACAGGAGGACTTTAATAAAAAAGAATATTTTATCCATGCGAAGAAAGCAAGGAGAAAATAAACATAAAATATATGGCATATGTAAAAAAATAAGTATAATGAAGATTTAAATATAAATATAATCAGTAATTACATGAAATGTAAATTATGTATTCTAGAGATTATCAGACTGAATAAAGAAACAAAGCCCAACTTTATTCTACTCATAAGATACATGCTTTAAATATAAGAATACAAGAACTGTGAAAGTAAAGGTTAGAAAAATACACAGACAACAACTTACCACAAGAAATTTGGTGTAGCTGGACTAATATCAGACAAAGTAAACTTTTAGACAAAAAACATTCCTAATAAAAGAGACATAACCGTGATATAAAGGTTAATCCACCAGAAAGATGTGACAGTTCTAGATTTCTATGTGTCTAACAATATACTCCCCAAACATATGCAAAAAGGGACAGGACAATATAAAGCCGTAGCCAAATTCAAAAGAATTGTAGTAAATTTTAATTCGCCTTCCTCAGTTACTGAAAAGTCAAGTTTATGAATCACATTATGTAAGTCTTTATAAACTCTTTTATAAACTTGACAGCATATTTTCTAATTTTTCTACCATTTAATTTATGTTCAACATATTGAAGTATGGCATTTTTTCCCTTTTATATATTTTATAATTTTGTATGGTTGATCTAATATGAACTAGGAAAAGTAACCAAAGCCTTATGATACTAATGTAATTTTCTCTATCTTTTCCTCACATTTTTTTTGTAGTTTCTGTTTCATGAATGATAATAAAATGATATCTGGTATATAAATATGTATAGATGTTACATCTCCATTGTAAATTGAACATGTACTAATTAGAAATTATCTTTGATTATGAGTAATTGAGTCATCCATCTAAATAGTAGTTTAAGACTGATGAAAGTTTGGGGGCACCTGGCTGACGCAATTGGTTAAATGGCTGACTCTCGATTTTAGCTCATGTCCTGATCTTAGGGCTGTGAGATTTAGCCCTACCTCCAGCTCGAGGCTCAGTTTGGAGTCTGTTAGAGATTCTCTTTCTCTCCCTCTCTGCCCCTCCCCCCAGATAAATAAATAAATCTTTAAAAAAAAGACTGATGAAAGTTTTATTCTTTCACATAAAAACATCTGGAGGCGGGGTGCCTGAGTGGCTCAGTGGGTTAAGGCCTCTGCCTTCAGCTCAGGTCATGATCTCAGGGTCCTGGAATCCAGCCCCGCATCGGGCTCTCTGCTCAGCAGGGAGCCTGCTTCCGCCCCCCCCCCCCCCCCCCCGCCTGCCTCTCTGCCTATTTGTCATCTCTCTCTGTCAAATAAATAAATAAAATATTTAAAACAAAAACAAAACAAAAAAACATCTGGAGGCCGGGACTAGTAAGAGGGCTCTTTAAATTAATTAATAGCTGGTCCAATTAAAAAAAAAACCTTACTTGAGTAATGAGTAGAAATCACAAAATTATAAAACAAAGAGCGGAAGAACATAATCAAAAGCAAATGAATCACAGGTATTAAAATAAACATGACTTAAAAGCTAAGAATTAAAGACAAGTTATAACTTCAGAAAATGTATAGGCAGCACAGTCTTGTTTAAAAAAAGACTTAAGCAGGAGCTGGAAAATAAGCTGCCACTGAAAAGAACTATGAGAGATAAAAACAAATATTAGAAATAAATGAAAATATTTAAAGAAGTAAAGGTCACATTGGATGCCACCAAAGCTAGAATAAACAATATTGGAACTCATAATCAGGGACATGGAAGCCAAGCTTAAAAAAATATCATAAGAAATGAAATTATGAAGAAATGAGATACAAAATTATTGCAAAAGGTGATAGATATGGAATAAAGATTAAAGAAAAGGGAACAGCTAAGATGAAAAAAGTATTCAAAGATTTAATAGGAGAAGGTTTTTTTTTTAATATTTTATTTATTTGCTGAGAGAGAGAGCGCACAAGCACACACCTGTTTCCCGCCCCCCCCCCTCCCCCGGCGTACCTGGGAGGGGAAGGGGCAGATGGAGAGTGAGAAAGAGAATCCCAAGTGGACTCCACACTAAGAACTTGATCCAATGACTCTGAGATCATGACTTGAGCCAAAAACCAAGAGTCAAGCGCTCAACCAACTGAGCCACCCAGGCGCCCCAGTAGAAGTGTTTTTTGAAAAAGAAGTCTTCACTCTGATGATCAAATTAAATTGACTGTTTCCTAGGAGAAGCTACTGGTGAAGTTACTGATATTCAAAGACTAAGAAAAAAGGATCCTAAGGGAATCCTGGGGAGAAAAACAATTAACATACAAAAGGGCGAGTAATTGTGCTACTCTGAGATTTCTCTACAGGATACTACTTACCAAGATAATTGGAGAAATTCAATGAAATAATGTAATTATACTAGTTTTTGGATTGGTATCAGGGCATTCATAAACTTACTGAAACTATATTCAAAATATTGTTGTCAAAATACACATGCATAAATTTTTCTAGGATGGGGACAAATGGCTTTTTACCCTATTAACAAAGAGATGATAAATAAGTTTAAAATCATAGCTGTAGGGCATGTCTCCCCAGTGGAGGACCTGATCTTTGTAGCAGTTCCCAGAAAACCTTGTGTGTCCATAAGTTTATTACAATATTTTTTTAGCGTGAGAGTTCCCATTCAAATTACATCTGACATTAGTAAGAATAGCATTGCTATATAATGTGTTTGATTACCTTCTAATTGAGCATATTTCAATGCACTTTTTTGCCCTTGTGGTTAGGTGACAACTCTGCACAAAAGAATCACCACGAGGCAAGTACTTTTATGTTCTATGCTAGTAAGCACATTCTTCGCTCTTGTTCACCTTCCGTAATGCTACAAATGAAAAATTTCTAACACTTACCGTTGTGCAAATATTGAGTTCCTTAAATAATTATGGGAGGAGGACCAGACTCTTGCTGTAAAATAACGTTAGTCTATGGAAGCTTTCAGTTTGGGCTTAAGCTATTTTATTAATATAAAAGCCTCCTGTGACATCCTGAAAACTACAGTGTGCTTTGGAGCACTGTTTTACTTAAATTGTTTTGGGCTCCTGCAAAGAGACAGAGGCAGCATTAACATGTGAATGGCCCATTCACATGATAAAAGGACTAAATGGTATTCTAGAAACTAAAATAAAGGGCCTCAAAATTGTTTGAACAAAGAAAACAAGGGATATGACACACCATATTTGTATAAGTAATATTAATTGTGAGCACTGGTGTGGTTTCCACAAAACATTCTCTGCTATGTAAAATTAATGTTGTTCATTTAAATTCTATCGGTTGTGATATGATGAATTCAACTTTTAATTCCGATTTCATAATTGTAGAAGAGAGAGTAGCATAAGAAGTTTATTCCTAGGTTACATCTATACATATTTATAGGCCATTATAATAAAATAAGGGTTTCTGTCATCACTGTGGATCAGCAGCAACTTCCTTTTTGCTTCATAAGAAAAAAATCCCAAACAGAGCATAGTTCATACAAGCTACTCATCGTTTCCATCTCAGTATGGTTTTGCTGCCAGCAGGCCGCCTTCATTCTCTAGCTAGGTGAGTTCACTCATCTGTCTCAAAGCAGGGAAAATTGAGAGGTATGGCTCAGCAAGATAAGCTACAACATGCCCCAACCAGTCCGGGTCATTCCCAACTAGGACTCTTATCCATTTGTTGGCGCAAACTCAACACAAGCAAATCCTCTAAGTCCACATTTACTTAGTTGAAATTAACAAGTGCATGAAAAGTTAGTCTTCCCTGTCTTGTTTTATCCTGAGTCTTCTAAAAAAAAAACAGAGAATGAAGGCATGATACGCAGTTTACATGTTTGCTTTTGAGGAGGGTGCAATCTTAGTGAACCAAGAATGAGAGATAAGGGAATTTCAGTAAAGGAGGGAGCAGGATGTTCACAGATGTACAAGAAAACTGGCTGGTTGGTCATGCAGGGTATCTTCAGAAAGAATGTGTGGAACCACAGTTTTCTTGAACCATCCAACTGGATGTTGGGAAAACTGTGTTGGGAAAAGATCCTTTCTGTCTACTGTCTCATTGGTCAAAGTTCACCTATGGGGCATTAACACATCACCTGACCTCACTAGACAGTCACCTAAGAAGGCAGAGCCACTGTTGGTCCAGGTGATCGGACCTGGGTCTTGGAACAGTTGTGATTCCTTCTGGGGTAAATGTGACGGTGGCCATGCTGAAGCCAAGTCCTTGCTCCCGAGAGGAAGAGGAGATGATCTATGATGTCAGGAGACACCTGTGTCAAGGAGCCTGCGGTGAAACAGAACTCATACCTCCCATAACTGGGTACCATAGTACCCAGGGTTTAGACAGAGAAAGAAGCTACTTTCGTAATGGCAGAGAGAGAAGGAAAAAAGATGGAGAAGGAAGAGCTAACTAGAGCTGAGTGTCAATTTATCCATTTGCAATAAAAAATATAAATGACACTGGAATATGTTGATCAGGAAATTCTCAGCATGCCACATTTTTTTTTAGATCATTTATTTATTTGACAGAGAGAGATCACAAGTAGGCAGAGAGGCAGGCAGAGAGAGAGAGGGAAGCAGGCTCCCCGCTGAGCACAGAGCCCGATGCGGGGCTCGATCCTAGGACCCTGAGATCATGACCTGAGCCGAAGGCAGAGGCTTTAACCCACTGAGCCACCCAGGCGCCCCAGCATGCCACATGTTTTAGCAAATTTTATCAGAAGGTTGCATTTTGAGCTTGAAATCACAGCACGAAGATCCATTTGTACATTTTTTAGCCTGAAGAACATCAGGCTCTGACTTCCATATTTAAACTTATTCTTGGGCCAGAATATCTCTATCCCTGGAATCATATCCACTTGAGCATCTCTGACTGTCCCTTCTCTGTCCCAAAGGTCCCCACCCTTTGGTCTTGGGATCTTTGGCCAGTAAAACGTGGGTGAAATGATATGCCAGTTACGAGGCTAGACCTCAAGAGAACTTGCATGCTTGGGCTTGACCTCTTAGAAATTGCCCAGAAGCCTGCTGCAACATGAGAGAGCGCACGGAGGAGAGATGATTTGTACAATATGAAGTCATCCAAGAAAAGCCAGCCTGTGGCACTAACCACAAATGCACAAATGACCCAAAGAGAGACCAGAAGAACTCCTCAGATGAGCATAGCCTGAACTGTCAACTCCCAAAATTGTTTGTTTAGTAAATGGTTGCTGTTTTAAACCACCAAGCTTTTGGGTAGTTCGTTGTATAGCAACAATTAACTGATATGTTTGGTATCCGAAATATTGAGTGTTTTCCCTTTTTCCATTGATAATCACCTTTCAGCTTTAAAACGTTAATTAAAATGTTGATTTCCCCTCAAAATCAATACGAGTAAGTTGAAGTAGTTTTGAAGGGGAGACCAGCTACCTGGAGTTTCAGCTGCCATTTTAATATGTTCTGTGATTACAGATAAAAATTCTTTCTTCACAAATTATCCCTTTACTTTCTAACAGAAAGGAGTTGCCTAATACACAAAAAATATTTTGGGAAGACCAAGGGATTATAACTTCTGCAAAACATAAGATCCCTTTCTCCTCCTTCATACCTATGCAAGTGGTTTGAAAGGATACAGAAAAAAATTATTGAATTCTTCTCTTTTTTAGGATTTTATTTATTTATTTGAGAGAGAGAGAGCATGAACGGTGGGGAAGGGCAGAGGGAGAGGAAGAAGCAAACTCCCTGCTGAGCAGGGAGCCCGATGTGAGGCTCAAACCCAGGACTCATGACCTGAGCAGAAGGCAGATGCTTAACAGACTGAGCCACCCAGGCGCCCCAAATTGTTTTCAACAGAAGGGAAAATATTATTGAATGATTGAAATGCCTACCATTAATCGTAATCTTCTAATCATACTCAGGAGATTTGGAAGTTGGAGACTTGGAAGTTCTAGATTCTTATTCAAGTTGTTCCTGATCTGGGAAGTTCAAGTGAAAGAAGAGTCCCAGAAATGAACTAGCAAGTTCAAATCTGCTTTACTTAAAACTATGTGTTAATTGTACTAACACATAACCCTGTGGGCAATGGAATTTTGGTTAATTTCAGACCTGCTAATAAGGTTGAACTAACTCAGAAAGAAATAGAATGTTTTCTGCACCAAGTTCCTGTTGGGGAAGACAGAATAGGAGAGGACAGTTCTTTCCAACCCAACTCTGGATATCCCGAATGGTGTCCTGGCAGGAAGGGGATAGAATATCTGATTTGTGGGATTAACCTATCTTGCTTCATAGTGGAACTCTCAAAATTAATGTTTGTAAAGATTCACGGATTCAGAACTGAAAAGTACATGCCAGATAGGATGATTATGATTAGTTTGAAAGAAAAATATATCTATGCTCCTTAGAAATAGGATCTAAAGGAGCTTTTATTTCCAGCTGTATGAAGAACTAACAATCTATAGATAATGAAAGGAGGCATGGTAGTACTCGCTATAAATATACTTATTTATTGTCCTTTCGTTATTTGTCTTCTGGGTCAGCTTGAAGCCATGAGAATGATGATAACATACACCAAGGGGAAAAATGGGAAGAGTTCATGTCAGCTCATATTTTCCTTTATTCAATTGCTACCAAGCTTTCCATTTCAAAGTACATGTTCTCACAACTGGAAAGGGTTCAATTGTGCACCTTGAGATCAGTCTATTATATGCCAACTACAGTGAAAATAAAGGAATGGCTATCCTCTAGACAGAAAAAAAATCAATTAACTGAGCAGTTCGCAATTCTTAGCCATTACTAATCTTTCCACATAGTCTCAGCAGGCTTCTTTTAGAAATGCGAACTTTTGCCAGCCATTAGCTCAACCTCCCCAGCAAATGACATCCAGTAGTGCAGTGAAAAAAAATCAAGAAAGTAAAGATTTCTCTATACTCCAGTGGTTATTGATATTTTTTTCTGGAAGACAAAAGGGTAATCCTTTAGAAACAAACATCTTTTTCTAATAAGTGGCTATTGCTATGAAACAAATGTTTTCTGCAATATACACTGACTTTCAAAAACAGCTAGTTTAGCAGAATATATATGTGTATGTGTAGATATAGATAAAGAGAAAGGGAGATCTTGTTTTTTTTTCCTAGAGAGCTAAGTAAATATTCTGAAATATGTCAGTGGTAAATAGAGGCATTTAAAGCTCAAATATGATTTCATCCAAATAATTTCATGTACTAAAAAGCATGGCTTTTTTTTTTTTCCAGAGTAGATCTAGGAAGTTACTGTGATAGTGTAATCTTTTGCTAGATCCCTCAAAATCATCAGAGTAGCCTTATCCTTGCAAAAGAGCAAAAGCAGGAATGTAAACCCAAAGAGTTTAAGGAGTAGTCTAAAGGGTTGCACATTAAATAACAATACATTAAAATTTTTGACTGGTAATCTTGTGAGGCTGAAGATATCCAGTCCTTGGGGACCATAATTATTGAAGAGTGGAAAACCTTAACATTTACTCAATGACTATTAGTGAACGACTGCTATGTACCAAGCACTTTTCTAGGCACCGAGCATATTATGGGGACATAATAAAGCTCCTGCCCTATAGAGATCACATTCTAGAAGAGAAACAGCAACAAGCAGGTAAACAAGTACATACATTCCAGTGGGAATGAAGAAAATATTACAGGGTATATGACAGCAATGAAAACAGGCTTGGAATGAGTGTTAGCTACTTGCACGCTAAGACAAAGCTGTGCAAAAAAAAAAAAAAAAGACAAAACTGTGCTGAGAAGGTGACATTTGTTTTAAGGCCTGAATGATGAGACAGGAGCAGGCATTTTTTTTAAAAAATTGGTGCTGAGAGTTCAAGGTTGGGGGAATAACAAGGTCAAGAAAAGAGCGCAGTGTTCGGGATAAACTTACCGTGATCAAAGATCAGAAAGGCCAGTGTAGGCTGGGATTTGGTGAGCTGGGAGGAGTTCGTATTGGGCCTTAAGCTGTTAGGAGGAGGAAGTGAGATTTTGTTTCAAGCACATGGGAAATTCATGAAAAGGGTGTTCAACTGGAAAGAAACTGAATGCGACTTATGTTTGAAAAAAATCAATCTGGAGCAGGCACGGAAGGAGCGAGTCTAGTTGGGAGGTCGTTATAATGGAACAGAGGAAGGATGATGGGTAGCTTGCTCCTGGGTAGTATCTGTGAAGGGTGTTTGTCCTGGGAATGGAGAAAGTGGATAGTTTTGGGATATATTAAAGGGGTTAAGTCAGCAGGGCCAGGTGACAGTTTTGATATGAGTGTCAAGGACGACTCTTGGGTTTCCGGTTTGCACTATTCAGTAGGAGAGGAGACATCGAAAGGGGATAAAATTTGGAGTGCTAAGGTTTGGAGATCATGGGTGCTTTGTTGAACTTGTTGAATTTGAGATAACTTAGCACCAAGGAAATGAAGAAGTTGAGTAAACAGTTGGACATGGGGGTCTTAGGACTCAAAGAGGAGATCTGGGTGAGAGGGCCTGGTGAGACCAGCCTTATCCTGTGGTCACAACAGGATACCCACACCAGTATTGCAGTATTCAAGATAGGCCTAAGGAGCACCTGTTTCTGGTGGGCTCCTCCTCTGGGCCTGGCCCCATTCTCTGTAGTCTATTAGATAGGTCCCTAGGGCTCAGGGTGTTCCAGGGAAGAATGCAGCTTGACATTGTTAGGGCCGTTGATAGCAATTATCTGTCTCAATAGAATGGAGGCCCTAATGAATCTCTTTCTTGCCAGCCTGTGAACCTCCCTGCTATCCCTGTTTTCACCAGTTACTATCAGATATCCAAAGCTCTCAGGTCATCCATCATCATCCAGACTTTCTCCCCATCCAGCTCTGTGTATGTGTAAGTCTGATCTCATGGCCCGTGCTTCTCTGATCCTCAGTCCCACATTTTCTGAAACTCATGGCTTGTCATCAGCAAAATCTCCTGTAACTTCTACCTCATCTCTTGATGTTGCCTTTTTTTCTTGTTTTAATCATAGTTTGGCTGTTTCCTGAGGACATTACCCCCTTGAAACCCTTTTAAATGTTACTCATAGGACCTTGCGGTAGGGTACATGTCCTTGATGCTTCCCTATCATTTAATCTCTATCGTTTATCAAAAATCACAGGTTTCTGGGGCGGCTGGGTAGCTCAGTCTGTTAAGTGTCTGCCTTTCGCTCAGGTCATGATCCCAGAGTCCTGGGATCGAGTTTTGCGTCAGGATCCCTGCTCAGTGGGGAGTCTGCTTCTTCCTGTGCCCCTCTCCCGACTCATGCTCTCTCTCTTTCTCTCTCTCTCTCTTGTTCGCTCTCTGTGTCAAATAAATAAATAAAATCTTTAAAAAAAATCATAGGTCTTTGAATTGCATTACCCCAGCTATCACAATGCTTGGCTCATTCTTTTGTTTTTTCTTTTATTTTTTTGTACATGGGTATAGTTTTCATGTTTTTTAAAATTTTTTTATTTTAAAATATTTTATTTATTTATTTGACAGAGAGAGAGAGAGATCACAAGTAGGCAGAGAGGCAGGCAGAGAGAAGGGAGAAGCAGGGTCCCCGCTGAGCATAGAGCCCGATGTGGGGCTCAATCCCAGGACCCTGAGATCATGACCTGAGCCAAAGGCAGAGGCTTTAACCCACCTGAGCCACCCAGGTGCCTCAGTTTTCATGTTTTAGAGTATGCATTTAAATTTGATCATTAAACACTGAGCTGAAGTAGGCTTGCCTTATGTCCGGATATCTGAAAAGTAAAGTTAAAATGGATGGTTTTATAGAAAGCAATTCAAGAATCTACGGGGTGGGAAATTTTATCTATACACTTACATATTTAGTGGCACAAGTAAATTCTGTGGGGACAGGAACATATGTAAAACTTTGCATTGCAGTTGGAGGAGAAACCCGTTCTTCAAGACTGAAGGAAGGGGTCCTTGGTGACTGACAAGAATCTCCGCTTAGCTTCGGGCTTTAGACAAACTAAGGAGTTTGTTAGTACACCAAAACCATGGAATTGCACAAAATCTCCATTAGTCAAGAGAAAGAGTTGTGACAGGATAGATGAAGAACTGGCTCGTGCCAGCTTGGGTTGTGGGAGCTGGCCAGTCTCCAGTGAGCAGAGATGGCTGGGCTGGATGTTGGAAACCCAGTTGGAGCTATGTCTGAAATCTAAGATCTGTAGGCTAGAACTGCAGGCTGGAAATAGGCTAAAGGCCAAGTGGTTAGTGTACTCCTCAAAAGTCCTTGCTTTCCATGTAAGTTCCTAGGATGCTTTCTTCAATCAGGGTTGGCCCATTCTTTTAGAAGTCATCAGATAGACTACTCCTGGTCCTCAGCCTAATTCATGATTAACTTCAAACAACACCAGCTCTCATCATAGCCTTCTATGTTTCCAGCTCACTAATCCATTAGCCCTTTTCCAACTATTCTTAAATCTTGTCAGGACTTCTAACTGTTGACCAAGGAGGCCTCATTGAGGAATAGCAAATATGCTTCATCTTGCTTGTGAAATGGCTATGCTACTCTCTTGAAGATGTCTGTGTCCTACTATTTTTTTCTTCTCCAACCCTCCAACATACCCACATCCTTTTTTGTTCCCATGGAATCTATAACCTATTCTATCAGAACTGATATTCTGTCTCTGCCACCTCTAAAAATAAATCAATGCTAGTAACCCCTACACTGATATACTTGTCTCCCCCTTCTTTTTACCGCCTGAGATCTTTGCTCCGGAAATTATCCTCTCTTTACGGGATCATTCTCATCATCATGTAAACTTTTATAGAATCTCCCTTCTTAGACATAATATTTGCAATATTTAAAAAAAAGGTACCTGCCATTGTCTCATGTCTTTTCCCAGCTGAGATTCCATTTATCTCTTTCCTTTTAGAGCAAAACTCTGCAGAGTGTTGTCTATACTTACCGGCTCAAATTTTTCATCTCCTTTTCTCTCTTTAGCCCACTCTAACCAAAATTCTTCTCTCTCTACTGCATGGAAACAACTCCTGTCATGGTGAACAGAACCTCCTATCACCAACTCAAATGCTGAATTATTTGTTTTCCTTTTATTCAGGTATTCGACAGCATTTAACAGAGATGATCATGCCCCTCTCTTGAAAACACATTTTTCATTTGACTTTTGAGTACATTCTCCTGGCTTTCCTCCCACATCATTGGTTGCTTCTTAATCTCCCTTTCTGGCTTCTCCACCTCTTTGTATCTTTCTATATTGGAGTCCCCAGGGCTCATCCCTCAGACATCTTCTCTTCCTTATCTTCAGTGAATCCACCCAGTCCTGTGGCTTTGAACATCACATATATGCTGATAATTTCCAAATCAGTGTGCCGTCCAGAGTGCCTGTTGGAGCAGCAAACTTCCGTATCAGTATTCAACCACCTATGTGACATCTCCATTTTGATGTCTAAAAACCGGTTTGTTCCCAAACCGCCTCTTCATTCACTCTTGTTCATTTCAGGTAACAGCAGTTACATGTTTTCAGCTTCTCAAAGGGGTTTATCCTTGACTCTTTCCTGTCCTGATTCTTCACATCAATCCTGAGGCAGTTATTTTCAGCTCTACTTTCGAGGTATATTCTGATTCTGACCATCCTCTTCGCTGCCACCTTGGGCCAAACCACTAACATTCATTATGTAGCTTCCTAACTGGACTTCCTCTTTTTGTTCTCTGTAGATCAGCCACAGTAATTTTTTATTATTTTTAAAAATATTTTATTTATTTATTTGAGAGAGAGAGAGTGAGAGAGAGGAAGCACAAGCAGGGGGAGGGGCAAGGGAAAAGCAGACTCCTGACCGAGCAGGGAGCCCGATTCGGGGCTCGATCCCGGGACTCCAGGATCATGATCTGAGCCGGAGGCAGATGCTTAACTGACTGAGTGACCCAGGCTCCCTGACAGTGACTTTTTTTTTAAAAAAAAACTAAAATTCTCTAATGGTTTCCCATCACACTTAAAAAGCAATCAGAATTCTTACCTAGGACCGAAGTAGTTTCACCTACCTTTCTGTCCCCTACCTTTCGGCCACTGGAACATGAATAATCCAAATATGTTCCTGCCTCTGGGGCTTTCTGTTTGTTGTCTGCCTGCAATACTGTTCCTCCACATAGTCTCATTCTTGATCTTCTTCAATTAGGTGTTTGTTCAGAGATCATGTCTGCAGATGGGCCTTCTCTGACCACCCTATTTAAAATAGCCAGCGCCGGGGCGCCTGGGTGGCTCAGTCGTTAAGCGTCTGCCTTTGGCTCAGGTCATGATCCCGGGGTCCTGGGATCGAGCCCTGCATTGGGCTCCCCGCTCCGCGGGAGGCCTGCTTCTGCCTCTCTCCCTCCTCCTGCTTGTGTACCCTCTCTCACTGTGTCTCTCTCTGTCAAATAAATAAATAAATAAAATCTTTAAAAAAATAAGTAAATTAAATAAAATAGCCAGCGCCATCCTGCCCCCATCTCTATTTCCTTACCTTGCTTGAAAGTCTTCATAAAACTTTTACCAGCTGGAACTATTGTGTGTATTTGTTTGTTTTCTGTCTTTTTCTGTCTCTTCTCTGGCATGGGATCCTCAGCAGGGAAGAGATTGTGTCTTTTGTTCACTTCCTCATTCTGAGAGTCTCAGTAGTATCTGACATAGTAGGCACTCGTTAAAGATTTGGTTTGTGAATAAATAAATTAATAAAATACTTAACAAATGAAGGGATGAATGCAGTTATAAAAGTCCATAGAAAGAATACAGTTTTGGAGACAGATAATTTTAATTTTGGACAAGTTGAGTTTGAGATGCTGGTGAAGCGTCCACGTAGAGATGTCTAGAAGATCATTGAAAAGTCCGTTCTACAATTTGGAAGAATTTTCAGAGTGAGGAGTAAAGAATCGAAAAGGTAATTATATCAGTTCCCTACTGCTGCTATAATAAATCACCACAAAGTTAGTGACTCAAAACAATATAAATGTATTATCTTACCATTTGGGAGGTCGTAAGTCCTAAAATCAAGGTATAGGCAGGATTCTAGTCCCTCCAGAGGCTCCAAGGAAGGGTTCGTGTCCATGCCTTTTCCAGCTTATAGACGCCACTCACTTTCCTTGGCTACCACCATCCTCAAAGCCAGCAGTGTACCATCTTCAAATCTTTCTCTCTCGCACTTTCTCTGACCTCCACCTCCACCATCACATTATCTGCTCTGACTCTGATCTTACTGCCTCCTTGTTGTAAGGACCCTTCTGATTACACTGGACTCTCCTGGATGATTCAGGAATAATCCTCCCCATTTAAAGATTTTTAACATAGTCACATCTGAAAATTCCCCATTGGCCATGAAAGGTAACATATTCGCAGATTTGGGAGATTCGGATGTTGACATCTTTGAGGGGCCAATATTCTGTCCACCACGGAAGTTAATAAGTTCACCAAATAACTCAAAGAGACTTAAGAGCTTGATATTGAGTAACCTTCAGATGGGTAAGCAGAATTCCAAAATATGCTCTGGAAGCAAAGGGAGTGGAGATTTTTCAGGAAGAAAAGACCCGTCCACTTGGTCAAATGCTGGAGAAGCATCGCTACAGACAGGATTTAGGGCATCATGGGTGCCTTTCCAGAAAACAATTTCTGTCAGGTTTTGGTGGGAGAAGCCAGATTTTAAGTAATGACAGTGAGAAGGAAAAAGAAAAAGAAAAAGGAATATTAGACTTCTTCCCTTTCAGACAAGTGAGTCGATGGCAGCTATTATGGTAAGTAGAATTGGAAGAGATAATCTGGGATCAGAAACAATGTTCTCATCCTCCTCCTACAGAGTTTTCTAAGGAGAATGAGGGTCAATCCTTCAGCCCTTCTTTCTGCATGAAGTAACAGGCAGGAACATAACCGACTCTGTCGCGGAGAGAGGCAGAGCAGAGCAAGAACACTGGTTTACACCAGCTTAAAAGGTCACGGCCATGTATGAGCGTCCTGCTGGCATATTAGCTGTAAAGTCCACTCCTGATGCAATGTAGCGGATTGTAAAGCCGATGCCTTGCCAAATTGATTTATAAGACGAATTGCTGCTGAAGCGGGGTTGAGCATTTGAGTCCGGGGCGTAAATGGACAAAGAGCATCGGCACTTCTCTCTATCGCTATTCTGCGACTCACTCCCCACCCTACCCTCTTCTCTTCATTCTACAATCTTTTTTTTTTTTTAAAGATTTTATTTATTTATTTGAACAGAGAGAGAGATCACAAGTAGGCAGAGAGGCAGGCAGAGAGAAAGAGGGGGAAGCAGGCTCCCTGCTGAGCAGAGAGCCCGATGCGGGGCTCGATCCCAGGACCCTGAGATCATGACCTGAACCAAAACCAGAGGCTTTAACCCACTGAGCCACCCAGGCACCCCTTCATTCTACAATCTTGAACTGCTCAGGCAACACCCAGGATGGACGGATGTTAAGACAAATGGGACCAACGAAGCCGAGACGCAAAGATCTCTCTGTGACAAAAATACCACTGAATAAATGCACCAAACACGGTCTATTTTCAGCATAGTCAAAATGATAAGCTTTCCCTTGGCCTGGTATTAAAGAAATGCAGATTAGACCCCTAATCATTCCGACAGCCTCTTAAACTGACCAGCTGTATCATCTTGTAGGGGTTGCTTAACTTCTCTGAGCTTCATTTTCCTTATCTGGAAAGACGGAGTGATAATAATAGCTAATTAAATCTTCACAGATGAACTCGTGTGAAAAAAGCAACGTGATTCAAAATGGTCTGGGAGAAGGGTAAATATCAAACATTGCGATAAGCATTTCGTGTGTTACCAGCTTGTTTATGCTTACGCCAATCTCCTAAAGTGTGTATTATTTTAATCCTCATTTTGCAGATGAGGGCTCTGAGGCATAGAGAGGTAAATAGACTGAGCCAAATTCATGACCTGTGCACAATTAATGAAGAATAATAATGATGATAATGATGTTGATTTTAAAAATCAAATGCCCAGGCCTCGGGTCGTGTGAGGACATCGACATGAGAAAGTGATTGCTTTGAATCTCTTTAGTAAATAATTTTAGTTCCAGTGATACTCTTTTAATTAATGGGCGCTCCACCTCTTAGCAATAAAAGGGGTCACGGCTGCCATTTTCTGTATTCCTTTGGTCAACTGTATTGTTTTCTTTGAGCGCTTGTGCCAAATTGGTTGAAAAACTGCCTGTGCTCATTTGCAAACAAAGCACCCTACAGGAACGATGAATCTTGGAACACTGAAAAAAATAAAATTAAAAAAAAAAAGCGGGGCACCTGGGTGGCTCAGTGGGTTAAAGCCTCTGCCTTCAGCTCAGGTCATGATCTCAGAGTCCTGGGATCGAGCCCTGCATTGGGCTTTCTGCTCAGTGGCGAGCCTGCTTCCCCCTCTCTCTCTACTGCCTACTTGTGATCTCTCTCTCTCTTTCTCTCTGTGTCAAATAAATAAATAAAATCTTTAATAAAAAAAAAAGCACCCCATAGTCTGGAAATAGCGTTTTTGAGGGAAGGAACCTTCCAATCTATAAAACCCTATCCTCAATCTATCTTTACCATCACTTTCTCTTGTTTATAGAGGGAAATATCATTCTATACTTCCTCTAAGGAAGTTATTCAGCACTACCTCATTTCTAAACAGGTCACATGAAGAACTAGCATCAATAGGGCTTTGGAAGGCAAAGAGGATGAAAGAACCAAGTTCGTATTTCCATTTTGCACTGAATAGGTCTATTAATACGATAATGGACTGAACTGAACCAGTGTGTCTAGAGAGTGAATACTTTGGCTCCATGTCTTCACCACCCGGAAGCTGACCCTGTTTCCCTATGGAGCCATTAGTCCCTACCTGGACAGGAGGCTGTGATTTCTTTCCTTGTCTTGGATCAACGAGTCTCAGTTGTCGCTTCACTTGCCTGATCTTCTTACTGTTTACCTTCCTAGGAACTCGGGCACTTCATTTCCAAAGCTAAACATTCGTTGTTTTTCCCAGTAGTTTGTTTATGTTGTTCTTTCCTAAGTCAGCCCTGCCTCTCTTGGGTTATTTGTTCTCATGTTCCAGAGAACTTAATGCCTAACTTGGACATCAATACACGATGTGTTAGGAAGAAAATCCTATAAATGAAGCAGGGTTTCAGGGTTGAGAAGGCAGGACAGATAGCTCCTTCAGTATAAAATGCAGCAAATGGTCTAATTGCCAGAAACTCATTTTCTAGTTTACGGGGAAAACACACACACTGGTTTCACAATGATGATGACCATAACCATTAGGATAATTGTAAAAAATAATTATCAACAGGATATTGTAAGGAGTGAATATCATATATGAACAAATTTACATATTTACATATTACATATACAGAGTGAATATGTAAGGTTTGACAAGATGAAGTGGAGGGAAAGATAACCAATTAAGCAAGGTTAGGAAGAGAATATAGACTGGAGCCAAAGGGAGTGAGAATATAATTTTGTAGGCTGGAAGAAGGCTTTATTTGGGGTTGACATGACCACAAGTCCATTGGATACTTAAGTCATTGAGATTGGACACAGAAAGATAGGAAGGGGATGGGTAGAGCAAGGACTATTGGCAGAATTAGTAAAGAGGGAAGTGGTTGCTGGGGAGATACAAGAGACAAGTGATGTGGTGAAGGGATAGCAAATATTCCTTTTGGACACAGCCCTGGAGAAGATAAAAGACTTCAAGGCAACTTGAACCACAGGTCACTAGGCCCTCCTTCCTTCAGTATCGGGTAATTTATGGGTGAGATGTGGAATGTAGCCAGGGGAGAATTTGGATTGCTTTCTGCCTCGCTTCTGTGAGAGAAACTCATGGTGAGCTGGGGATATGGAGGTCATATAGACATGAGAGAAAAAAAAAGAAAAGGAGGGGAGGGCATTGAGTGCATATGCTACAGTGCTTGTCACTTAACTGGGCCAAAATGAAATAAGAAAATGGCTTTTGGGGCACCCGGGTGGCTCAGTGGGTTAAGCATCGACTCTTGGTTTTTGGCTCAGCTCATAATCTCCAGGTCTGGAGATGGAGCCCTGAGTTGAGCTCCCTGCTCAGCTAGAAGTCTGCTTCCCCTCTCCCTCTACCCCCCCCTTCTCATGGGCGTGTGCGCTCTCTCTCTTTCTCTCTCTCTCAAATACATAAATAGATCTTAAGAAAGAAAGAAAGAAAGAAAGAAAGAAAGAAAGAAAGAGGCTTTTGATTTCCTGGATTTTGTCCCAAGTGAGTTATCTTTTATCTTGAGGACCTCAACCACTGAATAGAAAAAGGAACAGGGAAGGGAGAAGATGGAGAAGTAGCAAGAAAACTGTAAAAGCAAGGAAAATGGAAAAACAAAGTTCCAGAGAGAGACTTCAGTTGGATGCACAGATTTGAAAGGTTGGCACTTAACAAATGAAGGAAAAAAATCAGTTAAAAATAATAATTCCAGTTAATAAACTCGGCCTCTGATTAGAAACGTAACTCATAAGATAGAAATGCTCCTGAGTAGGCCCATCATTTTCTTAATTTGAGAAAGCATCAAATTAGTGGGTTTTGAAGTAAATCTGATTGATGTGCTTGGGAATAACACAAAAGCTCTGGGTTTGTTCTTTTGGTTTTCCACAGATTACACTGATGAGCTCTTTTCCAACAAGGAGAGGAATCACTCACGCATCCCACTCGAGCTAAGCCCCCGCTATGTGTAGAGGACATAGAGATGAAGGGAGCCCAGTGCCCACACTTCTGGGCCACTGTGTTTCCTGAGTGTGTCAATGTCCTTGCTCAGTGCCCTGAGAAGTGACCCCGGGTAGGCCATCAGCAGTCTCCCTTGCCCTCTGGCGTCCCTTTGACTTCTGCTAGTTGTGGAGGGGGTTTTTAGGAGAGACGGGGGTAGGGGGAGGATTAGAAGGAGGGTAGAGAGCAAGTTGGGGGATTTATTTTCTCAGCTTTTTTCCTGCGGGTCCACACCAAGCCATTTATCTCTTACTGCTTGTCAATGGCTCTCTTCCTCCTAGGTCTCTAGGTTCTGGTAATAGCTCCCTCTCCAAGACCTTTGGGGCCAAGAATAGGTTATGGATGATGAACCCAGAGCCTTGTTATTAGCCCTAGGTCCTCTGCCATTACTTATGGCTTCCCTACACCCCACCCACATCTTTGTAAATAATCTTTCATTAAACTGTCCAGAAAATATTATAACTTAAGCGTGCCATCTGTTTCCTGATGGGACCCTGATAGCATAAGAAAGACAAGCATGCCACGTTTTCTGCCCTAGAATACCCATCGTTAAATTTAACTGAAGAAAAAAATGAAACCAAATTTAAAATGCCGAATGAAATGGAAAACTCTGTCTACCCTCAACAGATGTCCATACCAGAAATCATCACTGCTTTAGGAAAAAATAGCACACAGTTTAATTAATAGTTTAATTGAAAGCTATTTAATTAAAATTTTAATTAAATAGGCTTGAGAGAGGTAAAGCTAGCTTGAAATGATGAAAAGTTTAAACTATAGAATTACATATGTATTGTTCTTTACATGTATGAATGAGTGGCGAGCCACATATTCTAAAACAGAAGTCTATCTACATACGTTCAATTTCAGTGAACATTACTACTGGATTCCAATATTTTCAAACACAGGTACACTGAGTCATTTTGTTTAATAGGATGAATCCTTCCCCTATATTCTTATTCTTATTATTTTTATTTTTACAAACCAATATTCTATTTTTAATTAACATCAACTTGATTAGGGATTTACGAGGTTTGTGGTCAGTGCTATTTCGATATTTTAAGGTTCCGTTGGGAGGAACATTATCTTAGATGTGGAACTTTCAAAAGGATTCGATGATATTGATGAACGCACTTCATGGAAGAGCCCCATATTCTGATCCTGTGTGGGGAGGCGGAAGGGCAGAAGGTTCTGAGAGCGCACCTGACATCGGTCATTTATTCCTGCCCTTAGACCTCCGGTCTCTCCAACGTCTAGGTTGCCTGACCTTGGCCACGTGATTTAAGTTTCCAGATCCCAGTGTCCTCATCTAGAAAATAGGGAAGATGTTAAGGGCTTCCACCAAAGTGTAGTTAGGAGGATAAACTAGATAACACATCTCTAACACTCATGTACTGGCTGCCCGACAGTAAGTGCTCAATAATGTTGAACGTTATGATGTGGAAATTTGATAAAGAATGATCTCCTGCTTCTACTTTGTAACACAAGTAATTTCAGGGATCCCTCTTAATTTCAGTTGTTATCTGTATTCTGTGAAAACTGAGGGGCTCTGCAGTCATGTCACCTCCCAGCCCTGAGCAGGCACTGACATAGAACGGTTTTCTGAGGCTCCGTGCACATTGTCTCACAGACAGCAGTTCACAGTTCACCACTGTCATGGTGGAACCTCTCAACGCATAGAGCTTTCTCTCCATCTTGATGTTGTGAAATGATGTATTCATTTAAGCACATTATGATTGCACTCGCTATCTTTACCTCATGTCGTCTACACGGTCACCCTTAAATTTGTTGTATTCATTATTGGCATTAGGAAGGGAGGAAAGGATGTTGTTGAGAGGGCACAAACTTCTTTGGTTCTAGAAAGATAGAATGGCTAACTTGGCTGTTCAGTATTGAATTCTTCATTAAAATGGAGATAGCCCTTGGCAGTGACCCTTAGCTAGGTCCTCTGCACATTCCCCTCGCTGTATTTAAAGATTTTATTTATTTATTTGACAGAGAGAGAGATCACAAGCAGGCAGAGAGGCAGGCAGAGAGAGGGGGGGGGAAGCAGGCTCCCTGCTGAACAGAGAGCCTGATGCGGGGCTCAATCCCAGGATGCTGGGACCACGACCTGAGCCGAAGGCAGAGGCCTCAACCCACTGAGCCACTCAAGCACCCCTCCCCTCGTTGTATTTAAAAGGGAACTTTTTAGTAGAGGTTCCTGACTTTGGAGATTTTAACAAGAATGGGGCCCAGCATGAGTGATAGGGAGGGAGGTGTTTTCAGACTGGCCCAGATATAAATAGAGAATTTATGAGTCTGGTCATGGTCTCTCTTCACTGTTAAGGTGAATTAAATCCAAATAAAATGTGTTGGGTGCAAATAAAAAAATGCAGGAGGTTTCATCAAGTAGTGTAGTAAAGAATATACATATTAAAATAGAGCAGATGTCATCATTTCATAAATTCTGTTATAAAGATTATGAGATGCTACTGGGGCTCTGCTCAGATGCCCTCGGTTCCCTTTTACCATTCTGGGACCCCAAACCCAGTTTCTGGATGGTTTTTCTTCTGAGTGAACAAGGTTTCTATATTCTTACTAACGAACTCCCCTTGGCGGTTAAAGCTCCTTTGCCTTGACGTACTGAAAGCTCAAAAGGCCTGGGAGTTTATATCTTCTAAGAATGAGGGGCTTAACCAATGACTGGCAGGTGAGGGGGAATTCTAGGCTCCTTGCCTTGGGTCAAGATAAACTCTCCTAACTTATACGCCAGAGCTCCCCCGCAGGATTAGCTGGAAGCTGGGGCTTTGGCTGAAAGCCTTGGATCCCTCCCCTTCCCTGTCCTGCTTCCCCACTCTCTTACCAGTTTCTCCTGAGAGTATTTCCTTCATAAATCACTTGCACACAAAACTTCATTTTCTGGTCTGCTTCTGGGAAACCTGACCTAAGTCATAAAGGTATTTTTAAAAATTGATGAGAATACTGAGGAGAGAGAATGGAATTTTGAGAGAGGACTATTTCATAGAAGAAAAGACATTTGGGTTGTTCTTTGAATAACAAGAAAGCTTTCAACAGACACGGTAGAGAGAGAGAGACTTCAGTCAAAGAACCAGAATTTCTCTAAGACACTATGGACAGCAAGTTTAGGAATGAGAATATAGCCTGGAGTTAGTCATCTTGTATTTTAATCTGAGTCTTTCTTCTTATATCGGGACGCAATTTATTTGATCTCTTGTGCCTCAGTTTTCTAATTTGTAAAATAGAGATAACAACTGGACTTGCCTGGCACAAAGTAGCCCATAAACCTATTATTTTTGTTGTTATTGTTTTGGTGGATAAAAACAATGGGAGGGTATAGAATGTAAGCCCTCTGAAGAGGTTAACTAGAGAGGCACATCAATGTCCTGATACAATGTTTGGAATTTATTATATTTGGTTTTATCTTATTTTATCTTTGGTTACTAATAGTTTTTTTTTTTTTAAGATTTTATTTATTTGTCAGAGAGATAGAGAGAGAGAGAGCACAAGCAGGGGGAATTGCCAGCAGAAGGAAAAGCAGGCTCCGTGCTGAGCAAGGAGCCTGATGTGGGACTCGATCCCAGGATCCTTGGATCATGACCTGAGCTGAAGGCAGAGGCTTAACGGACTGAGCCACCCAGGCATCCCGGTTACTGATAGTTCTTTATTTTTTTATTGTTTTTTTATTTTTTTAAAGATTTTATTTATTTATTTGACAGACCCAGCGAGAAAGGGAACACAAGCGGTGGGGGGGTTGTGGGAGAGGGAGAAGTAGGCTTCCTGCTGTAGAGGGAGCCCCATGCGGGGCTCAATCCCAGGACCCTGGGATCATGACCTGAGCCAAAAGCAGATGCTTCATGCTTGAGCCACCCAGGCACCCCTACTAATAGTTCTTTAATTATCCCTGTTTGAGACTTGCTGCAGGTTTTGGACCCTTCATTCAAGTCACTGGAGGAAAGGGATATGTCAGAGGTTCTGGTTATCATTCACTCCTCCTCCTTTCTGGGTTTCTGTCCATTAAAGCAAACACACAGGGCACCTGGGTGGCTCAGTCGGTTAAGCCTCTGCTTTCGGCTCAAGTCATGATCCCAGGGTTCTGAGACCGAGCCCCACATGGGGCTCTCTGCTCAGCGGGGAGTCAGCTTCCCCCTCTCTCTCTGCCTGCTGCTCCCATTGCTCGTGCTCTCTCTCCCTCTCTCTCTCTCAAATAAATAAATAAAATATTTTTTTAAAATAAAAAGCAAACACACAAAGGTCAAGATCAAATGGGGCCCAGATAAGATTTATTACTAGCTTGACAGGTGGTTGAAAATATCCACCAAGCACAGGGCTCTTAAGTAAGATCAGATTTAAGAATCTGATTAGGTCCTGAGGCTGGATGGCAACTTTCTGGTCCTCAACCTAATTCTTGTCTTGGGACCTCTCCGCTGAGGTGGTGCTCAGGAGACACGGATGGTCCTGTAGTGTCGACTTTAAGTCCATTTAATCCAACCAGCTGTGTGGTCAAGGGCACTAAAGCCGCCTCACACACCCAGTAGCAGAAGCTTTAAAAGGCTCTGATTGATTTATTCATTTCAACGAAGCAAGAAGTTCAAGAATATCTATCAAGTTCCTGCCCAGAACTGAAAGCACAAGTAAAAACCAAACCAAACAGATTTTTCTAATAATGCTTTAAATTTTCTGTATCAGATATTCAATTCTAGGAACTCTTTCTTAATTCTACATTTTTTTAAGATAGGATTTTGTTCTGTTTCATGGATGAAATATTTTTCACTCTTCTTTTTTCTTTTTAAGGATTTTATGTATTTGAGAGAGAGAGAAAGAGAGAGAGCATGAGCAGGGGTGGGGGAGCAGCAGAAGGAGAGGGAGAAGCAGACTCCCTGCTGAGCAGGGTGTCTGTTTCGGGACTCAATCTTAGGACCTACGGATCATGACCTGAGCCAAAGGCAGACATTTAACCCACTGAGCCACCCCACGCCCCTCTTTTCACTCTTCTATTTGAGGATAATAATAGTAATGACTCTTTTCTTTCTCTTTTAAATTTTCTTCTACTTCCTGTATTGTCTCTATTTCTTCTAAATTCCTTTCATTGCTGTTCGTTTGTTTTCTGTCAAATTTTCAAATTACAGGGTTTCTTCAAATGTCTAGTGATGGTGGGGGGAGAAAAATCGAAGGAATCCATTAGTAATGGCAAACAGAAAGAGTAAGAACAATATATAGATGAAACTCAGCAGAATGGGGTGAGACAGTGTGGGGGAAAGAGGAAGTCTTAGTGAAGAGTGGAAGATATGCAAATGCTGCTATCAGATTGAAGTATTTGGATAATAAGGTAGCAGATCCATTAGTACAAATTAAATAGCAGGAGAAAGAAAAGTCTGGCTTGAAAGGACTCTTGTTATATGGGAATGGGCTCAAGCTTTGACATGTCATGGAGAGCAAAAGAAGGCCATCAAGATAAAGTTGAGCTAAGATCATTTCCAATATTCCAAGTGTAGACTGGGGAACTTTACCCAAAGCCTGCAGCACCTGGAGTAAGAAGCTGGGCAGTTCATGGCACTGAGCTCAGGAGGTCTCACCTGGCAGACGGTACCCGGTAGGGGAAACTTCCAGACAAGTGGAAGTCAATAACACAGAGGTCAGGCAGAATCACGGTATAGGCTCTGTCTACTCTCATCGGTCTAATCAGTGACTGAGGAGGGGACCAAAGTCTTCCGTGAAGGCAACTAGCAAAGGGAAGTCTCTACATAAAAGATCTGACGTCCCTACCAAAGAGGAAGTCTTGATATGAGCAGTTCTCCAAAGAGACATTGGGAAAGGGCATTGGCATTGGCAATTGGCACGGAAGCACATTCCTACATACTGGATCATGGCTGGCTGGGAGGATAATAGGAAGTAGGAAGTGGGTTGGGTAATAGGAAGGAAAATGTCCAGCTCGGCCTGAGCTCACTACCATTATAAACTGGATCTCTTTGCTTGCTCAGATTTCACCTGGGAAATGGGCTGAGTCCAGGCCAAGAGATGAGGCTCACTGATAACTCTGCCTGTATGAGCTGAGGAAGGCAGGCAAAGGTGAAATGAGACAGCAGACCAACATCAGAATCTTGAGGCCACGGCCACGTGGATTAACGATTCCTAAATTTCACTGTACATTACAGTCCCTTGGGGAGCTTATAATACAGTTGCCCAGATACCACACCCAAAGATCCAGATTTATCTGGGGTGAGACCCAAGAATATTTATCTATTTAATACCTTTCTTCTTTTATTTTTTTTATTTTTTATTTTTTTAAGATTTTATTTATTTATTTGACAGGAGAGAGATAACGAGTAGGCAGAGAGGTACGCAGAGAGGGGGAAGCAGGCTCCCTGCTGAGCAGAGAGCCCGATGCGGGGCTTCATCCCAGGACCCTGAGATCATTACCTGAGCCGAAGGCAGAGGCTTTAACCCACTGAGTCACCCAGGCGCCCCACCTTTCTTCTTTTAGAACAGCTTTCGATTTATAGAGTTATTGTATAAAATAATATAGAGAGTTCCTGGATACCCCTATTAACACCTTCTGTTAGCACAGAATACTCGTGACAATTAATGAACCGACACTGAAGCATTATTAACTAATGCCTACGTTTTATTCCGATTTCCTCAGTTGTGCCCTAATGTTCTTTTTCTATATCAAGATCCCATCCAAGATACCACATTATATTTAGTTGTCATGTCTCCCGAGGCTCCTCTGAGTTGTGACAGTTTTTCACACTTTCCTTGTTTTCCATGACCTTGACAATTTTGAGGATTACTGGTTAAGTATTTCGTAGAGGGTTTTTCAATTGAGATTGTGTTGATGTTTTTCTCATGATTAGACTGGGGTTATAGATTTTGGAGAGAAAGACCACAAAGGTAAAGTGTCCTTTTCATCACATCATATTGGCAGTACATGCTGTCGACATGACTTGTCACCGTTGATGTTGTCCTTGAGCACCCAGCTGAGGTTTGTCGAGTTTTTCAACTGTAAACTTAAGCCTTCTTCCCCCCTTTCCGTGTTGTTTTCTGTGGAAGAAAGTTACTAGGCACAGCCCACAATGAAGGAGTAGAGGGTTTTGTTCCACCTCCCTGAGGGTAGAGGACTCACTACATCTTTTTTTATTATGGTGAAATCTACACAACAGAAAACATACCAGTTTTGAGATGTTTAAATTTATTTTTCTAAGCTTCTCAGTAATTCTAATGCATGTGGAGGTTTGGGAATCCCTCCGACACATGGAGAGAGGGGACAGTGGAGGCACACGGAGGTGTTGAGAACCCCACAGAATATCAGACCCATTGTTAACATCTTCCGTGGATAGTTTGGGGAGCAACCTTTACCCTCCTAAGCTCCTGCCCCTTCCCGCAGCTTCTGTAGGCTTCTCTGTGCAGATGGTTGCTGGGAGGAAGGACATCCTTGGTCCAAGTGGGAACATGCAATAAATAGATAGAGGGAAAAAAAACCTCATGTTCACATCTTTGTGTCGCCCACAGTCTCAAACACAGTGGTTAGCACAGAATATTAGACAGTTTATTAACCAAGGAAAACACTGGATTTATAACACAATGTCAGATTTCACAACATGCTGTAGGTGAACTTACTCCCATGATGTCCCAGGTACAGTTGACCTGTCCCAGAGCCACGATCTATCTCAGACAATCCTGCCTCTTTGAATCATATGCTCATCCTTGTCTCATTCCTCATTTCCTGAGAAGACAGGTCTGATCATTATGACCATTTGGAAGAAAGTAGGAAAGGAGTTTCTTCTCTCTGTAAAACCAACCAACCAACCAACCAACAAACAAAAGTGGTCTTTACACTTCTCCAGAAGACTGAGAACATGGACAAAAAGGAGGTCTCCTCTGGAAGCAACTTCTCGATAAATATTTCTTCACCTATCAATACACATTTGTGGAAATAAAGCCCCAGATATCATGATCAATGAGGATGCGATTCTAAGGGCTTAGAGATCCGACCAAGCACTTGGCTGTAATAACGGATAAAGTGACAAACCTTGAACAGGTTTCAGCAGCAAATCGTGTTTGTTTTCAATACGAAAGTAACAGAAGAGGGGGGCGCCTGGGTGGCTCAGTGGGTTAAAGCCTCGGGGTCCTGGGATCGAGCCCCTCATCGGGCTCTCTGCTCTGCGGGCAGTCTGCTTCCCCCTTTCTCCCTGCCTGCCTTTCTGCCTACTTGTGATCTCTCTCTCTCTCTGTGTCAAATAAATAAAATCTTAAAAAAAAAAGAAAGAAACAGGAGAGGAAAAGGTCAACTGTGATTCTAAGACACTCTTGACAGCCGACTGAATTTTTATATTGGTCACCTCTCCCATCGCGACAGAAAAGCTTAAGCGTGGGGAGATGGTGTTGGGAGAAAAACAATGTGAGCTTTGGTCACCACTGCTGTCAAAAGCCATGGAAGCAGATATCACTGCAATCCACAGGCGATGCAGAGCCCCGGGGCTGGGGCTCATGGAGCCGAGCAGCGGCGGAGAGAGCTGTACAGGGGAGAGGAGAAACCACGTTGCCAGTCTCTCTTGGGTGGTGGAAGTGGAAGGCAGAGCGGGACAAATGAGTGCAGACAAGAACACAGCCAGCCGGAGCCAGAACATCTGCTGAGGGGAAGCAGCTTTCCCCGATACAGAGCTGAGCCGGGCTTTGCACAACGGGAAAGAAACTTCTGTAAACACAAATTCCAACAATTGACTGCAGCTCTTCGAGAGATTCTTCATCCCTGTCCAATTCCAGAGACAGCAACCGAGAGTCAGTGTTCCGAAGATGGTGGCTCCATTTGGGCCGAGGTGGCAGGCAGCCTGAAAATGGTGAGATCTGAGAAGACTCTTACTCTCCCAAGCTATACCATTAGGTTGAAAATAAGCTAATCTTAGTGCTGCATTTTGATTGGCTGAGACTCCCCTCTTCTGAAATAATTCAAAGTAATGTGCTGCCGAGCTTCTAAAGGGGAGAGGTGTAACAAGAGCATTGCTCTCTTGGCCACGTTTCTGAATGAGCTCCCAAGTCTGCAGACAGCAGCAATGGGCGGCACAGCATCCCTTCTGCCTACGGCACCTAGAGAGTCCGTTGGTTTTCATTTCTAGTAATGAAAACAAATAGAGGCAGTCAGCTATGGGGAAAAGAGATGCTCCTGCTCTTACAAAAGACCAGGTTCTGCTCTTCTGGAGGGCTGCGATGGGCAAGCCCATTAGCATGGAACATTTAAATAATTGGGAGAAACACCGGGAGAATTCACAGAAAGTACACTGGCCACTTAAATGCATCTACGTAACCTCTCCATTCCTCCGTAACACACACACACTCACGTGCGAACCCATGTGCGTGCGCGCACACACACACACACACACACACACACACGAGAAGACGTGTACTGAAAGAGACAACCAAGAACAATTTCCGCTTTCTCCTTCACCATCTGCGACGGTTATCATCATGTGTATTTCCACTTAAGAAAGGAAAAGAAGAGCAAATATTCTCCAGGTAGTGGATACTTTGCAAAATTGACATAGGGTGGTAAGGATTTTCCCTAATCTTAAAACGAGAGGAATTTGTAAGTACATGGTACCCATTTCGTGGGTAGTATATTTTCAAGGCATTCTCCACTTTAAAAACTATGGTTAAGAATATCTATGTTCTTGGGGCGCCTTGCTGGCTCAGTTGGTTAGGCGACTGCCTTTGGCTCAGGTCGTGGTCCTGGAGTCCCGGGATTGAGTCCCACATCAGGCTCCCTGCTCAGCGGGGAGTCTGCTTCTCCCTCTGACCCTCCCCCCTCTCAAGCTCTCTCATTCTCTTTTAAAATGTATTTATTTTATGAATAAATAATATCTTTTTTAAAAAAGAGAGAATACCTATGTTCTTGAGAGCAGAATCGACTCCTTCTAGCCTTTTGCATGCTCCAGGTAAGGACTTTAGGAAGGGAACAGAGATGTCTAATGGAACATGGTGTGCTCCTTGAAGATGGTTTAGTGATACCTGTCCTTTATGTGTCCATGAACTCCCCAGAGAAAATATCCACTTCCATCATGTGCTGTACAGTTGGTTCTATTTTGGGGAACCCTATGAAGGGCAGACTATGAATTCAAAGTAGGTGTAAGGTAAGAGCTGAGGAACCATATGAAATGTGAGTTACCCCCAAAATGCTTTATTCCATTTCAGTTTCTGGATTTGCTTTTCTTAAAGGCTGTATTTACTCTTTTTTTCAAAGATTTTATCTATTTATTTGACACAGAGAGAGAGATCATGAGTAGGCAGAGAAGCAGGCAGAGGAAGAGGGGGAAGCAAGCTCCATGCTGAGCAGAAAGCCGAATGCAGGGCTCGATCCCAGGACCCTGAGATCATGACCTGAGCCGAAGGCAGAGGCTTTAACCCACTGAGCCACCCAGGCGCCCCTGTATTTACTCTTTTTATCTTTTTTTTTTTTTTTTTACTCTTTTTATTTCTTGATAGCTACAGACTTGAGGGCCAATTACCTGTCTCCTTGAGGAACGAAGTGGGGGATATTTCTAATGATGTCCTAAGCAGGTACAAACAATGGAATGTAATTTAGTTGGGTTTTTTTTTTTTAAAGATTTTATTTATTTCAGAGAGAAAGAGATTGAGTGCAGGCATGAGTAGGGGGAGGGGAAGAGGGAGAAGCAGACTCCGGATGTAAACCTACATCCCAGGACACTTAGGATGATAACCTGAGCCAAAGGCAGACGGTTAACCCACTGAGCCACCCAAGCGCCCCTGTAATTTAGTTGTTTTGACTAAAAAAGATGACAGGTAAAGACAAAGGTGTTTGCCCAAATAACTGTTTCCTAGAGAAATGGTCAAAATCTTATCTCAGAATTGGCATGAGGAAAAACCACTTCTGTTTCCCCAGCTGAGTACTAAACGCCAAGAATTTGACTTTCCTCAGCCATTACTGATGCCAGCCATGATGCTACTTCTGCATCAGGAACTCAAAATTTGTAGCACTAGAACCAGAACTAGAAGTACCCTTGCTATTATCTGTGCTGGCACGCACGGAATCTCCATACCAAGGTTGCTTCCTTTTTGCTTATTTTTACACTGAAGTCTCTTATAGATCTGTCTGACTGATGGGGCCTAAATCACATGACTGCATGCTTGCTGCAAAGGATGCTGGGAATTTGAGTTCAGACCTCAACACTGCGGAGGCAGAGCTCATGAGATGGGGGTTTCCTCAAATGCAGAAAAGCTTTTCAAAAGATGATGGAAAAGGATACCTGGGTGGCTCAGTCAGTTAAGTGTCTAACTTCAGCTCAGGTCATGATCCCAGGGTCCTGGGATCGAGCCCTGTGTTGGGCTCCCTGCTCAGCAGGGAACCTGCTTCTCCATCTGTCCCTCCCCCTGTTCCTGTTTTCTCTCTCTCTCTCTGTCAAATAAATAAATAACATCTTTAAAAAAATGATGGGAAGATATGATTATAATAGATGTTTACTAAAACAGTGGGTGGATCCCTCTTTTTTCTGGCATTTCAATTTGTGTTCCAGTCACTTCTTTAGCCCACGATTCCAGTAGCTAGGTTCTATACTGTATTTCCCAACATTTTGATACTCGAATATTTCCATGTGTAAACTAACTGGTTTTAATTCCACAGTCTGAGCTATACTGGCTAAGCTAGAAGTTCACTGTTGATGCTCCAAACCTTCAGTTTTTACTTAACCAGCAATACAACCTTATTCAAACCCATAACGATCTGTAACATTTTTATACCTTAGCCATCCATGTCAAACTGATTTTCAAAAAGCTTTCTTTATCACCACCAACCTCTAGCTTTTTCTTTATTTAAGAAAGAGAGCACAGAGTGAGAGAGAGAGAGAGAGAGCATGAGCAGGAGGGAGAGGGAGAAGCAGACTCCCCACGGAGCAAGGAGTCCAAAGTGGGGCTCAATCCCAGGACCCCGGGATCATGATCTGAGCTGGAGGCAGACTTTTAACCGATCGAGCCACCCAGGCACCCCCCACCCTTGCTCTTTCTTAAGTGAGAGTTATTTCCTGTGCCCACATATTCTCCAGCCCCACACTCATAGATTCTGGACCTAGGAGTTTCAGCTGTGGCTTTACACGCCTCAAAGTCTGTGTCTCCCAGAAGACCTGTGTATAAAAGGGATCATCTGTCTCAGAAGACCAGTGCTACAACATCAAAGCCAAGAGCAAACCCGACTGTATCAAAGGGAAAAACAATATTGCACACTGCCTGACTACTTTCACAATGTGACGAGCACTGAGTAGCAGGCTCAGATGTGAAAGATCAGTGATGCTCACTGCTCCCCAGGGTGGCGAGACTGTGTCTGGTGATGGACGCAGACACATGCAGCATGACGTCAGAGGAAGGAGCAACCAGGGAACTGCCACAGTCTGACTGTGCAGCTATGAGGGGTTTTGTATGACGGGAGGCAGGGGCAATTCAGGCGGTCATAGTTCACGCATCTTAGGAGCATCATGGGTTTCTACTTGTGTCTTTCTTTTTTTTTTCCCCAAAGATTTTATTTATTTATTTATTTATTTATTTGAGAGAGAGAATGAGAAAGAGAGAGCATGAGAGGGGGAAAGTGAGAGGGAGAAGCAGACTCCCTGCTGAGCAGGGAGCCCGATGCGGGACTTGATCCCTGGACTCTGAGATCATGACCTGAGCTGAAGGCAGCCGCTTAACCAACTGAACCACTCAGGCGCCCTCTACCTGTGTCTTTCACTTAAGATCATTTGCGTAGATAGAGCCACTATGGAGGAAATGTTCACATGTGGACAGCTGGATGAAGGGTATATGGGATTCCTTGTGTTCTCCTAGCCACGTTTCTGTAAGTCCGAAATTATATCAATGTAAAAGTTAAAAACAGAATCGAGAGCTTCTCTGCAGCTATGAATTAATAAGTAGACGACACTTTCCTAATACTGTTTCTATATCTGGTGTGTAGGCAAGGAATCTATGTCTCTAGAAAGTTCCAGTCTACTAAGTATTTGACACATTCTTGACTTTTCTTACTGACAATGTCATATCTGCATGTAGAGGGAAATATCAAGCTGAACTCTCACTCTGGGCTTAATTCTCACCAACAAGAACAATAGAGTTCTTACAATGAGTATGACAGGAACTTTGGAAGAAAGTGATCTTGGAGCTTTGAAAAGTGAAATGTTGGCAACAGAAATAACAGTAGCCCAGATTTTAGAATGCCATAGTCTTAAGAAGTCAAATAGAATATGATTATAATCTATCTCATGGTCAGGGTTTCTAAAAAGTATTCGAGAGAGATGACAGGTTCTAGAAATTCTTATAATGGAATAAGAAATCAGGCTAAAGAGAAATAAAAAGGAGGAGGAATCCCAAGACAGTAATGCGATTACACAAGGGTCCTCTGATGCACCAAAAAGATAAAAGGAGGAGGAAAAACCCAAAGGGAAGACTGGTTGCAATTTAAGTTTTATTTCTGCATTTCCTAATGCCTAGCACACAACACTGTAGGATGGGGAAAATGCACAGAAAATTCAAAAGGCACCTGCTCGGTCATCACAACAAGACGTGATATGATTGACAGAAGGACACCAACAGATATTGTTGTCGAAGATAGAAAATTTTCTTCAATGGCAAAAGACGTAAAAACTTACCAGACACCCTACAGAAATGAGAGCTAAGACACAGTGCTTCCTGCTGGATATAGAACGTCTCTGGTCTCTCGAAGTTCCCCACAGAAACACAGAACCTCTCTTTGCCCAAGTTCATATCCTCCTGGCCACCTACCGCTTGCCTGTGGAAAGTCTGGACGCTACTTGGTGCAAAGAATTCTATAAACCTACCAGGGCACATTTGACCATGCACAGCCACACTTGATAAAGCGGGCAATTTCGCAGGACAATCCCCCAAAGATTCAGGCTTCAGGCTTGCCTGAGGCATACCCCTTGATCAGTACCCTGACATAAGATGGAATATTTTTGCAGTCTCAAATTACTGTGTTGATGAGTGCGAGTGTGACCTTAAGGTTGAATATTTTTGCAGTATCAAGTTGTATTTATGAGCGTGAGTGTGTAGATGCTTGACATTGCAGCCAGACTGCGACGACTTCTTGAACTAGCCACTGAGAGGACAGTCTCACACAATTAAATAATGAATTGATTGCAGCTTTTTCTTGAATTGAACAATTTGTTAATCGCTCTCACTTTTGTGGAAGACTGAGTACCAATTAACTGACTCACACGGGCTGGATTTTTCCTGTGGCTTATTATGTCACATCCTCCTTTTCAGGGTTATCCTAGACTTATGACTTTATTTAGTGTCTCAGTTCACTGGACGAATTACTGTCTTTTTTTTTTTAATTTACTTGAGAGAGAGAGATTGATTGAGAGAGAGAAAGCATGAGTAAGAGAGGGGTGGAGGGAGAGGGAGATGCAGACGCCCCACGGAGCAGGGACTCCGATGCGGGACTCGATCCCAGGACCCTGGGACCATGACCTGAGTCCAAGGTAGATGCTTCACCAACTGAGCCTCCCTCGTACCTAAATTACTGTCATTTTAATTGGATGTACGAATTGTCTTTATGAGGCCACCAGCAGCCCTCTCTTTAGGCCATTGGTTCTCAACATTGGTGATGTCTGGTGACATTTTTTGGTTGTCAAAACTTGGTGGGGTAGACGCTACTGATATCTAGTGGGGAGAGATCAGGGGTGCCGCTAAACATCCTGCAATGCACAAGATGGCCCCCACGTCAAAGTGCTATCTAGCCCAAGATGGCCGCAGCTGGAGAAACCCTGCTTTGGAGGCTAATCTCTGTATCATTGTTATCATCACCTGCAGACACTGTTTAATGGCCTCTGGTATGTCCCAGCCAGCTCCCCATCAAGCGATGCCTAGGAACTGGCAGTTTTAGACCTTTGCATTTTGCTTGTCTTCTTCGATCTTCGCACAGGGAGTGGAAACACTCCTGCCTGAAGTGTGATCCTGCTAAGACCTTTTTCCTATCACTTTCTTGAAGTAGCATGCTCTCCAGGTGGGTGGCCCGTGACACTTGGGCCTCAGGCTCAATTGGCCCTGGGATGGGAGAGAGGCCCAGCCCAGCTACAGTTTGGCCTCTCAGCAGCTTCTTATCTAAGCTTGTTGATCCCTGCCTGACTCTCGGGCTTCCTTACGCCTGACGGGTGGTGGGTAGGAAGAGGGGCTTCTGTTTTGCATAGCTCTGGGCTGGGCCTGCACAGGGACTGGGACACATCACCCCAACCTGCCCCCACAGTCTCCCAGTGGGAGCTGCTTCTCCACCTGCTGCTCTCTCTTGGGCCATGTTATAGACAGAATGTTTGTGTCCCCAGTCCCCAAATTCGTATGTCGAAGCCCTAATCCCCAGTGTAATCGTACTACTAAACTAAAGTTTCTGGGGAGAATAGATTTGGCAAATTGTTCCTTATTTCCTAGCTCTGAGATCGCTGAAAACATACGTGTGTTTCCTTCTGCCAGCCCCAAGATTTGTCACTTTGGAGAGGCCAACCTCTTCCTTCTTGCAAAATCATATCTATAATTATAAAGTCAATTATTTATCATCGTAGTTGTATCACCACAGTGCCGTTTCAATTGGAATACATGGTAACTGTAGGTTATCTCAAAAATGATGATTTTTAGAGATATCTATTTCTCAGTCATGTTGAAACAAGCACCTCCTGGCTAGCCTTTACACAACCAAACATTTCTCTTTCAAACAGAAGTTCCAAGAAGAAGTTGCTTCTCATACACTTTAATCAATGGATGTTTTATACCTCATTGAGACACTTGTGATTTCTATTTGAAGAGCGCCGGATCCAATGAGAAAATTATTTTTGAGTGGCTGTCTCAAAACACATTTTTAAAACCCCAATTAGTTCACACAAATAGCAGAGCTCCAAGGTCAGAGGTGACAGTAAAGAAAAAGATTTAGTACACAAAATGTAAAGCATAATTATTTATAATTAAAACTCTAATGCGGACCCAGGTATTCCGTATCCACTTTTTCTGGTCAGGTCAGGAAAGATAGAACTTGCCTTCATTTTATCATCATTACCTCCACTTCCTCCCACATTTATAACCTCTTAGTTTGTAAATTCTTATTGTTCTGAAAGTCTGCTGCCTCTGACAAAATGTAAAATACAAGGCAAAGGATTTTCTAAATCTTTAAAAAAAAAAAAAAGATTTTCTCTGATTAACTTTCCTAACCCTCTATGTCCCTCGTCCGCATCTAAAATGCCATCTACAACAAACACCCTTGGTCTCACTTTCCGTTATTACCCAGACTGGGTTTTGTGATTTCATTTTCTGCTATAATACCTCAGGAATCTCTGACCCTTTGGCTTGAAGCAACAGAAGCGACCAAGAAATGATAACGGCGACCACTTCCAATATTCAACTCAGGATGCCAGGCCGCAGGGAATCAAGGAGATAATTGACATACTTCACTGAAACACTTCTTCCTTTATTCTTAGCCACACTTTTTTTTTTTTTTTGGCAACCAAGATGGTCCACTTGTTGTTAACGTAGGATTCTGGTATTAAAACTTCCATGGTTTCTATAGTTCTCCTAATCAACTTAGCGGTCAGAACCCAAGGATTGGCAGCAATTCCATTTAACGGTGAGTCAGTGATATTATCCACAGAGACACAACAAAAGACACATCTAGAAATGTAAAGTTTCTACGGAGATGATTAAATGAAGTAGAAGGTCCACGATGTACCTCCAGGTGAAGGTACAATCGACTGGGGAGCACGCAGCCAACATGGACCTAGTATTGCACTCGGCACAAGACTCTCTTCTTGCTGTTCTCATGGGGATTCAGGACCTTCTAAAAGTCTTCCACAACCCTCACGGTTATTCTGGAAACTGCCTACCTTTCCACCAGCTTCACAGCACCCACGGACCATTCCTGAGCATTTGCTTCCGGTTTAGGCAAAGAGACAGCAGTTCTTAAAAAGCAGCACCCAGGAGTCCCAGGCTTTAGGCCTATTCGATGTTCACCCTTGCGTCACCCAAATCAAACTTGTTACCTCACCCTGGGGCTCCCTTTGCCTTCTGTGTATCACATACTGATTGAGAGTGGCAGGATACAGTCAAGCAAGGTGGGATCTCGGAGCTGCTTTTGACTTCAGGTTTCTAGCCCTTGCAATCCAATCAACCTCCAGGTTCTGTGGACTAGCTCTTAAATTCATTCCTTTTTGCTCCTGCTCTTGTTCAGATCTCCCTTACTTCTCACTTAAAACATTCTCCATCTTCATAGTTAGCACTCGAGACTCTGCCATCATCATCCCGCCATAACCTTTCACCTAGACCACTGCAACAATGCCATCTGGTATATACCATCCCACTCTTGCTTCTTTCTAATCCATTTTCTATACCATATCAAGAACATTCAAGAACATTCTTTTAAAACATGACTTGGATCGGGGCGCCTGGGTGGCTCAGTTGGTTGGGCGACTGCCTTCGGCTCGGGTCATGGTCCCGGAGTCCCGGGATCGAGTCCCATATCGGACTCCCGGCTCTGCAGGAAGTCCGCTTCTCCCTCTGACCTTCTCCCCTCTCATTCTCAGTCTCTCTCTCTCTCTAATAAAAAAAAAAAAAAATTAAAAAAAAAAAAACATGACTTGGATCATATCACTTGCTTCAAACTCCTCAGTGGCTTCCTGTTCATTTAAAACTTGTTGCCATAACCTGCAAGGCCCTGCCTATCTTGAACTGTCTCATCTCAAACCATCAACTCCCAGTTTGGGTAATAAGCTCCAGCTACCTGAATTTCTTGAAGTTCTTAGAAGCTGCTAGACTCTTTCTTGCTTCAGCCCTTTGTGGATGCTGGTTTTTATGCATAGAATGCTATTTTTGTCTGTATTTGCAGGACTTAATTCTCATCTTATAGGTCTGAGCTCTGTTCTTACCCAAGTGGGCTTCCTACGTATCTGACGTAGGCCGCTCTGATTATTCTTGAGCAAAAACATGAGTTTCCTTCTGAAGACATCAGCACTTACAGTAGTTGTATTTGGTAGTATGTCTCCTTGTTTTGGTTTTGTTCTTTATCTGTGCAGTTACCCTACAGTTCCTGGCATATACTTAGAGCTTAATGGTCTACTGTTGAGTAAATTATTTTCTCTCTTTTGCTTAAAATTCTTTACTCTTTCTCACTTGCCTACAGGATGGAGTCTAAACTCCATAGGATAACATTTGGCCTTGACCTAATCTACCTGTGCAGCATCTTTCCTACAACTTCTGAGTCCACTGTGTATCAGTTAGTCTTTTGTTCATCTGTGAACAATGGAAAACGCAATATACAGTGGCTTAAATGATGGGACTGTCTTTTTCCTTATATAGCTAAAGTCTGGAAATAGGTCACTAGGGCTGAGTCAACAATGTCACAGAGCACACAGGCAGGCTCCTTTTGTCTTTCTGTTTCATCACTTTCAAGTGTGGCTTTTGGTTTCATGACTACAAAAGGGTTGCTGAATCTCTGAGTGTTGCATCCAATTTCTAGATCAGAAAAAAAAAAAACCACCCTTCTCCATATATAGTTGTTTCCTATTTATTCAGAAAACAAAACCCTTCCCAGATACCTCTGCTCACATCTCATTAGCTAGAACTGTGTCACATGATCACTTCTAGCTAACCAGGGAGACTGGGGGATTTAGTGTTTTTAGGCAGGTACATTTTCTGCCCTGGACAAAATCATGGACCTATGAGTAAGGAAGAGGGGGGAATAGATAACAAGTAGGTTCTATTAATATGTACCTCACTGTACATCCTCATGTTCTCTATACTGGATTATTTCTCACAGTTCCCTGAAATACTATGCAATTCTACAAAGCTTTTATCTTTTTGCCTCCACTGTTATCTCTACTTGGAATGCCCTTCTCTTGTTCTCAACCTGAAATATTCTGCTCACCCTTCAAGGTTGACCTTTAATACCTCTCATCTGGAGCCTTCCTTTATCCTCCGAGGCAAGATGAACGTTCCCCAGATTCTTGGGAGGTGATGCAGGAAATAGGGGCCTTGTCTTATGGTTGTATCATCAGCATTTAAGAAAGTGCCTGGAATATTGGAAGCAGCTAAACAGTGGTAACCAAACTGAAAGAGAGGAGAAGTCCAAGAGTGCATGTTTCTCTCTTTTAATCCTCACCATATTCCCAAGAGGGGCCCATCACCCTGGTTTTACAGATAAGGGAACTAAGCCTAAATGAAATGAAGGTAACTTGCCCAAGGCCACACTGCTAATAACGTGGTCCTAGAAATTAATTAATTGAGGGCTATGCCTTTGCTTTGCCCCTTATCACCTGCCACATTTTATTTTTATTTTTGTTTTTATTTTTATTTTTATTTTTATTCCAGGGGTCAGCACACTGATGCTCATGGCAGGCCTCTTGTTGCTGTAAATTTAAGTTTTATTGGAACACAGTCACACTCATTATTTTTTCTATTATCTATGCTGCCTGTGCATACTACAGCAGAAGGGTTGAGTCACTAAGACACACCATATAGCCTGCAAAACCTACCATATTTACTCCCTGGCCATCCTGACTCCTAAATTAAATCAGAAGATAAATGCCATTAAAAGAGGCTTAAAACGATCATTTCAAGACCAACATTATATGAAGGAGAAAAGACTAGGGTCTCCACCCAAAGAAGATGTAGCATTTAAAAAATGACAGAAGGAGAAAGGGAATTCAGTCATTCTGACTTCTTTCTGTGTTCAACAAGAAAGAGAACCAGCAATCAAAGGAACTGGGGTGAAAAAGAGAATTGATTAACCATTGTAAGAATAATTCTTACTTCACAGGGCTGTTGTAACATCGGAATGAACTAAAGCGTGAAATAAGGCACAATGCCCAGGATGTGGTCAAGGCTCAATAAACAGTGACTATGCTCTAATGTGGCATAATCTTCATCAGGTCCTGTTTCTTCAGAGCACGATCGTTTCTTATTGTCAGGACTGCTCTTTCGGGTCAAGGGAAGAAAGAAAGGCCATTTGTACTGTTTCACGTCCAGAATTCCATAACGTTGGAAAATCGCCCTGATCTATCTTGGTTCCATTTTCTGCAGAAAGCCATTCCCATGTCTAGGAGAAAATTGCAGTCCCAGGTAGGAAGGCAGTTAAACCTGAGCCTATTAACCGTTTCCAAAGAGCTCAGTTACCAGCCCTTCTCTCGTGCGCATAGGAAGAGACAGGTTCTGGGGAGACCCCAGGAGAATAAGGGAGTCCCAGGGCAACCTCACCAAGCTCCGGAGCAGCGCTCATCACAAGCCTCTCAAAATTCCTTAGAGGAAAGCTTTCCAGATGCATGAGGGGAGGGGGGGAAAACCTGCCTAGTGAAAACCTCGCGTAATCTCAGTGCAGAAACCAGCTGCGTCCTAATAACTGCAATAGTGGTATTCCATCAAAGGCCCCATTGCATTTACCAGATGCTCTATTATTAATACGCTGAGGAAGGCAGCAAACCGTCGTGGGAAGAAGGTGAGGGGGAAGAAGCGACGACCTCCTAGGCCAAAGGTACCAAAACATTGAACACACACGGCCTAGAACGTTCCCACCAGAAATAACTTATTTACCACGGGCGTTTTGGCTTGCAGAGAGCCAAGCCTGAATGCGTGCTTTCTGCAGTGGCTTTTGTTTTATAGCACAGACTGAACTCTGGAGAGGGGATGTTAGGAGCCAAGACTCCTTACGTATTCTTAATGATTGTAAAGTGTCTTGATTTATGGCATGAAAAATGCAGGCTATAAAAGCAGAGTGGTGCACGAGGTAAGAAATGGCTGTTTGTTCCTCTTTAATAAAATATGGTCAAATCATGGCAACATTCAGTCAAAAGTTGCAGTTGGAGAACGATAATAAATAAAATACCCCTGAATCATGCAGTTAACCAGAAGATACCCGATTATTAAAGCTTCGCTCAAGTACATTGCCAACTTAGTACTTGGAGCAAACCAAGCCCCCCAAACCCCATGTAAATGATCATTTTCAGTGATTCAGGAACTCCCCACTGTTGACATGAATAATTTGGACAACCTTGCACATACTAATGGTTTAGACATCAAAATAAATCATGCCATTACGAAGACATGAGCACCCTGCTGTGATAGACCCACTTTTGCTTGTGCTGAGTGGCACAGGAATCCATGAGGTAGCCATCTTTCTTTCTTTCTTCTCTTTTTCTCTTCCTGCCTCTTGGCTGAACATCCTTGATTGCATACATTTGTAAAACTCAGGAAAATATTGGGAGGTATTGCTATTAGCAGCTACCAAGCTATCTGAAACAGACTACAGGATATATATTGATAAGCTCTTGCCAATTCGTGGCAGCCAATAACTATCATTTCTCCTCATAGTTCCAGTTTCTGAAATGTGCATTCTGTTACTATAGCAACTTTCATTTTGTTAACCTGTTACATTAAAAGTGTTATTTTTAGCATAACATTTCCAGAAGTCTTTGACAAAGAAAAATGGGAAGAGATTATAGCTTGAAGATAAATGTATGCCCAATATGAATTCTAATATGTAGTGTATTTATTCAGTCAGTGCATCATCTATTACAAAATTATAGAAAATACAGATTTTTAGAAGTGTGCATTTTTTGGGCTTTGAGAAAGAAATGTCATATCTCACATATATATATATATATTTGGAACAAGGGAGAGTATAAGTAAATAACAATATCCAAATGGATTTATTTCTTACAGATTTTAACTTACATAAAACCGAAGGTGAGGAACATATAGCTGAGGACTTTTTGTGTGTGATAGAGTCATGGATTTTGCTACTGGGTTTCAGTTTTAAAACCCGATGTCGTCTCAGGACATGTAGGGCTAATGAAATGAATTTCAACTATGAAAAAGTCATGTAGTAAGCCAGATGGGGGGAGAGAGCAGTTCTATGGCTAGCTGACACTCCTAAAAAATTGAGACATAGCCTGCCTTTTGACCTTCCCACAAACAAATTGCTGCCTTTTTCCCCCAAAATATTGTCTTATCTTTCACTTCCTTGTCAAAAATGGAGTCCTGTGCAGTTTGATGTAACGTGACTGGAAATGAACGACGTGAGCACTGCTTGATTAATCCACTCTCTGGATGCGGGTGAGGAGAACATTGCCCTTCGTTTATTACAAGTGAACCCTGAAATTAGACTTGACTTGAGTTCTAGATGAGAATAATTATTTTCCCTTGTTGTAGCTAATATTCTCTAATTATTAGAAAGGCAGTAGAGTGGAGTGGATAAGGGCCTGGCTTCTGGAACCAGACTGCTTGCATTTGAATCCCAGCCTTGTCAGTCCCTGTGTGACCTTTGGCAGTGTGCTTATTCATGCCACACTTCAGCTTCCTCAATTGTAGAAGGGATGATAATGGTACCAATCATAGGGTTGTTGTGAGAATTCAATAATTTGCTCATGTAAAATGCTTAAAAGAATACTTAATGCATAGTCAGTTTGATTAGTGGGTTTTTTTTTTTTTTTGGTTGTTTGTTTGATTTTTATTTCATCAGTATGCTTTTTTTAATGCTTTTATTTATTTTTTTATTTTTTTAGAAAGATTTTATTTATTTGAGAGAGAGAGCACAAGCAAGCATGTGCATAAACAGGGGAGGGGCAGAGGGAGAGGGAGAAGCAGACTTCCCATGGAGCAAGGAACCCGATGTGGGGCTCGACCCCAGGACTCTGGGAGCATGACCCGAGCCGGAGACAGACGCCCAACAACTAAGCCACCCAGGAACCCCACTATGTCGTTTTCTAAGTGGTAAATTGCCAAAGGTCACACATTTAGTGACAGATGAGGCTAGGATTCCTACCCAGGAAGTCTGGTTCCAGAAGTCAGACCCTTATTCACTCCATTTTGCTGACTTTCCAATAATTTGAGAATTTTAGTTAGAACATTAGGAAATAATAGTTCCCATCCAGAATTCAAGTCATAGCTACAATTCATCCCATTAACCCCTTGCCTTTCATAGAAATACATATTACCCCCAAAGATTGCATCCCTGTATGAGTTCACACCTTTAAGCATTTCCCCAACACACACACAGACTCAAGGTAATATGTCCTAAAGGACACTGGCCATGCCCTAGAACTCATTCTCCCCCACCCCAGGTTTACTGTGGTCTAATTTACATAGAATAAAATTCACCCTTTTAATGTAGAGCTCTGTACGTTTTGACAAGCACATATAGTAACCACCATTATACTAAAAATATGGAACATTTCCATCGCTCCCCAAAATTCCCTCCTGCCCCTTCATGGTCATATTGCTTCTCCCACCCTTGGCTTCTGGCAATTACTGATCCATTTTCTATCCCAATAGATTGATCTTTTTTTTTTCCTGGCTCTAAGAATACACAATTCTAAACCAGATAAGGATCATATAAAGTTTCTCAAAAGTAGCAGATACCTGATTTTACTTGTGTGAAAGGGGAAATGAAATGGGGTCACTTATGTCAAGGAGTTTTCAAATGCAGCCAGGAGGCCATTAAGGAGGTGGACCTTATGCATGTCCTCACGGGAGGAACCGTGAACTTTTGAAGTGGGCCAAACCACAAATACTCCAAGGACTCAGCCCACACACCTGCAACTTCCTACAGTAACAGACTTTGCTTAGTGATAGCCTTAGCAACCAATTATATTCAGTCAAGATTAGCTTTCTGCTGCCAACGCCCAATCAGAAATTCTTTGTAAACAGTGTCTACAAGTATTCCCTTTTTGCTTTATACACCCCTGAATTTTACTCCCTCGTAGGACACTATTTGGGTTGCTGTCCACATCTGTATACCCCGAATTGCAGTTCTTTGTTTCCAAATCAACACTTTTATTTTATTATTACCTTCTGACAATTTTAGGTTCATACCGGATATAGTAGAGACAAATAAGAGCTCAAATCATTGAAACTCATGAAACAGTTACTTGACATTATGTGTGGAATCTCCCATCTTATGGTTCCGGTGGGGAGAGGGAAGAGTAAAGGACTGTGGAAAATAATCTTAGACACAAATTCCATCTCTGGAGAGACTGTTAATTAGTAGAAAAGGACAAATGCAATAAAGCACAAAAGGTATACAAATCCATCTTAATTAAACAGAGTTATGATCATAAAAGCTATAGCTTTCTCCTTCCCATCGATGCCCTTTACCAAACAGGAAAAACATGAGGTGTAGTGGATATGTCTTGTGAATGACTGTGATTTGGCCCTCAACTTGAGTGTGTCTTGAAGCAAAGCTCACTTTCCTTTGCCTTTGCCATTTCTCCTTTTGGTTCATGGTACATGATAATTGGTAGGTGCTCATAAAATATCTGTTCACTGAATGAAAAATATACTCTTTGGCAGGAATGTTAACAAATAGGGAATTGTAAATTTGGCCCATAATCTCTTAAAACTCATGTCTTTTCATGGCTAATCTGGGCTGAGATACAAAAATTTCTGATAGTGCTCTCTTAGCTGCATCATATCGCCTTCCTAAGACATCCCAACTGGATGACGATTCCTCACAGTAGAATGGTTGTAGGCTGATGATTTGCCTCTGTTGCCAAGGAAAGGGGATGGGAGAAGAAGCATTTTCAGTCACTTCGTTCCGGTGATTCAATCTAAGTATTTGAAACCCTGCTATCAGTCTGTTTTCTAAGGAGCACTTTTCTCAACTGATTTTTAGTTATTACCTATTTTTGAAAGCAAGACTGAATATTATCAGTCATTTGACCCTAAAGTCATCGTCTTGTAAAAAAGTTAACCTTTTTCCCATTAGGACATTTTCCAATACAGTAAAATATTCTTGCCATAAATGATAAGAGTAAGTATATGAAGAAAAATTGCTTGATAATCTTTATCTGGGTAGAGGCTAATTACTCCCATGAGCAAGACTAGAATTTTAAGTATAAAATTTTGATATTTGTTAAATTTTTCAGGGCTCAACTTTTATGACAAGTCTGACATTCAGATTTACTAGTGTGGATTATGACATGTGCAGAAAGGAATGTTTTTGGCTCCAGTCACTTATAAGGGGGTTGCTTACCTTGTCTGCACATTCTGTTCATTCGAACTATAATTTATCATCTGGGCCCACCAAGTTCAAGTACTTATATATAAGCAGGTATTGAGGGGATTTTTAATTAAAACTCTAAAAATAATAAAGATTAATTGAAAAAACTGAATATACACCAGGGGAGAAAACTATATACGATTACCTTCAACAGAATTACATACAACATAGTATAAATATTTAGAAGTATAATTTTGGCATTTAAGTGCAAATTCTTTCTTCCTACTTTATTCCAAAATGGATTGACCACATTAGTCTTAGAATATGAAAAGATACGGGACTAGAATTCTGAATATCTAAATCCTCAGCCAACCATTGGTGTCATGAGAGGCAGATCAATGTGAGGACCCCAATCCTTCCTGAGCTAAATCGAAACACAAGGCTGACCTTTGTGCTTCTGTGTGAAAGACACGTTTTAGAGGAGCCGAGCTGGCCTCTAGGGCCCCTTGCTCCTAGGTGCACTTACTAATCTTGAGCCACAGCATCTTTCCAGTTGATGGTAAGTAGAGTTAAGGAAAGATTAATCCAAGGCGAAAGATAGAAAGGGAAATACCTATTTCCCCCAGAGAAAAGAGCAGAGATCCTGTGCTGACCAGCCATGCACTTGAGGAAGAAAAATCCTCAGAGAGTTGATTCAAAAGAGAGCTGAAGCTTGAAGTCAAAGAAAGGATGACAGGGAGCTTTTTCTAACCAAGATGCAGTAACAGGGAGTAGATAGGGAACGCATCAAATTCCCTGGGTTGAACCGATATTGTTAGCAGGCTCTGGAGAAGTAAATAATAGAGTTAACAAAACTTAGCACTGGAGAGAAGAGAGCTACACAGGAAGAAACTTCTGCAGATTTATAGAGGATCCCTCTCAAGTATTCAGCAGAGTACCCAACTGCATAGGCATGTGAGCAAACTACCCAAAGCCAAGGAAAAACCACCCAAAAAGACCATAGGGAACAGCACTTGGTAATGACACAGGACCATTGATAGTGCCTGTTCTCACCAGCTAGACTGGTAATCTTCATAATTCATGGAGTGCTGAGTAGAGTCATTAGAAGAATTTTGCCTCAGTAGTGGAGAATAATTAGTCTTAGACTAAATGCTGCTCCATTCCTGACATACAGGTCTTAAAAGGATTTAACCCAAAAGGATTAAACGGTTTCCAAGTAACTTCCTCCCACAGCAAGATCAAGGATATTTATAAGATTACAAAAATACCCAGTATCCAACAAGGTGAAATTCACAATGTCTGACATCTTATTAAAGATTACCAGGCAAGCAAGGAAGCAGGAAAAAAGAACTCGTAGTGAAGAGAATAATAAATCAACCCAAAAAAGCCCAGAACAGGCACAAATGTGGCAGACAATGCCATTAAAACAGTATAACTCTATTTCATATGTTTCTTTTTTTAAAAAGCCACAGGAAAGATTAAATATGGTAAGTGAAGTCATTGAAGATGTTTTAAAAAATTAAGACCTAAGTCAAAATTATAGAGGTAAAATCCAAAATGTGGGATGTGAAAAGTATACTGGATGGTCTGGATGGCAGATTTGACGTTGCAAAATAACTGATTAGTGAACCTAAAGACATGGTATAAGGAACTATCTGGAACCCAGACACTAAAACATAGAAAAGAAAAAAAAAATGGAATGGACTAATCACCAGGGAGCTGGAGGACAACTTCCCATAACTAATGTGCATATAGTTGGTGTACTTATAGGAGAGGAAAAATAGATATGGATAGAAAAAAAAATTTGAAGGAATAATGACCCCCAAAGCTCCAAATTTGGTAAAACCTAAAAATTCCAGAGATCCAGGAAGATCGATGAACCTCAAGCACACAAAAAATGAAGAAAACCACACAAAGGCACACCATAATCCAATTCTCAAAACCAGTCATAAAGAGAAAATCTTAAAAGCAGTCAGAGAAAAAAGATTCGTTACCTACAAAGGAACAAAGACAAAGATGATGGCAGATTTCTAATCAGAAATAATGCAAAAGGACAGTGGACGGACATCTTTAAAGTGCGGAAAGAAGTAAACTGTCAACCTAGATTTCTCTACTCAGCAAAAACAGAATTCAGGGGCACCTGGATGGCTCAGTGCATTGGGCCTCTGCCTTCGACTTAGGTCATGATCTCAGGATCCTGGGATCGAGCCCCACATCGGGCTCTCTGCTCGGCAGGGAGCCTGCTTCCCCACCCCACCCCCCACCTGCCTACTTGTGATCTTTCTCTCTCTGTCAAATAAATAAACAAATAGATTTTTTTAAAAAATTCAAAAATGAATGTAAAATAAAGACCTTTTCAGACATAAAAATGCTGAAAGAATTCATCACCAGAAGACTTTTATCACAAGAAAGGTTAAAGGCAGTTGATCAGGCAAAAAGAAAATCCTGTAGATGAAAATCTAGATCTACACAAAGGAATGATGCACACCAGCATGGTAGCTCCTTAGGTAAATATAGGAGATATTTTTGTTGTTTGAATCTTTTAAAAAGATAATTAGCTGCTTAAACAGAGGTAAAAATAATGTAGAATGATGTAGTGGGGTTTACAACACAGATAGAGGTTAAAGTGTATAATAACAAAAGCACAAAGTCCAGGAGGGGAGAAATGGAAATTTACTATTTAAAGTTCTCATACTTTATATGAAATAGCCTCATATCAAATGAAGGTAGACTGTGACCAATTTAAAATGTATTCTCTACATTAAAACAGTAAAGAGCAAAGCAAATAGTTACAGCCAAGAAACCAACAAAGGAATTGAAATGAAATTATAAAAAAGAATCAATTGAGGACCTAAAGGATATTATGCTAAGTGAAATAAGTCAGATGAAGACAATGCTATGTGATTTCACTTATATGCGGCATCTAAAAAAGAAAAAAAAATGAACAAATAAATAAACAAAAGCAGAAATAGACCTATAAATGCAGAGAATAAACTTGTGGTTGCCAGAGGGGAGAAGGTAAGGGGCTGGGCAAAATGAGTGAAGGTGAATGGGAGGTACAGGCTTCTAGTTATGGAATAAATAATCACAGGGATGAAAGGTGCAACATAGCGAATATAATCAATGATATTATAATAATGCTGTATGGTGACAGACAGTAGCTACACTTGTGGCGAGCAAAGCGTAATGTATAGACTTTGTTGAATCACTATGTTGTACACCTGAAACTAATGTTAACATTGGGTGTCAACATACTTAAATTTAAAAAAAAGTTTTAATCTGAAAGAAAGCAGAAAAAGAGGGACAAAGAACAAATGAGACAAATAGAAAACAAATAATAAGACAATAAATGTAAATCTGAATACGTTAATAATCACATCAAGTATAAATAGTCTAAACACCCCATTAGAAAGCAGAGGTTGTCAGAGTGGATGAAAAGCAAGATCCCACTGTATTCTACCTACAAAAAACACACTTAAATATAAAGACAGAAATAGGTTAAGAGTAAAATGGTGGGAAAATAGAGACCATGCTAACACTACCCAAAGGAAAGCTGGAGTGGCTATATTAATAATTACCCAAGAGCAGTGAAAGCATTTATTTATTCATACGAGGACTTGTACATAAATATTCATAGAAACTTTATTTGTAATAGCCAAAACCCAGAAACAACCAAAATATCCAAGTACCAGGCAAATGGACAAACAAATTGGGATATGTATATTTACACAATGGAATGTCATTTAGTAATACAAAGAAACAAATTAATGATACACACATCATGGATAAATCTCAATTTAATTATGCTATGTAAAAGAAGCCAGAGCACAAAAAGAGTAGTGCGTAGAATGTAATTCTAAGATCATAGTGGTGCCTTCTTCCCTGACCCATTTCAGCATTCTTCATTCTTGAAGACGAATTTATGGGGGAGGAGGCAGAAAACAGCCTTGAACTCACACTTAGAAACAAACATTAGGCAGATGAAAAACTGTGTGTGTGTATATATATATATATACACACACATGTGTATTATATATAGTATATCACATATGAAATTTATATTATACACACACACACACATTCAAAAAATAAGTGAGAAAATGAGGAAGTTGGGGAGAATGTACATAAGAAAAGCAAATTGAACCCCGATGTGAGGTTAGGAAGAAAATGCTTAGTGTAAATCTAAGATCCGTGCACTCCCAAGATGGGAACCATGAATTTGGCTCTAAGCTTTCCAGTGATCAACTCGAAAGGGAAAAAAGTTATTCAGTTTGGCCAGAAAGTAAAAACAAACATGACTTCAGAGGTAGTACAGCAGAGGCCAGAAAGAAATCTGTTCCATGAGGTCATCCAAAGAAGAGACATTTAATGCAACAAAAAATATCCAAACATCCTCAGCAACACTTACAATAAATACGACAGAACTAGTTTTATTGAAAGTGTTCTTGGAATGCCCCTGTCTGTAATCAGGGTGGTCACCAGACTGGCAGCATCAACATTAAGTGGAAAGTCATTAGAAATGCAAATTCTCAGGGCGCCTGGGTGGCTCAGTGGGTTAAAGCCTCTGCCTTCGGCTCAGATCATGATCTCAGGGTCCTGGGATCGAGCCCCGCATGGGGCTCTCTGCTCAGCAGGGAGCCTGCTTTCTTTCCCCCACCTCTTCCTCTGCCTGCCTCTCTGCCTACTTGTGATCTCTTTCTCTCTGTCAGATAAATAAATAAAATCTTTAAAAAAATTGCAAATTCTCGGGCTCCACCCCAGGATTATTAAGTCAGAAATAGTGGATCAGATCCAGTCATCTGTGATTTAACAAGCCTTCCAAGTTACTGTGATTCACGCTAAAGTTTGATGGGCCTGATTACCTTCTTATAGTTTTATTCATCTACACTTGTTTAGTTCACTGTAAATTTATTTAGCTGCTCCCTTGAGACTGGAAACTTTCTGAGAGAAGGATGTGCCCCAAATGTCTACCTCCTCTCCCCTCACACCTCACTAGAATCCTGCTGAATGATCATTCCAAGATAAATATCTTTAAATTTTTTTTTATTTGAGAGAGAGAGAGATCACAAGTAGGCAGAGAGACAGGCAGAGAGGGGAAAGCAGACTCCCCGCCGAGCAGAGAGCCCGATGCGGGGCTTGACCCCAGGACGCCGGGATCATGACTGGAGCCGAAGGCAGAGGCACACTCTGAGCCACACAGGCGCCCCCCAAGATAAATATCTTAAGAGGAGTCTCTATTTCAGCCTGAAAAGATCAGTTAGCGTTTCCTTTTTTTTTTTTTTAAGAAAAAGAGCAATTGAATTCATAATACAGAGATGTAGTTAATTGACCCATTTATTTTGCACAAAATGTTGAAAAAATGCCACTTAAGACGATGCCAAATGGAAAGCTCAGTTGGCAACTCCTACATGCCTTCATTTTCATATAATTTGCTCAGGACTTCGAACGTCAGTAGTTACAGTGAGGTGGGAGTGAGGAAAGGAAGGGGTAGGAGACTTAATGAAAGAAGCTCTGAACTTCCCCCAGGGCCTTACCATTACTGTAAGTACAGTGCCCTGGGGAACCGCAATGATGCACTGGGCTCCACAAAGTAACTGAAGACATTAACAAAGCCAGTTCCTGTACCTATGTCCTGATTTTAATTTACATTTATTTTTCAAAGCCAGACTAAATAAAATCAGCTAAAATGCTGTTATAGTCACTCTGTGGAAATTCTGTATAGAATAATCGATGCTTTTGGAGTCAAGATCATTTTAAATTCCAAATGGAGAGTCATATTTTCCACCTGCTATCACTGTATACAGAGGCTTCTAATATTCAGTGAAGTCACTAAAAATACACATTAATATAATGAAAAACGATGACGACTTGGTCTCCTTCAAATACATTTTAATAGAGCACAATGCTCATCGATATTGGAATTTTTAGTCCTACAATGTGATTACATAAGATAATATTAGAGATCATCATTTTTGCTCATCTTTAAAATAAAAAGCATAGTGAATATTTGGCTATAGTTTTATCTGGTTTTCATAGGGAAGAATATGTTCCGTATATTGTCCACAGCTCACCCTGGAGTTCTTTTACCAAATAATAAAACTATGTTTTCAGATGATCTTTTTGTCCTAGCATAGTCAATGTCCTAGGGATTTCTCGTCGTGTCATCTTCTGAAAGTTTAGCGTTTAGAAAAACACAATTCTGTGAAGGATTCTCAATATTAATTTTTATTGGCATTTCTGTATTTCTGGTTTAATTTAAAAACAGTAGGGCAATGAAAAACTAAGAAGCAATATCTTTTTGACTTGTGTGATTATGAAAAGATCTTGCATTGGACTCATGAGGCAAGTAAATGCAATCTTTTCTATTATTCTGTCAATATTGACTTTTAGAAAATTGTTCACTTCAATTTAGGCTTATGTCCTGTGAAGTTGCCTTAGTAACAAAACTCCAGGACCCTGTTGACTACACACTATCATTTTACTCTTGATTTAATATTAATTTCCTTTTCTTAATCCCATCTTGTTCTTTTTTTTTTCCAAATGCACTTGTCCTTCAAATGAATTTTCTTCTTTTTCCGGTTTTCCATTATTGTGAGTTGATTATTTAGTACTGAAAAACATCAGGGAGTTATGTTTTCCCTGACTACAAAACTTTTTTTTTTTAAACTCTGACCTCTTTGAAAGATTTTCCTGAATCTTTATCCTCCAAGTATTCCTGCCACATCTCAAAAAGGGCATAATGGAATCAGATAAACTATCCTGATCATTTTAAAAACTCAAAGAAATGAAGGACAATGATAAGCGAAGACCAAAGTGGAATTGCCATTCCACTTGCAAATAACAAGATGTAAATAATTTTATGGTAATATAGTCAGATTATCCTAATTTTCATACTTATGATACTTACGCCTATTGGGTCAAAAAGGTTAAATGGGAAAGCTAAAACTTATATTCATTCATACATTTTAAAAATATGATCGTTTCAAACTTACCTCCTAGAAATTCTTACGGATCTCCGACCTGTGCCCTTCCGACACTTCCCTTCTGAGAATTCAACTTCTGTAGAGCTTTGCTACTCTAGTAATGAAGTCTAGGGCCTGATCCCCCACTTTTTCTCCCCCATGGCTATAGAAGGACATTGTCTTTCGATATTGCCAATGAGACCATCTGACTTAGCCATGTAGCCTTTTAAACCCAGATTCATCTATTTCAGTATTGTGCTGACTTGATCCAGTGCAATGGCTGCCAACAGCCATCCAATCCCAAATCCTTTATATTACTACTTCGTCGAAAATCCCAAATGCTTGAGACATTGCACCTACTGGTGCATCCCACTCCACCAATATCCCACAAGAGGATTTAGAAGTTACCACCGGTGTAAATTTTGACGATTATACAACCACAGCATGCCAAGCGCTTTCCATAGTCCACCTACTACCAGTGTTGGAATCTGTATCACCAGCCAGCCTATAGATGATCGGTCTTCAAAATACCATTTTGGATCGTGCTACCTAGGACCACGCCCTCCATGCACTGTCACAGGTCGGATTGCTGGAGAAAAAGACTCCGAGACTCTGAGATTCACATGCAGGAGGTTTACTAGGGAATGTTTTTGGATTGAAATACCTGTGGGAGAGCAAGGGAAGCAAGACGGGGCAGAGAGAGAGGTTGAACAACGGTACACTTGCACTACCAACTTGAGCTAATCCAAGGGGGTTGCTCTGAAGCCAGAATGGCCTTTCAGAAATGCCCTGCCTTAAGGCAAAGAGATTGTGCCTCTGTACTCCAGCATCAACCAGTCATGAAATACAGCCTTACATGGTGCTGCATCCTCTGACCAGGGACAAGTCCCAAAGAGGACACAGCTGGGATCCGCTAGTAGCCAACACTGCAGGCAGATGGTGGAATAAGTGATTCTTTCCTGAAAGGGCATCTGGGTGGCATGGCATAGCATCTACTCGGTCCATAATATGCAAAGAGACCTACAACTGGATTAGCACAAATAATTTTAAGTAAAAAAAAAAAATCAATTCACGGAAAAGGAAATTCAAATGGAAGAATATATTAAAAGACGCTCCACCTTATGAGAAATTAGGAAAATCCAAACTCAAACAGCAAGATATTTGCATATCAGACAATATATATTTTAAAGATTGATAATATTCACTGGTGATGAGAACACGGGAAGTAAACACTTCACATATTGCTAATGGGAGTGTGTCTGTAAGAACATAACTCAACAACCTGGACGGTATGTAATAGCATTAAAATTCAAAATATAGGGATGCGTGGGTGGCTCAGTGGGTTAAAGCCTCTGCCATCGGCTCGGGTCATGATTTCAGGGTCCTGGGATCGAGCCCCGCATCGGGCTCTCTGCTCAGCAGGGAGTCTGCTTCCCCTTCTCTCTCTCTGCCTGCGTCTCTGCCTACTTGCGATCTCTCTCTGTGTCAAATAAATAAATAAAATCTTTTAAAAAATTCAAAATAGAATGCCTATTTCAATTAATTTATGGAGTTAATGCAATCTCGGTGAATACCCAGGAAAATTATTTGTGCACATTGACATGCTGATTCTAAAATACGTATAGAAACACGAAACATCAAAAATCACCAATGCCATGTTGAAGAAGAAAAACAATTGTGAAGCTTTCATTACCAATATCAATACTTATTATAAAGAGACTTGAATGAAGAGAGTGGCATCGGCATAAGGATAAACTAACAGAACAGAATAAAACAAGAAACAGACCATCCAGAGTAACATACATGGTCACCCGATTTGTAACAAAGGTGCTCCAGCTACTGAAATGTAGTAAGAATGGTTAGACTTTTCAATAAATAATAGTGGCTCAATGAATTAGGTTTCCACGTGGAAAAAAATAAATCGTTTTTTTTTTTTGAAAAAAAAAAATAAATCTTGACCCTAGCTTCATCTTATATTTAAAAATGGGGGCACCTGGGTGGTTCAGTGGGTTAAAGCCTCTGCCTTAGGCTCAGGTCATGATCTCAGGGTCCTGGGATCGAGCCCCGAATCGGGCTCTCTGCTCAGCAGGGAGCCTGCTTCCCCCCGCCCTCTCTTTCATTCTCTCTCTCTCTGTCAAATAAATAAATAAATAAATAATCCTAAAAAAAAAATGAACTCCAGGGGCACCTGGGTGGCTCAGTGGTTAAAGCCTCTGCCTTTGGCTCGGGTCGTGATCTCGGGGTCCTGGGATCGAGCCTCACGTCGGGCTCTCTGCTCAGCAGGGAGCCTGCTTCCGCCTCTCTCTCTGCCTGCCTCTCTGCCTACTTGTGATCTCTCCCTCTCTGTCAAACAAATAAATAAAATCTTAAAAAAAAAATAAAAAAAAAAATGAACTCCAGGGTGCCTGGGTGGCTCAGTTGGTTAAGCAATTGCCTTCGGCTCAGGTCATGATCCCGGAGTCCTAGGATCGAATCCCGCATCAGGCTCCCAGCTCCCCCGGGAGTCGGCTTCTCCCTCTGACCTTCGCCCCTCTCATGCTCTCTCTCACTCTCTCTCTCAAATAAATAAATAAAATCTGTTAAAAAATAAATAAATAAAAATGAACTCCAGAGGCGCCTGGGTATCTCAGTCATTTGTGTCTGCCTTCCACTCCGGTCCTGTTCCCAGGGTCCTGGGATCAAGCCCTGCCTTAGGCTTCCTGCTTCTCCCTGCCCTCTGCCCCTCCTCCTCAGCTCAGGCTCTCGCTGGCGCACACTCTCATAAACAAACAAACAAACAAATAAATAAATAAATAAAATCTTTTTAAAAAAATGAACTCCAGATGGGAGACAAGTGAAAGCAATAAAGTTTCTGAAATAGCACTATCCAGTAGCTTTCTGACATGATGAAAGTATTCTCTCACTGTGCTAACACAATATCCACAAGAGATTATTGAGCACTTGGAGCTTCACTAGTGTGACTGAGAAACCGGGTTCTCAATTTTATTTCATTTCAGTTAATTTAAATGTAAGTAGCACATGTGGTCCCCATATTGGGTTTTGCGGTTCTACCAGATAACATAAGAGAATATCTGTGGTAACTATTTGGTGTGCTAACTTGACTGGGCTGAGCCGTAGTTTCAGGGGAGATTCTCTGGCAAGAGCTGAGGAATGGAAGGGAGGCGATAGCCCTTCTGTAGCATACACAGACCTAATCTGGGTGCTGTTGTAAAGGGAGTTTGCAAATGTGATTCGAATTCATAATCCGTTGACTTCAAGTTAATCGAAAGGGATGATTTGGGGGCGCCTGGGTGGCTCGGTCGGTTAAGCATCTGCCTTCGGTTCAGGTCATGATCTCAGGGTCCTGGGGTCGAGCCCCATGTCTGGTTCCCTGCTCAGCGAGGAGCCTGCTTCTCCGTCTGCCCCTTGCCCTTCTCGTGCTCTCTCTGGGGACCTTCCCATCCTGCCCGCCTGCTTGCCTCCCTGCGTGCGAATGAGCTACAGTGTGTGCCTGGGGGATTCTAGCCTGCTCATGATCCTGCCTTCCTGATTGCTTGCCCTACAGATTTGGGGCTTGCTTAACTAGGCCACCACAAAATGCACTAACAGTAAGAGAAATGATTGGCTAATCATGCTCCATTAAAACTAGGAACTTCTCTTTATTAAAAGACTGTATTAAGATGGTGAAGCAAGATCCCGACTGGAAGAAGATATTTGAGAGAGATCTCTATCTATCTATCTATCTATCTATCTATCTATCTATCTATCATCTATCATCTATCTATCATGTTCAGAATATAGATTTAAAAAATGCCTCCAAAGATAAGGACTTAAAAGGACTGATAAATTGAGGCCTTATGAGAGTCCTTATCCAATCTGACTGTGTCTTTCTAAGAAGAGGAGGTTAGGACACACATAGAGGGCAGATCATGTGATGATGCAGGGAGCGAAGGTTATCTGCAAGCCAAAGAGAGAGGCCTCAGAGGAAACCAACACTGTTGACAATGTTGATCTTTGGAGGTCCAGCCTCCAGAATTGTGAGCAAATGAACATCTGTCGCTTAAACCAAAAAAACAAAAACGAAAACAAAAATCCCTGCAATCACTAAGAAACTGACAACTCATTTGTTTCTCTTTTTTCCAATGAATACAATACCCGAGTGGAAATTTCACAAAAGGAAGCGTCCAAATAGTAGCCAATGAAAAGGTGCCCGCCTTCATTCGTTATCAAAAAATACAGTTAGAACCACAGTGAGATTCACACCAACCAGAATGACTAAAATTAAGACGGAAATAACTACAATAATAGTAAAGTTTAAGAACCTTCTAATACCATGGGTTGACAAGGCATGGGGCCCCTGGAGCTCTCAGATGCTACTGATGAAAGTATACATGAGTACATTTACTTTGGAAATCAGAGCAGAAGGGGTGTATGTGTGTGTGTGTGTGTGTGTGTGTGTGTGTGTGTGTTTAATTTCTTTTTTTTTTCAACTATGCTTTTTCTGTTCCGTTAAGAAACTTTGCCAATTCTATGCACTCTTCTATGCTTTAATATTTAAGTCTGTGATCCATATCAAATTGATTTTTATATATGTGTGAGGGACAGGGGGTCAAGGATCATTTTTTTTTTCAGGCAGATATTCACTTGCTCCATACCTATTCATTTCTTGCTCATTGAAAAGACTCCCATTTCCTCCAGCGAAATGCTTTGGCATCTCTAGTTCTTTTTACCTTAAACTAGAGATAAAAAGAAAAAAGAAATTGTGTGAAAAGATCTGTAGGATGATCCCATTCTTTTGTGTAAAAGAATAAAATAAGTTTGGGTATTAATATGAGATTCTAGAAAGATACCGAAGTTACATAAGGAACATGTCACATTGGTTACCTTGAACGGGGGGCGGGGGTGGAGACTGAAGGGATGGAGGAGCAGATTATGAACTGTGTCCTCTTATGCCTCTGTATTATTTGACTTGTTATGCAATGTCTTATTTACTCTTGTAACTTACAAAAGTTTTGAGAAAATGATGAAGCAAGACAAAGCATCCGTAAAGCAAAACAAGGAAAGTAATCATTCCCTTTTTGGAAATTTCTCTTCTAGGCCCCGCCATCTTCTTCCTTGCATCAAAGATGTTTGTCTATCTGTCTTGATTGCTGCTCTTAAAAAGTGTGCCATCGAGTAGTGGGATCACATTATACTTGGCTTTGCAACCCTGGTGCAGCCCTTTCCAGTACAAATGCAGGTTGTAAGCAGAAGAAAGACAATGAGCAAAATGGGGGGTTCTTCTCAGTTTGGCTCCTTAGGTGACATTTGTGAATTAATTCTTTTATGGTAAATAATTATGTCCTTTGCATGAATGGTAGATCATTATATGGCTCGCTTTCATTTTAAAATCTCATTATTAATAGGAATATGAGCCTTTTAAACTAGATACATAATAAGTTGAGTTCAAAAGGCTAGCTTTGAAAACTAGCTCAGCCATTAACATGGGCTGCGCTTCTTACATTCTGAAAACCATGCTGAGGATTCATCTGTTTCTATCTTTTAACTTTTGCATCTAATTAATCTTTGTCTGAAGGGCATGTTCCTGGTATTCGGAAGCATGCCTCAGTGGTGCTAATGTGCGGCAGAGTGACCTTGAGTGAGAAAACAATTTTCACCCAATCGTTTTCCACCCAATTATCTCCAAAGGTACAGAGAAGGAGTATTTATTATGCTCTCCTCTTTCACAAGAGAAAAACATTGAAAAATTAATTGTGTTTCCCTTGGAGAGATTATAAACCTTCACATAATATATTATGAAAGGGCAAGGTATTGTTGACATGATTTTAATATACCTTGGAATTTTTAGGCAGCCCTGAGGGGATCTCCAAATACGGTTTAGTTGTCTGTAATGTATGCTTGGTAAAACAGGAAACTCCTAGAACAAGGACCTAAGTATTGAAACGAGAGCTTTTTTTCTAATACATGTGGAATTTTTACATATGCAGTATGGAAGTCATACTAATGAGCCCTTAACCAAGTGGCATCTGGGCCCCAAAGAAGAAACACAAAGTTGGCAAAAAATCCCTCCAATAAATCAAAAAGTTTCAGATCAATAAACACCAACACCTACAATACTATGCTTTTGTCTTATAATTGGCACCAACACTGGGGACCTGAGAGAGTGGGAAAAACTTGAGCGTTCACAGCCTGGCGAAAACTGTTTGGAATTAACAGAAAACTTTAAAACCTATTTACAGGACCACAGTCAAATCACCAGAAGCAGAGTTAGATCATGGAAGGTCCTGAATGTCTTGCCTTGCAGTCAGTAGTGTGTGTAATATGATGGGGTCATATGATCAGATATATGTTTTAAAAGATGGTTCAATCAAAGGAAAACTATCACATAAATATCTCTACAAATGCCCCCCAAAGAATGTGATAAAATTCCACATCGTGTACTGGTAAAACCCTTAGTGAAAAAAAAAAATCATAGGAACACTTATATTGCATTTGCCCTGTGCCAAGCACCGTTTGATACATTTCACGTGTTTTTTAAATAAATTATTTGATCATCACAACAAACTTACATGGTAAAAATATTATAGAATATGGCACTTTGATGGAGCAGATTCTTTAATAAATCCAAAACAGAGGGTGCAGGGAAGAGGTAGGTGAGGTTGGAAATGAAAGCAGGGGTTGTTCCATGGAAGTTCTTGAATGTCTTGCTAAGGAATTTCACATCATCTTATGCAGGTAAGATGAGTCCAGATAGGGGTGTAACATGATCAGATGAATCCATGAAAGGAGAAATGCCATATGAGTACCACAAATGCATTTGATAAAATCCAGCCTCTAATGTTGATAAAATTCTTAACTAAATCAGAATAGAGTAACAATAAATAATACTTATATAATACATGAATTATCATTGTTATATTATGTATTGTTTAACTATCCTATTGTATTATATTATGCTATATTATATTGAAATTATATAAGGAAACATTCATATAGCAATAATTATGAAACGAGTACGTTCTAAGCATTTTTTTCATATTTTTAACATTTTTTAAAGATTTTATTTATTTATTTGATAGAGAGAGAGAGAGAGAGAGATCACAAATAGGCAGAGAGGCAGGCAGAGAGATAGGGGGAAGCAGGCTCCCTGCTGAGCAGAGAGCTTGATGTGGGGCTCGATCCCAGGACCCTGAGATTATGACCTGAGCTGAAGGCAGAGGCTTTAACCCACTGAGCCACCCAGGTGCCCCCATATTTTTAACATTTTTAAATGCATTTCATGTTGACAAAGCCCTGTGAGGTAGTGTTATTATTACCATAATATTCAGATGAAGAAATTAATATTGAAAATTTAAGTAGCTTGCCCAAGGATTATAGCACGTAAGTAGCAGAGCCAGAATTTGAACCAGGATAATTTCTTACATGATGTACATCTCAAACCGAGGGCTAGCATCATGTTTAATAGTGAGAAACTCAACAAATTCCCGATAAAGCAAAAACAAGGCAAAGATACCCATTATCATCAGAAATACTTATTATGTTCTGCAAGTACTAGTTGATGCGAATAAATGAGAAAAAAGAATCAGAGGAATAAATGTTGGAAAAGAAAAGGTAGAAATTTTTCCCTACAATTTTGTAAGTGTAATTTTTTTTTAAGATTTTTTATTTATTTATTTGACAGAGAGAGAACACAAGTAGGCAGAGAGGCAGGCAGAGAGAGGGAGAAGCAAGCTCCCTGCTGAGCAGAGAGCCCGATGGGGGGCTCCATCCCAGGACCCTGAGATCATGACCTGAGCCGAAGGCAGATGCTTAACCCGCTGAGCCACCCAGGTGCCCTGTAAGTGTAATTTTTGAAGCCTTAAGCCAGAAGGAAAATGAGCGAGGAGACTATTCACAAAATCAATGTAAATAATACAAAAAAAAAAAAAAAAAGTCAGCTGTCTTTACACAAATAAAAATCACTTAGAATTAAATAAAAATAAAATGAAAAATTTTAAAAATCACTTAGAAAACCCTGTTTAGGGCTCCTGGGTGGCTCAGTGGGTTAAGCCTCTACCTTCAGCTGAGGTCATGATCTCAGGATTGAACATAGAGTTGAACACGTTAGGTTTATTGCTCATCATCTGAGGGAGGATGCAGGCCACAAGGGATTATCTCAGTTAAGAGGGTGCCAGAAAAGACTTATTACAGGATTCAGGCTTGCTTCTGGCCCTTTAGTAGAGAGTCCAAATGAGACTTTGCTCAGGATTTTGTGCTGTCAGGAAATGGGGATGATTCTGTGATTGAGTATCTTTTTTTTTTTTTTTTTGGGCGATTGAGTATCTTAATATATCTTCTCTTCTAGAAGAGAAGATTCAAGTGAGGCCAAAGCTCTAATTGATTAAGAAACAACAGTCACTCGTGTTAGCTGGGAGAGAGATCATTTCTGTGGTTTGGAAGAGTTCATGTTTTCGTCTGTGTTCAGACGTGATTACAGAAGGATCTAGCTTTTGTCTTGATCAGAGTTGCAGGGTGGCCTCGTCAGTGTTGGTGTTCTATGAAATTGTTTTTATTTATGCTCACCAGGAAAGGGCCAAGCCAGTTCCCGGATGTCAGGCACTGCTTCTGTCTTTCTCAAAAAGGATATAAGATCTCAAATTGTACAGATTACAACACCTGGGGATAAATTTAACAAGGAGGGGGGTGTAATGGAGAAGGTGCTCACGGAGGGCTTCTAGGCTGCTGACCATATATTTCTCGACCTGAACGGAGGTTGCATGTCTTGTTATAATTTGGTAAGCTAAATATTTATGGCTTTTGGACTTTTCTCTAAGTGTGTTATATTTCACAATATTTAGACACTTTAATACTCATTCAATTTTATTTAAATTTATCAACATTAATTTATTTAAAAATATACTTCCTCAAAAGAACTAGGATACATAAATAGTAAATAAATAAGTAGAACACAGTCTGTGTTAGTCAGCGATCTCCAGAGAAACAGAACCAATATGATATATAGAGAGAATACACAAGAAGAGATTTATTATAGAAATGACTCACACAGTTATAGAGGCTGAAAAGTCCCACAGTCTGCTGTCTTCAAGTTAGAGACCTAGGAAAGCCAGTGGTATAATTCAGTCTGAGTCCAAAAGCCCAAGAACTGGGAGCTCTGATGTCTGAGGGCAGGAAAAGACAAACATCCCAGCTCAAGAAGAGAGAGAGAAAGAGAATTCACCCTTCCTTTGTTTTTTCTTTTTCTTTTTTTTTTTGTTCTATTCAGACCCTCAGTGGACCAGATCATGCCCACTCACACTGCTATGGGTGGATCTACCTACTCAGTCTATTGAATCAAATGCTAATCTCTTCCAGAAACACCCTCAGAAACACACCCAGAAGCAATGTTTAACAGCTATCTGGGCATCCATCAGCCCAGTTAAGTTGGCGTATAAAATTAACCATCACACAACCTCTCTTTATAAGGACAATTATGATTACATTTAGCACCTATTGGATAATCCAGGGTCCTTGTAGAGAGAGGCAGAAAGAGATTGAACTAGAGAAGAGGAGGCAAGGTGACAAATGAGGCAAGATATTGCATGCCTGACTTTGAAGATGAAGAAAGAGCCCACAAAACAAAGAATGCAGACAACTTCCAGAAGCCAAAGAAAGAAAAAAAAAAAAAAGAAAAAGAAGGAAAAAAAGCAAAGAAACAGATTCTCCCCTAGAGTTTGTACTTGATTTCAGCCCATTGAAACTGATTTTGGATTTCTGGCCTCCATAAGCATAAGCAAATGACTGTGTGTTGTTTCAAGCCAGCAAGTTGGTGGTCATTTGTTACTGCAGTGAGAGGAAATGAATACAGAGTCCGATGAGGGTTTCTTAAAGGAACATGTAGCCAACAGAGAGCCACATGCTGCTGAGATGGCAAGTCTCAATTCTGTTGCATTTAGAATGTGGATATTGGGGCACCTGGGTGGGTCAGTGGGTTAAAGCCTCTGCCTTCGGCTCAGGTCATGATCTCAGGGTCCTGGGATTGAGCCCCACTTCGGGCTCTCCACTCAACGGGGAGCCTGCTTCTCCCTCTCTGCCTGCCTCTCTGCCTATCTGTGATCTCTCTCTCTCTCTGACAAATAAATAAATAAAATCTTAAAAAAAAAGAAATGTGGATATTACTGTTGTCCTTAGTGAGAACATTTTATCTAATGATAGGAACAAAAGCAGGTGGGAGTGGTTGAAGAAAGGCGTGGGAGGTGAGGAAAGCTTTCCTATATCCTGGAATCACCACTAGAAAGAAACGAACATCTGAGATGGCGAGGAGAATTATTTTCCATTCCTGCTATTCTACAGTGTTAGAAAGACCAACGCATGTCTTTCGTTTAAAAAATAATAAAAAAAATAGTTAGCTTTAAGTGGTATAAATAAAAAAGATGACATTAAAATAGCTAAATGAAAAAAAAATAGATGAACATATGGAAAGGGAAAAAAAGAGAGAGAGAGGGAGGCAGACCATAAGATACTGTTAGCTATGAAGAACAAACTGAGAGTTGCTGGAGGGGAGGTGGGCACGGGATGGGCTAGATGGGTGATGAGTATCGAGGAGGGCATTCGTCATGAAGAGCACTGGGTGTTATATGTGAATGATGAATCACTGAGTTCTATTCCTGAAACCAATATTACAGTATATGTGAAGTACCTGGAACTTAAATCAAAATTTGAAATAAATAAATAAATGAGACTTTTTTGCTCACTCAAATAAATAAATTAATTAATTAAATAAAATTGCTAAATTAATAATAAATAAGATAGGAAAAATGTGAACACAGGGAGGTTAACTGGTGTCTATAGTAGTCCAAGCAAATAGCTATGACTTCAATTGAGGTAGTAAGTTTGTTGGTGGAAGGAAGGATAAATATGAGAGATATTAAAGATGAGGAATTGCTGTTGGTGGGAATGCAAACTGGTGCAGCCACTCTGGAAAACAGTGTGAAGTTACCTCAAAAAGTTAAAATTAGAACTACCCTACAACCCAGCAATTGCACTACTAGGTATTTACCCAAAGGATATAAACATAGTGATTCGAAGGGATACATGAACCCTAATATTTATAGCAGCATTATCACCAAAAGCCAAATTATGGAAAGAGCCCAAGTGTTCATTGACTGATGAGTAGATAAAGAATATGTGAGATATATACACACACACACACACACACACACACACACACACACACACAATGGAATATTATGCAGTCGTAGAAAATAATGAAATCTTGCCATTTGCAACAATGTGGGTAGAGCTAGAGGATATTACACTAAGCAAAATAGTCAGAGAAAGACAAATACAGTATGATTTCTCTCATATGTGGAATTTAAGGAACAGAATAGATGAACATAGGGGAAGGGAAGGAAAGATAAGATAAAAACAGAGAGACCAGAAAACCATAAAGGATTCTTAATGATGGGGAACACACTGAGGGCTGCTGGAGGGGAGGTGGGTGGGGGGATGGGTTAAATGGGTGATGGGGATTAAGGAGGCACTTGTGACGAACACTGGTTATTGTATGTAAGGGATGAATCACTAAATTCTACACCTGAAACTAATATTACACTGTATGTTAATAAATTGGAATTTAAATAAAAACTCTAAAGGAAAAAAAAACCCAAAATTAAAAAAAAAAAGATGAGGAATGGGTGGTACTTGAGCACCAGTAATGTGCATAGGGTTGAAAAGAAGTGAGATAGCGTACTTTCTTGCTTGAGTGAGTAGGAATGGCTAACATTTATCTCTCTAGAAAACACGGGGCCCAGACAGTCCACATTCTGCCTTCTCATTTCCTATGTGTTGATCTTCTCTTCCCCATTAAGTTATAAACTCATATAATGTTTTAATGTTTAATTTACATTTTCTCTGTCATTGTTTGCCCCAAGTCTCTGGACCAGGATCTTCAGACAAGCTCCCTATTTTAGGGCCAGGCATGCACTCAGCAGAAATTTCTATGTGCTCCATCCTGTGCTAGATATTGTGCAGGGCGCAGGATTAATAGAATGTTCTTATCTGTGGAACCAAGGTCCAATGAGTGCTGCTGTGAGACATCTTGGTACTTCAGAAGCAGGAGCTAATGAAAAAGGAGACAAAACTAGGACTAGTAAATCTGGGAAAGTTGGAGAGGCTTGCACTAGGAAGGATGGCTAAACAGAGAAATCTGTTGTGCTACAAGCATACATAGCATGTCAGGCATTCTAACTCTGGAGGCCCAGTCTTCAAATTGGTAAGATCTTTGGGAAGGTCCAGTTTGGATGCCTGGTGGCAGGGATTAGTTGTATGAAAGTTGATGACATCATGTTTCCTTTTTTTTTTTTTAAGGGAGAGCATGTATGCGAGTGGGGGAGGAGCAGAGAGGGAAGGAGACAGAATCTCAAGCAGACTCCCTGCTAAGTGCAGAGCCTGATGCAAGGATTGATCTCACAACCCTGAGATCGTGACTTGAGACAAAATCAAGAGTTGGATGCTTAACCAACTGAGCCACCCAGGCGCCCCAATGATAATCATGTTTGTGAACACTGCCATTCAAAGGCAGACCTCAGGTAATGATGGGGGATATCCAGAGTAAAGTCTGGTAACTTTAGAGAAGAGTTTGACAAGAATTTAGCAGGACCTCAACCCAGTTAAGTGGTAGTTAAGTAGTTAAGATTGGGACCCAGTTAAGTCCCAATCTCTTCATTGGGAGATTGTGGGACTAACTTGACTGGGCTACTACAAAGGGATTAGAGGAGAACATGCATCCCTAGGACACCTGACCTTTAGCTTATTGCATTAAAACTGAATTCTAAGTTCCTCTTGATGTGAGCTGGAGCTTCAGATACTTACGGCATCCAGGATTGACTCAGAGCCGGAGACCAACCTTTGCCTAGAGGGAAAACCTACCAATGGTTACAGGAAGTTGGACAGGTGAAGGAAAAATCAGGACAGAGGAGCTAGGGGAAAACAATGACTCCATCAAAGGGTTAAATTCAGACTGAGGGAAAAACTCCCAACATCCCCGCGAAAACACAGCCAGTGATACATGACAGCGTGGGTAGTCACCCGTTGCTAGCACAATGCCTTCTTTCCTTTCAAAGAGAAGAGCATATATTCCTGAAACAGGTCATCTTTTCTCCTCAAGGAACAACGTAGTAATTGAGATTGTGTTTCTAATGAAGAATATGGTATAAAATAAATCATACACAGGGACAACAGTGTGCTATAGAGGCAAAGATACAACAACTACAAACCTCCGTAACAATTTAAAAGAGTAAAATTATGTGTCAAGTCCTATATAATGGGCAGAAATATATTGTGCCCATTGATTACACAAAAGGGACCCCGACGTACCATAAAGAGCATATATGGCACATAAAAATACAGCTCTCATGAATCATAAATTTGACCTAAACTATTCTGCTAAGTAGAACAAACACTAATTAAACATTTACTAATCAATAATTTCATGTGCCTTCTTAAAAAATTAAAGGGCTTCTTAGGGGACGGTTTTGCTGACTTACCTCTTTGAAGAGATACCTAAGAAAGCTGAAAAAGATGCCTTTCTTTTTCTTTTAATAGACTTTGCAATATTAGAGTAATGACATATTGAAGATGATTTCCCTGTCCTCGTCGATGTCTCATTAAAAGTAAGGCTATATGATTGAATTCAACAGACATTCATTGCCTATCTATCGAAGGTTGGCCCTGTGTTAAATACTGGAAACAGTGATGACAAAGCATGTCTATGCTCACAGTTCCTTAGAATCATCCTCTTCTTTTGGTTATGTCCCTCCTAAGAACAAGGACCTCCTTTATTTTTCTACATATCCTCAGGTCTTAGCAATATGCCCAGCACAGAGTAAAAGTCAGTGATTTTTGTATTGAACTACTGGATATATATTGTCTCTGATGATTGTCTTTTCTTTTGAAACTTAGGGAGGAATCCAACATGATTAATTTTACCTACCCTGAACTCCTCTTAGGCTATTCAGTGGTGAAAAGCCAAATGTTCTCTCTTTATCCAGACATCAGACCAAAGTAGTGATGATGGGAGAGAGGGAAAAACACACACATACACACACACACACACACACAGGAACAGTTGTTAAAGGCCTCTTGCTTCATGTCCACAGCTACAGAGAAGAAAAAGCTATTGACGGCTATTAGAAGGACTTCACACTTCATTGGAAAACCATAAAAAACAATTACCAGGTCTTTGGCACAGAGTTTTCAAGAGGAGCTTCAAAATATCTCTCATAGAATTGCTAAGACAAGCATAAAACTGGGAACCCATTGTCTGCTTTTTTTGCCTTTATACTTGGATTTTGACAGTAAGCCTCCAAAAAGACTAGGTTAAGTGAGAGACAGTTGAGGCAGGGGTGTTAATTAAGGCACCGATTTGCCTGGGACTTATCAAAAGACAAGAGATTTCATTAGAATTAGTGCCCAAAAAATGGTGGGCTGTCAATAAATAGAGTTACTGTGTTAGATAAAGCTTGACGAAAGGGAAAATATTGAGCTTGAACCTGGGAAAGGATTAGCAAAGGTAAGGGCCTCAGTCTTGGATTCATCGAAGACCCCCTGGGGTTTTCTCATGCAAGTGAATAAACCAACCTGCTCACCCAGGTTGGCTGTGTAAGTTGGGTCCACAGGATATGGCAAAATCAATAGAAACTTGGATCAGGTTCCTGAGATGACTCAATATTTTCCTCGATTAACAATTATATCCCAAGTGTTGGGCACCTGGGTGGCTCAGTGGGTTAAAGCCTCTGCCTTCAGCTCAGGTCATGATCTCAGGGTCCTGGAATCGAGCCCCGCATAGGGCTCTCTGCTCGGCAGAGAGCCTGCTTCTCCCTCTCTCTCTGCCTGCCTCTCTGCCTACTTGTGATCTCTCTCCTCTCTGTCAAATGAATAAATAAAATCTTAAAAAAAAAATTGTACCCCAAGTGTGGACTTCTGGTTAACATTAAAAAAAAAATACATGTTTCGGCAACCAAGTTCTGAAATGAAAATTCTATTTCAAATATCTTCTACCTATGCCTCCTGCATCTACCAAATGGAATTTCGTTCTTACTCATGGCCAGTGAGAGCCCATGTGAGCATACATAGCTGAAATATGCATGCTGGTCTTTCCCATCTGTGGGTTAATGAGGTTAATTTCCAGTTAATTAGATGGGGTGTGGGAGATAAGCAATCTTTTTCAGTAGCAGACTCAGCAAAATTCCGGGAATCTGGGGGAAAAAAAAAAAGGCAGTGAAATGTGGAGAGGGAGTTTCCCTGATCTTCCTTCCAATTTGTGAAAAGCCCAAGCACTGAATTTCTGGGGCCCCAGGCCAGCTTTAAAATGAACATGAGAGTTCTTTTGCAGGCCTCAGAGATAAAATGTGCCATCTCTACCTGGGGACAAGGCAATTAATCTCATTCTCGAACAATCTGGAGCATTCATCAGATGAAATTCCCAGCAACTCCCAGCCTTTCATGGCCTCTGAAACTCAGGGTTGTTGGAGAGTTAAATACTTACTTGGAACAGAAGGAAGCTGGCCTTTCTCTGCCAGCGCTAAAAACTGCTATACTGCTATCTACAATCCTCATCATGTCGTGGTCTCTGGAACTACGCAAGTTAGCATCGCAGACCCCATCAGATCTAAGAAAGGTCAGTGGTAGAAAACAGGGAAATGAAGTTCACCATGAAGTAAACTGCAGTCAGACGGCACCATGTTCGAACAGTCTCTTACATCTTGAAAGCTCCAAATACTTGTTTCGTGACTTTGAGCACCACGGAGTCTGCTCCTCCGCCTCTCCCTCTGCTCCTACACCCGTTTGTGCGCTCTTTCTAAATCAATAAATAAATCTTAAATAAAAAACACAATTCAGTAGAGAGTATGATGTATAAAATCATTCCTCTGTAGGAGTCAACCATGAGGATCCTGCATATTGCCAACACTCTTGGTGGTGTTTTCTTCTATTCTATGAGGTACAGCTCAGAAGATGGGCTGGCCCCCATTTTTCCTTTAAAAGATTTTAACACGAGTACAAAATAAAATCGAAAGTCATCCTCTTCTCCAGCCTCTGTGTGAAGAATAGAACGAGCTAAAAATTTTTAAAAGCTTACTCTCTATCCTCCCATTTTCAAGTTTATTGTATTTTAGCTCCTTGTCTTAAACACACCAAAGGTAGGTTTTTTCTCTCTCTCTCAACATTCTATAATTGTTTAGAATTATTATCATACTTTCCAACTTCTTTGCTCACCATCGTGTTTTATATCCATATTCCTTCTGGATTATTCCTGAAGCACTTCCTTTCATTCTTTCATCCAGCTTCTGTGACTAGTAATCTCTCTTGGTTCTCATATAACTCTAATCAGCCTTTATCTGACACAGGAATCTAGAGTAACGAATATTTTCCCTCAACACTTGGGAAATACTATTCTTCGGTCATACCTGACCAAAAGCCTCTGTCTATCTTTCCAAGTAAGCTTTCTTTTCTCCTTTGCTGCTTAGAAAACAACAACAACTTGTTTTTGTTGTTGTTCTTTTTTTTTAAGGTTTTATTTATTTATTGGAGAGAGACAGAGAGCACATGCAGGGGGAGGAGCAGAGGGAAAGGGACAAGCGGACTCCACGTTGAGCACGAAGCCCAATGTGGGGCTCAATCCCACAACCCTGAGATCAGAACCTGAGCCAAAATCAAGAGTCAGATGCTTAAAGAACTGAGCCACTCAGACACCCCTTGTTTTCATTGTTTTAGGCATGTATTACAGTGTATCTAGGTATTGAATTCTAAAAAATTCTGCCTGGGACTCAGAACGCAATTTGCATTTGTATTTGCTCCTTGACTCAACTAACAACTTCTTTCTTCATTTCCAATAGATAGTACTTTCTGATTCTATGCTTACTTTCTAGTTTTATTGCACTGGAATGGGAGACTATTTCTTGGTTTCATTTGTTTCCTTTCTTTTTGGAATTAAGTGAAGTCTTTTGTTTTGTTTTTTGTTTTGTTTTGTTTTTCTTCAGAGACCAATACATGGTCCCTTTTTCTCATGATTGTTTAATGGGGACTCAAAAAGTTTATTCAGTATTTTCAAGATAGAGTTTGATAAGTAAATACTAGATCCATCTTATGAAAGACATTTAGTTTTTGTATCATCAGAAAAGAGGTGGGGAATACTTAAATGAGACAACTTGAAGAGAGATGATTGATAAAAGGAAAATTCACAATGGTAGAGGCAATGTAGGGGAGACAGCACAGGGGGTAGAATAGTAACTCAGATATTTAGAGGGTGCCATTCCCACATACAAACCTGAAGGTGAAGGATAAAGGAGAGCCAACATACCTTGAGATGGAGAGCTTATGTGAAAAGGGCCACTTGACTAGAGCTTTGGTAGAAGGATCTTGCTAACCTGCAGCAACTCAACTGGGATTGGACTCAATTGGAATACTCTGCTCTCATTCTCTTTCCATCCTCTGTTCTATCACTAGTGCTCCCTATTGACCAAACCTCACCAGAAGCCAGAGACAAGGGGACCCAGCGATGCATTTGGCATAGTCCACAGAAGAGTTTGGTTTCCCAGGACACCAGAGCAAGATAGAAGAGTGAAGAATGTGCATTTGGAGAAGCCAAGTGAAGATCCAGTGGCACAGGTACTCTATAGACTTTCTCATTTTTTAACAATTTGATTTATCTTGGATAATAAGAATATATTCTAAGTTTCTTGCTACTAGTGCATTTCTACTTATTGTATTATATTTGAAATTAAGATCAGGAACCCTCTTCCATTTGGTTTGGTTTATGCCTAGTACACATTTACCAGCTCTTTATTTTTAACTTTTTGGAATCACTTTTGTTTTATGTGTCTGAATTTATTTTATGAACCAACCTAGAACTTTTTTAGTGAAGGACTTTAGCCCACTTAAATTTATTGATATGAAAAATATAGTCAGTTTTATTTTTGTCATAATAGTTAATTTTATGTTTCTGTATTTATGATTTTTCAAGTCTTCTCTTTAATATTTTTAGGAAGATTTATAACCTGACACCAGTAATTTCTTTATAACTGTAATCTGTTTCATTTTTATACAATTTTACATATATTACAAGGTTGCAAACATAGCACAAATGAAACTCTGTATTGTGTTTCTTTCATTTAATATGTCAAAATACCTGTAAAGTGCTCTATGCCATGTTTTAACATAGTCTTAATAATTACATAAAGAATGCTTTTATAATATTCCATTGAGTTGATGAGACATAAAAATGAACTTACTGGAATTTAGCATTGAGCTTATTTTCTATTATGAATTGAGACCTGGAGGTAAATCTTTTGAGTTTATTTCACGGATGGAAAAAGTGAGCTCCAGGGAAGTCAACATTCTCTACCTCACAGGAGTTCAAGGATCCATGAACTGATGTGTGGAAAGGCTCTAGCCTTGGGCTGATAATTTGCAGTGACCTGGCTATCCCTTGTTTTAGTACTTACTTACCAGAAAGGAAAAGATATGTTCCATGTTTGTCCTCTTCCTTTGTCTAAAATTTCCAGAGGGGTGCAGATTGTTGGTCTCATTAACACGAGACCTAGTATATAGAAGGTTCACCACAAAAATGCAAGCACAGTGTGGGGTGGTGAGAAAAGCTGGATGGCTGAATCTTTACCACCAGTTCTTTGTCTTTCTTCATGTGGATTCAAGTCACTGTCTACTATCCTTTCATTTAAGCCTAACAGACTCCCATTAATATTTTTGTTTTTTAATAGCTTTAATAAGATATGAGTCACATACCATACAATTCACACAAATGTACAATTCAGTGGTTTTTGGTTATTCACAGATATGTGCAACCACTACTACAATCAATTTGAGAACATTTTCATCACCTCAGAAAAGAAGCCCTGTTACCATTAGCAAACACTCACCTATTCCTCTCTCCACTCCCCCGTCCCAAGTATTAACAAATTTACTTTTGGTCTCTATAAATTTCCCTATTTTGGATTTGCACACAAATGGAATCATATAATATATGGTCTTTTGTGACTGGCTTCTTTCAGATAACATAACATAACATCTTCAAGGTCCAACCATGTTGTAGCATGTGTAAGTACCTCATTTCTTTTTAGGACTAACTAATATTCCATTGTAAGAACATGGCACTTTCTGTTTATCTGTTTGTCAGTTGATGAACATTTGGGTTGTGTTTTTAACTCTTGACTACTATGAAGAATGCTGCTATAAACATCCCTGTGCAAGTTTTTGTGTGGACATGTTTTCATTTTTCTTCACCTAGGAGTGAAATTGCCCAGTCATAGGACAACTTTGTGTCTAATCATTTGAGAAATTACTGGAATGAAAAAAGAAAGAAAGAAAGACTGTACCAGAAGTGGCTGCATCATTTTATCTGAGGGCTCCGATTACTCCAAATCCTTGCTAATACTTATTATCTGACTTTTTGATTTTAGCCATGAGTGTGTGTGAAGTGGTATCTCATTGTGGTTTTGATTTGCATTTTGCTGCTGATGAATGTTGTGCATCTTTTCATGGTTTTATTGGCCATTCGTATATCTTTCTTGGGCCCTTTAGTATTTCTTGTAAGATGGGTCTGCTAGAGAGGAATTCTCTTAGTTTTTGTTTCTCTGGTAAAGTCTTAATATCTCCTTTTTGAAAGATAGTTTTGCCAGGTATGTGATTCTTAGTTGACAGCTCCAACTTCCCTGACTCCTGCCCCCCAGACACACACGCATTGACTATGTCATCTTACTGCTTTCTGGGCTCCCTGGCTTCTGATGAGAAATCATTAATCTTATTGCGGTTCCCTTGTATGTGATGAGTCACTTCTCTCTTTCTGCTTTCTAGAGTCTGTTTTGGCTTTTGTCAGTTTAATTATGTGTCTCGGTGTGGATCTCTTTGAATTTATCCTACTTGGGATTTGGTGAGCTTCTTGGATATAAAGATTCAGGTTATCTCATCAAATTTGGAAAGTTTTTGGCTATCATTTCTTCAAATATTCTTTCTGCCCCTTTCTAGCCTCTCTTTCAAGGACTCCTATTATGTGTATGTTGGTATGCTTGATGATATGCCACAGGTCCCTGAGGCTTTGTTTCTTTTCTTCATTATTTTTCTTTTCTATACCTCAGACTGGATGATCTCAATAGACCCATCTTCAAGTTTGCTGACTCCGTCTTCTGCTTGCTCAAATCTGCTATTGAGCCCCAGTAGGGAGTTTTTCATTTCAATAATTACACTTTTTAACTTCAAAATTTCTACTTGGTTCCTTCTTACAATTTCCATTTCTTTATTGGTATTCTTCTTTAGTGAGACATCACTTTTATACTTTTATTTAATTCTTTAGACATGGTTTCCTTTAGTTCTTTGAACATATTTAAAATAACTAACTTAGAGTTTTTGTGTAGTAAGTCCAAAATCTGGGCTTCCTCAGGGATATTTTCTATGGCTTGATTTTTTTTAACCTGTGTATAGGTCATGTTCTTGTTTCTTTATGTCTCATAACTTGTTTTTTATTGAAAACTGGACATTTGAAGTAATATAATGTAATAACTCTGAAAATCAGATTCTTCCCATTCTCTGGGAATTGTTTTTCACTTGTAGTTTTTGTTATTTTTTTAATGAGTTTTCTGCACTAGTTCCATAAAGTTTGTGTCTTTGTCATATGAGGCCACTGAATCTTTGCCTGGTTAGCTGAGTGGTCAGCTAGAGATTGGCCGGAGATTTTCTTAAATGCCTGAGACTGGTAGATCTCTCTCAATTTTTGCTGAGGGGCTCTGTGGATGTGTTGGGGTATGCTTTCAACACTTAGCCAGGCAATTTAAAACTTTGCCCTAGCCTTCACTCCTTATTTGCACAAAATCTCAAGGTCAGCCAGAGGTGAGAGCTGAGGGCCTCCTTAGATCCTTTCTGTGCACGGGCACAGCCCTGAGCATACAAACAGCCTTAGGCATTGCGCCTGGACTTACGGATCTCCTGGAATATATCAGAGCTTTTGAATGCCCCAATGGAATTTCATTCCCCAACTTTCGTTTTCAAGGTCTTTTAGTTAGTCTTTTGTTTGCCTCAACTGTTATACACTGCCTCAGGCATCCATGAAGGTTAGCAATGGTCTGTAACTGCTTTTTGATAAATGTCCCTAGGGAATAAGGCTTTTCACACTGGGTAAGCTCCCAGTCAGGTAAGATACAGAGAGTTTGCAAATATGGTCTTACGAGGTCACAATTGACAGGCAGGTCACAAATTGACAGTTTGGGGGAATGGTGCTTTGAAAGAGCTTCAGCACTATCCTGCTTTCTCCAGTAGTTGCCAATTTTCACCATCAATGTGCATTGTTTTGCTTCAAGACAACTGTGCTTCTGGGAGGCAGAGAATGAGTCCAGGACAAGTTAAGATGCCCCAAAGCTTGCTGTTTTTACCAAGGTTTACCAGCTGTTTTTCTTGCATAAACGTTCCCTGGATTGCTGCAAGCCTTTAGTTAATTTCCAGAGTTCTGAAAAAGCTGATTCTTTATTTTTTTTCCAGTTTTCTTATTGCTTTTACGGAGGGGAGAATTTTTGGCATCCTTACTTCACCATTTTCACTTTATAACTGTAAATTTACATAATACCCTTAATCTTCCATTTCTTAAGCAGTATCTATTATCTGACTAATGATAAACTTAGGAAATTTTTTCTTCGTTTTCATTTCCTTCCTTCCCTTCTACCACTCAGTTTTAGTTAATTATATTATATTTTTGTTTACCATTTATAGTTAACTATGCTTATGCTCCTATGACTTCATATTTGCAACTTTAAATTATCGTCTTGGACTCCCAGAAATTACAGATGAAGCAATTGGATATGTGCAATACTTTATATTTACTTTCTCCCTCCCCCAATCAATTTTGGCTGGTTATACTGTCTTAATTTGGGTTCCCTCAGAGGCACATCATGAGACAGTGATCCAAGTGTAACTTCTTTATTTGTGAAGGGCAAGGATGCCAATAGGAAAGGAAGGAAGTACATAGGAAAGACAAAGCAACCAATAAATGGAGTATTACGCCAGCTATTTCTGTGGGTAACTAGAACTTAATATTGTGAAACATTTCTGGGAAACATTATAATACACATGCATCAGAGTTGTCTGTCCAAGGATGAAGAGATCCAGAGTATTTATTCACCAAATCCCATCAGTCATTTGTTGAGGGATTCTCCTGGGGGGATTTTAATTCCATGGTACTTATTTTATGGTGCCCTTGGGGAAAAGACACATATATTGGTAGATAGAATCAGCTAGATTCTATCTTTACCACAGCTAGTGGTAAAGTTGCAGTGATACAGAGGGCGCATTGACAGAGTTCCCTAGGTGTTACATCACTTCTCCATTATTATTGTATTTAACTTTTACATTCTATCTTGTACTTTCTTTCCCACATGTGTTTTAGGCTTGTTTCTACTTTTAAATATGTTCAAAATTCGTTGTAAAGTCTTTCATGATTTCCTTGTTAATCTCTTTATTGTCTTATATTTGTCCTCCATTTGTTTTCACAGAAAATGCTCATGGCAACGATAGTCCCTGAGCTCTGGCATGTTCAAAACTCTTTGTCTTTATCCTTTTGTATTTTAAGCACAACTTGATTGGATAGAATATTCTTGGCTCACATATTTGCCAGGGTGCTACAGGAAGATGTGAGCATCAGTGCATTCCATGATTTAAGGAAGTTAAGGTTGAGTACTATCTCCCAAGAGTTCACATTTACATTTACTTGGGACCTCAGAATGGGACCTGATTTGGAAATAGGATCTTTGCAGATATAATCAAGTTAAGATAAGGGTATATTGGATTAAGATGGGCCCCAACCCAAAGGCTGGTGTCTTTATGAGAGAAATTTAGACACAGACATGCAAGGGAAAACTATTTGAAGGAACATAAGGTAGAATGTCATGTGAAAATGGAGGCAGAGATGGGTGTGATGGCGCTACAACCCAAGGAATATCAGGGATTGCCAGTAACCATCAGAAGCTAGGAGAGACAAGTGGAACAGATTTTCCTTCAGAGTCCCCAGTAGAAACCAACCTGACTGATACCTTCATTTCACACTTCCGGCATCCATAACTGTGAGGAAATCCATTTCTGGTTTTTTTTGTTGTTGTTGTTTTTGTTTTTTTGTTTTTAAGCCACTGCCCTCTTTGTGACACTTTCTTATGGCAGCCCCTGGAAACTACTACAACTATTAAATGTGACTTCCTGATTCCCTGAAAGACAGCAGCAGCCTTCCCTTACTGGTTCCAAATGAGGTTTTAACGTTAATTCCAGTACTTACAGTTATTTCCTCTTGTGTAGAGTATGCATACAGAATTTAAATCATGTATTGTTTGAACTTGAGATTTGAATTTCTCTTGAGTAACTCTTCTACATGCAACCCCAGGTGGGTAGCTATATTCTTCAAAATTTTTCAAAGCCAAGGGGTAGAAAGCATAGATATGCATGCATGTGCATGCGTACACACACACACACACACACATATACACACACACACACACACAAACACACACACCACCCAGTACAATATCCTATTTGTGGGATGGGCTTTCCCTAATGTTACTGTCCCTGCAGCTCTACTCTCACGAGCTCTTAAGAACACAATTAATAAAATTTTATTCCAGAAATGCATGATTGGTTTAACATCCACAAATTAATCAATGTAATACACAACATTAATAGAATTAAGGGCATAAAATGATCATTTAATAGAGGCAAAAAAGCATTTGAAAAAAAAATCCAACACACTTTCGTGTTGAAAACACTCAGCAAACTGGGGATAAAAAGGAACTTCCTCACCCTGTTAAAGACTATCTTTGAAAAACCCACAGATAACATCATACATAATGGTGAAAGACTGAAAGCTTTCTCCTTAATAACATCGGGATCAATACAAGGATGTTTATTCCTGCCACCTCTCTTCAACATTGTGCTGGAAGTTCTAACCAGAGCCATTAGGCAGAAGAAAGAGAGAAAAAAAGAAAAGAAAAAGAAAGAAAGAATGAAAGAAAGAAAGAAAGAAAGAAAGAAAGAAAGAAAGAAAGAAAGAAAAAGAAGGAAGGAAGGAAGGAAGGAAGGAAGGAAGGAAGGAAGGAAGGAAAAGGAAGAAAGGAAGGGAGGGAAAGGAAGGAAAGGGAACAAAGGAAGGAAGAAGAAAAAAAGGAGGGAGGGAGGAAGGAGAGAGAGAAAAAAAGGAAGGGAGAAAGAATAAACGGAACTTGCTAAGTACTATTGAGGCGATGTAAAATGTGTATAATTTTCTTTTCATCATTGACTTTTGAGTATCTTTTACCTGGACAGATACTAGAATGTGTGGACTCCATTAGTTGGACTCCATCTTTTTTCAAGCAGGAAACCATGAACAATGGGCCTAAAGATCCATTTGACAGAACTGAGCCACCTCTGTATCTATCTAAAGATTAATCTTAGATGGAGTGATAGGCAATGTAAATGAAGTGAAATTTATATTTGATATTTTCTTCCAGAAAAGGCCTTCTCCCACTCCCAACATTCAGGAACCTTCGATTCAGAGGTGGTCAGTTGTAGAACTATTCCAAATGGTTATCAGGCATTTTTATAGAGGCCTATGGAATACTTTGACCTTTGGCACTTGTTTTGGGTATGGATACCAACAAAAAAATGTAGCAGAAATAGCCTGATAACCAGACTTTGATCAACCCACTTGCTTTGTTGATAATCAGGATCTGTCTGGATAAAAGAAGAAGCTTTTTGCTATTATATCCAATTGTGATACCCAGATGCTTATCTTTTTGCTATTTTCTGCAAAAGTAGAAGTTTATTAAGGTTTTTGCAAGATTGCATTTTAAGATTATTTTATGCAAATATTATACCTTTTTGGAACATCTGTTGCAGAAGATCTCTTGCCACCGTTCCCCCCAAACACACACACACACACACACACACACACACACACACATACACACATCCCACATACATTCCTTTTTATGCAACCTCCTTGGCAGTATGTCAGTCAAGGACTGGGAAGGACCAATCTTCTATCATTGGAAACTGTTGCCAGCTTTATACTGAGCATGCTGAAGGGGGAAACAAAGCTTTAATGAATACTTTTGTGGAAATCCCCTCCCCCTTTTCTACATGGGTATTTATTTTGTTAACCCTGACTTTAAGGTCTGACAGTCCTGTGGCAACACTATTCGTACAACCTCTTTCCCTTCTCTCAGCCCTAACCAACTTTAAGCCAGAAATCCTCCACTATATCCTGAGGTAAAATCTATGCTGGTCCACTTTCTTATGGCTGTGACCATGTCAGAGTCACTCACGTGCCATGAGAATCATTTAAATAACGAAAGACTTAATAAATAACCATGTTTCTTACATTTCCTTTGGCATGAAGCCTTTTTCTGAAAGGCGAGCTCAGTACTGAGTGCTATTTCTCCTCTTGCCTAAGTTGCTGTTATCCCAGCCAATCATGTAAAAGAAAGACTGGTCTGGTTTTATTTTATTTATTTATTTATTTGAAAAGATTTTATGTATTTATTTGAGAGACAGATCACAAGCAGGGAGGAAGGGATAGAGGGAGAAACAGGCTCCCTACTGAGTTCGGAGCCTGATGCTGGACTCGATCCCAGGACCCTGGAATCATGACCTGAGCTGAAGGCAGATGACTAACCAACTGAACCACCCAGGTGCCCTGGTCTGGCTTTTAAAAAATCCTGAGTGTTAGATCACTACAAAATAGTCTCCAGCGAATCATATCACCTTGACTTCATGGACTTGAACAGTCTACTCTGCTCTTGTAGGAAAATCAGCCTTATAACTTGCTTGGACTGATAGAACACAGCAGAAGTGATGCTACCCAAGAAGCATCACATCACTTACTCTGGACTAAGGCCCTGTGAGGTCTTACTGCTTCTTCTTATGCTATCTTGGAAACCTAAGACAATCATGCTGCAAAAAGTCTGAGATGAAAAACCACATGGAGATATCCAGCTATCCTAGAGGTTCTAACAGAACTCGGACCCCACCTGCCCCCTCTGCTCAATACAGTTTCATAAGTGATTCCAGCAAAACCAGCATAAGAACCAGGCAACTAACTCGTGGAATCATGAGAAGTAATAAACTGTACTCCAAAGCCATGGAGTACTGGGGCGATTTGTTATGCGGCAATAGGTAACTGATACAGTTACTGTATTTCAGGTGCTGAGAGTTGGTTTCCCTGACAAGGGTGAACTACATGGCCTGGCAGCCACAGGCTTCTGCATACGCCACAGTTACAAGGAGAGTTGAAGCCAACTTTTTCATTTGAGCCTGGAAAGCCAAGTTTTCCAGTGATGTATATTTCTCAGTGCCAGCTTATATTACTATGTACAGGGTCTGAAAGAACAGTGGAAGACATGACCTGCTTTTTTAAGAGCAGCTGGCAAAATGCCTAGTGAGAAAAGCATACAAAGATCTTCTGCAACTCTAGGTAACTCTGTCCATGTTTGATCATTTCATTTTCCAATGGCAATGTCTCAGCTGTGCCCCAGTGTCTCTGCAGCCAGCTTACATTCGTGTTCAAATGGGAAGTCTTCCTAATTTCTCTCCTCTGTTGTTTTCTTATCCAATTTCTGGGTTTTCTTGCTCAATTCCTCATTGACAGAGCCTTCAGTAAAGTACTTCTGTGCTTTATACTATTTATCACACCCGAAATCAGTGAGAAGAGTCTCATTTTAGAAACATAGCCACCAAAATGAGATCCTCACCATATAGTGAGGCCGAAGAGTGTAATGGCGAAGCGTATGGATTCTGGAGCCAGATTGCTTGGTTTTGAACCCTAGGTCTGCAAGTTGCTAACTCTGTGATCTTCAATAGGTTATTTAACATCTCTTTGCTTCATCTTTCTTATCTGTCAAATGGGCATGACAATAGTCATACAGACCTTGGAGATCTGTAAGAATACATGTGTTGGGGAAGGTCATTGAAAAGGTGTGACCACCAGTTGACCCACGAGGTGGATCCAGGCAATCAGAGGCTCCTCACCCCTTCCCTTGCCCTTGCACTATGGGTTCCACTTGCCTTTCTTTCTCCCAGAGGCTGTTCCAAGGACAGAGCCTTGAGAAAGTGATGTGGTGTTGAGAACACCTGCACAGTATTCTTGACTGAAGCCAGTGAAGGCCTCTTTTTAAACTTTTTAAGATTTGGTGGGCTGGTGTGGGGATCCACTCATCTTGCTGCAGCCCAAGACAGGCCTTGTATTTAGGTTCCCTTTGCTTATTAAAACTGTCACCTACCAGCTTGGTATGGCTTGCCTCTTTCCTTGGTCTCTCCCTGCCTTCTGCCTACAGGGATTGGTTTCAGATTACATCTGGGAGGCTCCCAAGTGGGTTGGAAACCAACAACATGCAAACTTGGAAATTTGTAGCTATGTCTGTACATTGGCTGTTAGCATGATTTTGATTCTTATGGAAGAAGAACTGAATATAACAGAAGACAAGGATTTTAGACCCAGATCTTTGACAAACTAAACACTTGACCTTGGGTAAATTACTATGTCTCTGGGTCTCAGCTTTTTCATCTGTGAAATGAGTACTGTAAGGACCTTTTCAACTAAAAAATTCAAGAAATCTATGAAATGTGTAAAGAAAGGCTAACTTTGGCCTTTCAGACCATGACCACCAAGGGTAAAACATCTATTCTCCTGTCTCAAAGGGACCAGAGATGTCTTCAAGTATAGTATTGTTTCATGCATAAATCAAGGCCTCATTTTGTTTAGAAATGTGGTTTCGGCTATAAACAGGGCTATTTCTCACCTGGGATTTAATGAATAAAAACTGGTAGAAATTGAGGATTAAATAACCATCCAGATAGGGAAGACCCACATATTCACATACTTTTTTACTGGTTTAGGATGATTTTCAGGAGGACATTCCAAGATCAAGGAGGCCAGTACATGCTAGTAGAAAGGAAGACCACAGTATCATGTTTGTTACTGGCCAGCAGGAAAAATGGAGAAGAGAAGGGGTTTTGATGGCACATGAATCAGCCAAGAAGAAGTGTTTACTCATAGGATCAGATGTGATACTGCTTTTCTTCCTGACTTTCCTCACATCTATCTTCATGCCTCATGGGCAACATTGTGGAATAGATATTAGTATTTAGCCCTTTGTAGTCTTGCCAACTTGTAACCTAAGGCCAGGATAGCATTGTTGCTATATAACCAAGACCATTATTTTCCTTTCCTGTTTTAAACTAACCTCTACCCCCATCTCACCCCCAAGCTCAGAGATCAGATTCATCTCAAGTCTTATCTACCTATCTATCTATCATCTATTTATCTACTATTTATATTTTTAGAGTTTTTGCTGCAAGCTAATTCCCCATTCATAAAATCCTTGATGAACTTCCAATACTGTAGGAAGAAATAATCACACATTCATATGTACACACATACACACATGCTCACACCTATATGAATGGCCTTAAAAGGTCTAGCTTTACCTTACTACAAGACTGTTAGAAGTCATATAGGATGCATGCTAGTTTTGACTTAAAAAAGAACAAAAGTATCACTCCAGAGTAAGATAATCAAAAGAATTCTTTCCTTTCAGCATTCTTTTTCTATAATTCAAAGTACTTCTAAGGCCCTTATTTTGCTATAGATGGCAAATGACCACATATGATTTTTTCTTCTCTCTCAAGAAACCCTATTAAAATAGTAGCAAAGCTATTGTAAAGGGGATGAACCCATAAGAATGAAAAAATGGGAATGCAAGTCATTATCAGATAAGAGATATCAACAACTTTCTAGAATACAGAAAGAGAATAGAAAGATAATAACACATGGAGCAAAGAGAAGAAAACTAAAGTCTAGACTATGCACCCAGGGATGGGTGGCAGTGGATAAGGGAGGGGAGATAACTCCCTTAGTCAGGTAACTGACTTGGAAACAAGCTGGAAAGGAATTCGGCATGGAAGCTAGCAGGCATGACAGGTACAGGAATAAGAAGTGATGATAAAAGCAGGATCTATACATGAACTGTTGGTTTCCTGAGTCCCTCTCCAATACATGCATGCAAGACAGCATACAAGATGTTATTGTGCATTCCCTATCTCTCAATGTTTAAGGGAGAAGGGATATCCAAATAAAAGAAAGAAAAATATATGGGGTAAATTTAGGCATCTATGATGGATTAGGGTGCTCCAGAAGACAGCCACCCTATTCTGGAATTTGGGGAATCCCAACATGATAGTCACCTCCCTGACTGCATCTCACCTGATTACTTTAATGTGAAGTCCATAGCTGACAAAAACCAGCCATTTGCAGAAAGTTCTTGGTCAGTGTATTAGCTAGGGTTCTCCAGAGAAACAGAACCAATAGGATATATGTATAGGATATCCTATTACTATATAAATTAAGCAATTGCTAACAATAACCAATATCTTATTGGAGGTATATATAGATATAGAGATACACACATTCATGCACACACACATATATCTCAACAGATTATTGTTAACAATTGGTTAATATATATAACAATAGGATACACATACACACTATACACACACATATCTCATATATATATATTTTCTATTTCTCTGGAGAACCCTGACTAATAAAATGACCAAGACCTTTTTACAAATATATAAAATATATGTTACATATAAATATCAAGAGATTTATTGTAAGGAATTGACTTATGTGATTATGGAGGCTGAAAAGTCCCAAGATCTGCAGTCAGCCAGCTGGAGACCCAAGAGAGCCGATGTGTAGTTCCAGTCTGAGTTTGAAGGACTGAGAGCCATAAGAGCCAATGGTGTAGTTCCAGGTCAAAAGCTGGTGGGTTCAAGGCTCAAGAAAAGCCAGTGTTTGTTTCAGTCTGAGCTTAAGGGCGGAGGGAAAAAAAACCAATGTCCCAACTCAAATAGTCAGGCAAGAGGAAAGTTCCCTCTTACTTAGTCTTGTTCTATTTAGGACTTTGGATGAGGCCCACCCACATTAAGGAGGGCACTCTGCTTTACTTAGTCTGTGGATTCAAATGTTAATCTCATCCAGAAATGTCCTCAGAGACACACTCAGAATAATGTTTAACCAAATATCTGGGGACCTCTTAGCCCGGGCAAGTTGACTCTTAAATTAACCGCTGTAGTTTGCCTTCTTGTAAATGCCTATTCTTGTATTTGCTTTAAAAGCCAAGGGTCTTTAGATATCTGGGGGAGTATCTCACATGAATAAAAAAGTAATTAAGATAGAGAACAAGCTTTCTAGAGAAACAGAGATCATTCTAGAAGCAGTTGGAAACTTAAAAGGAGAGTGCACAGAGAGATTTGTGGCTTTATTGCGTACAGAAAACAAGAAGAGGATGCAATGGTAAAGAAATGATCCCAAAATCAATAAAGATCTCCTTGAAATTGAAAATATGATTACTGAAGTTTCAATTAAAGGTTGTTAGATTCAGGTCAGAAAATTTCCCAGAATATTGACCCTCACAAGACAAAGTGCAAAAAATTATGAAGGAAAATATTAGAGATACAGAAAATCATCTGAATGTCTCACAAATACATACTGAAGGAAGTCTGAGGAGAATATTAGTGAAGAAATAAGGAACTTTTCAAAACCTGAGAAGAGTGGCGATTCTTTAATTGGACGGTCTCATTTAAAGGCCTACTGTGTGAAATTTAAAGACACTGTGAGATTTTAAAATAATGAGAATAAAGGACAAATTTCTAACATATTCCAGAGAGATAAAAATACATGATAGAAATGAGAATTACCCTAGCCCCAACATAATCATCCACATTGGATGTTACTCTTCCCAGTTTTTTTTATTTTTTATTTTATAAACAATGCAACAATGAACATCCTAGTGCAAGCCTCCTAATGCCCAAGGCTCTAATTTTTTGCAGAAAATACTCTTCTCTTTGTTTTTTCTTTCTTTTTTGATCATGATGAATGTCACCAGGACCTCCTTGTTTTCCTATTTTAACTTTCTGTGAATGTGACAAGTTTTGTTATGTCACTCAAGGTTCATGATCTTTTCTTGCCTTCTGTGTTGTGTTGAGTAAGTTTAAGGGGCCTTCTGACAGAAATCTCTAAAATATCATTTTTATGATTCATTTCTGCACTAAGACATTTACTCTGTATTATAGAATTATGATTTCCTATCTCAAAGGAAAAAGGTGGGATTAAATTCCTTAAGATGCTTTTCTTAAAAATACTTAAAGGCAAAAATCAAGCTGCTAAATCTTTACCTTTTATGTCTGTTAGCTTTGAATTATTTGAAACTTGGGCTTTCAGGGTAAATTAGCTATTCTAGCCATTACAACCAAGAATTGGTCAGCATTTGGGTCCCAAAAATCTATTCTTAAGAATTCTTAAGTATCCATAATCCTCCTTGCATTGCATCTTTCTTGGAAGTCTTTTTTTACAGAGATTTTCTTCCTGTGTTTAGCAATTGCTCTTGAAAGAAAGTCACAAATACAAAATGCATCCAGATGCCTAAATCTGCCATCCACAATTGAAGAAAAGAATAAGAGTAACATCTGTTGGTGTCTTAGATGTACTTATATGCATTGTGTAACTTAATCCTTATCACAAATATAAGAGATAAATACTACCTTTGTTATATAGAAGATATATATATATAGAGAGAGAGAACATATAAAGAAAGCATGGAAAGAAAAAGTAATTTCCTTTTAGTCTCACAACATGTAAGTGATAGGAAGGACCTCATCGTATTTCAAGATCTCATAGGAAGAACCTCATCATATTTCAAGATCTCATTTGGTACAATGAACACCATTTCGGTTCAAATCCTAACTAGACCTCATTTTCACAATCTACTCTTAAGCAAATCATTTTCGGTTTCCTAGACCTCTATTCTCTCTTCCGTGAAATAAAAGGACAAATTATTTTATAGCCCTAAATTTATATAAATCATTTATTGGATATCTGTTAAACATTAGTGCTGACATTAAGTAATGTTAACACGAAGTATACACTTATTCTATGAACGATTAGTAAATAAAAGTTTGAAGTGCTCTACTGCAATGCCAACACAAAACTATAAAATAATTTTTTCAAAAAGAAGCCACGTGAACTTAATAACCCTTCAAAAAGATGCTGAATCATATTTACTCATTAGAAGATATTTTCTAAGTTTCTACCAGAGGTCAAAGGGTCTGCCAAACACAACTGTGAGCATAAATAGATGGAGGTCTTGCCCTCTTGAAGCTAAAAATCTAATATAGGAGAGAGATGATGGTGGGTTTTATAATGGCCCAAGATGTCCATGTCCTAATTGCTGAAACCTACATGTGTGACCGTACATGGCGAAAGGGACTTTGTAAATGTGATTAAGTTAGGATCTTAGAGATGGGAGATTATCCTGCAATATCTGGGTGAGCCTAGTGTAATGTCCTGTCCTATAAAAGGGAGGCAGAGGGAGACATTACTACAGAAGAGTACAAATATGAGGACTGAAACAGGATTCTACACTGCTAGCTTTGATCACGGAAGCAGGGGACCTGAACCAAGGAATGAAAGGAATGCAAGTTCTAGGAGAAAAGGCAGGAAACATATACTACCCCAGATATTGTAGAGTGAGTGTGGCTCTGCAGCCACCCTGATTTTAGCCCAGTGATGCTGATGTCTGATTTCTGACCTCCAGAATTGTGAGAGAATAAATGTGTATTGTTGTGAGACATCAAGTTGGTAATCATTTATTACAGGAGCAACAGGAAACTAAATACCTTATTCAAATAAGTCCACAAACAGTAGACATCTGGTAAGGAACTCCATTCCCACTGCTCAAATTCTGACAGGTGCTCGTGGCACACCTCTCTCTGGGTTTCCTGTGCTCTTTCTCTCCCCAGCGGTTGTGTTGTATGCTTACCAAGCGTCAGTTGAATTTATTTCTAAATATGTTGACTCTAGAATATCCAAAACAGGGAATTCTCCAAACTAACAAGGTAGGCCAGTGGCAGGCCAAAAGAAAAACAAAGGACAAATGTCCACCCAGCTTTGAAAGAAAATACATGCCATTATGACACATATACCATGGGAATCTGAGGTTGTCTGGGGAGTTGGAGAAAGTCTCTATGAGGACGTGTTATTTGAGCTGAGATCTGAAGGAGAACAAAGAGTTATCCAGTCTGGGAGTGAGATTAGGGGTGGAGAGGATTACTAAAGTCTGAAGGGAGAGAATATCGTTAGTGGATGAATCAGAAAGAAGCCAGTATGATTAAAGCAGGGAAATCAGGGAGCATCATGGCACAAGAGGTGATAGGAAAGCCGGGGGCCAGACCATACAAGGCTGTGTAGAACCTGTGAAGACTGTAATCTTCATTTTAAGAATTACAGAAAGTCTTTCTACTGTTTGAGGTGATTGGGGAAGAGGAGGCTTAGCTAACATGATCAGATTTGCATTTTGGAAAGCTTACTCAGAATTCTTGGTGGACAACTAATTAGAGGGAAAGAAATGGATTCAAGGAGATCACTTAGGAGACTATTCAAGCAAAAGGTGAAGTAGCTTGGACTGGAGACATGGTAGAAACGGAGGTAAATGGACAGACTCATTATGCTTTGTAACAGTATAAAGAAATTGGCAATAGTTAGGACTGATAGATAAGATATAGGGAATGAAGAAGAAAAAGAAGTCAAGGTGACTCCAGTTTTTGTTGTTCGTTCTTTTGTTTTCTTTGGCATGATTTTATACTACCGGGAAGACCATGGCACCATTTGCTGAAATACAACACAATGATACAGCACAATGGGAGAAGACCAAGGAGAAGGGATCATAAATTTGGCTTTGAAATTGTTAAGCTTGAAAATATTCAAGACATAGAAGTAGAAATGCCAAATAAGAGACTGAAAATCAAAGGTCTCTGTCAGAGATATAAATCTGAGAATGACTGCATATAGATGGGATTAGAGTCTTAAGCATGGATGAGATGGGCTAGGGGAAGAATAAAGAGGAAAAGAGAAAAGGGCCTAGTATTGAGTTTCGAAGAAAGTTCTAGTAATTGCCAAGTGGTCACAGACAACACAGAGGTGGAATAAAATACTTTTAAACATTTATGGAGGGTTTTTATTTGTTTTTGTGACAAAACGTTTTCTGGGTCAAAAATATTTGGCCTACTTAAAAGCTTTCAATTAATATCTTTAAAAAATAATACCCAGACAAATAAAATTAATCTGTGGTCAAATTTGGCCTCTTCGCCACCATATTGTGACTTCTCTTTTAATTAGAGCAGACCTGGGGCATAGACAATGTTTGGAAGAATTGTGTGAGTGACAATAGTGCACCATTTCTACTCGGATGGGAAAAATATTCTTGGGATGGTGGGAAGTAGGAGAGACAGAGGGGAAGCAAGGAGCCTAAGAGGCCTGTGATTCCAAGAGAGAGAAATAATTCTGAGCCCTTCTTTTTGAGTTAGTGTCCTAAGGAGTTAGAAATACCTCATCGGAAGCTGGAGGACCAAGGGACAAAAGGATTTATACCTATAACATCTGTTTGGATTCCCAAAGGGGCAACAAAGTCTAAGAGAACAAATGGTTGGGAAGAGGGCCACACAGAGAGGAATAAGATGTCTCGACATGGCCGTGAACAAATGGATGGCCAACAATCCACTAATGCCCTGGCACTTGGCAAGGATGTGAGGGAAAGGGCTTCCTCTCCCATTCATTGTTGGTCATATGATTTGTGGGTATAAATGTAGTGTTATCTGTCAACATAAGTAATGTATGAGCTTTTACCAAGAAATTCTGTGTAAAAATTCAACTGACAGTGATAAAATTAAGAGTATCATTATTTTGCAGTCCCAAGGTATGTCTAGTCCTCGCTACTTACTGCTTTGGAGGTTCTGTAGGGTACCTGCCATTCTTTATTAAATCCCGTTCTGCAGTAACTGGCTAGAATGGACTGTTTCTCACAACTAGGAATTCTGAATGATGTACTAAGAATCACAGAATTTTGAGGCCGATAAGACACTTAGAGCTTTTTTCCCCAATGCCTTTTCAGCCACAATACCCATTCTTTTATTTTTCCATTTGAAAATGTTTTACTAAAGAATTAAATTATCCTTGATTTAATAAAAGACATAAAACTGCTAATTATTCTGAACTAATAGAATTCTAGACAAAGCCAAAAAATTGATGGTGTATTTACTCACTACAAATATAATATGGATCAAATGTCAGATTTTCATCAATCTTTTTGAAATATTAAAAATAGGGAGTATCCATTACTAAGTTTTTGCTTCTAGTTTGAAAGACCCTGCTATATCCTTCTCCTGATTTTAATGATGAATCAAGTACAGCTCAACAATGTGTATCCTTTGTCTAAGATGACACAGCTAAGTCAAGGCAGAGCTTGAATGAGAACCTGCCTTTAGGTAACAACACGCTTTATCAGGCACCAAAGAGACTTAAACCACCTCTCTGAGGCATCGCCATAAGATTCATCCAAAAACTTATTGAGTGCTTAGTCTGTGCCTAGTACTCATTCAGGCACTGGGGATATACCAATGAATAAGATGCATTAACCCCTGCCTTCTGCTAGTGGGTAAACACAGACAGCAAATGAGAAAACAGAGATGAACATAATTTTGGGTGGTGATGTGTGCTGTATTTAATAACAATAATAATAATAGACAAAAGGGTAGAGAGTGTTTGGATAGTGGGGCTATTATTTTGTGTGGGTGTCAAGGGAGGTTTAAAGGAAGTGGCCTTTGGGCTGAGACATTAAAACCTTGAATGCAAAAGATGAAAGAGCACTCTAAACAGAGAGAAGAGCAAATGCAAAGTTCCCAAGCCTGAAGCAAACTGCATTTAGAGAAACAGAAGACAGCGACAGAGGGGAGACAGTGGAAGATGAAGACAGAGAGAAAGGAAGAAATGGGGCCCCAATAATACACCACCTACTGAGGAAGGAATTTGGGTTCTTTTTCTAGATCCAATGAAAAGACGATAAAGTCTTTTGAGCAATGGAATAACTTGATCTGATTTACTGAAAGGTATCACTTTGGTTCCTGCTTAGAGAATGGGTGTTAGAAGGGACAAATTCATTTCTCTCCTACGGTGCCTGTAGTAATGAAGGACTACTATATGTTTGGGAGACAATGGCAAGACTCACAATTCATGTTATTTTGGGGGAGGTGCAAGCTTATGACTACTAAAATATACATTAAAAAATGCCATCCCTTGTAACCACACAGTCATCCTGTGATTTGAAATATTTGCTTTTCTAATACAAGCCTTGGCATAGTAACTTGCCTTCATATCCATTTCTACTACACATATACATATTAATTTTACAACAGTTGAATACTAAGACCGCTCAGCATAATAGATGGCAATGGCTCCGAAGGAGCTGAAATGATCTGTCAATTAAAGAATATGTGTTTCAGAAGTACTTAACCAAGAAACCATTATGACTCAAAATGGGCTTGTTAAAGTGCAACAGGGTCATCCGTTCCTGACAGCTCTTCTTGAGCCAGTGAGAGGGCAAGAGATGTCGTCAGCACCACTCTGGATGATTTGGCCAAATAGGTTCAAGGCTGGACTGCAAGAAAGTATAATTTTAAAGTAATATTCTTTCTCCTGTGTTCTTCACAAGAGCCAGCCAAAACAAAAGTTCAAAAGCAAACTCTAAGGCTGCCCAAATAATGGCAGGCAGTTGAGTCCATGTGTCGGCTAGATCTTTCTCCAATAGAGCAGTAGGAGGAATTTCCAGTAAAACTAATACAAATACTCTCATGCTTAGAATGTATGTTTTAGTCTTTTCTTTTTTTAAGAGTTTATTTATTGATTTGTCAGAGAGAGTGAGAGAGAGAACAAGCATGGGGGAGCTGCAAACAGAGGGAGAAGCAGGCTCCCTGCTGAGCAAGGAGCCCGATGCCGGATGCCGGAATTGATCCCAGGACCGACCTGAGCCAAAGGCAGACGCCTAACTGACTAAGCCACGCAGGCGTCTCAGTGTATGTTTTATTCTTGTTAGCAATGGTCCTAGTTAACCTTGTTGACCACTTACTGAGTGCCAGGCATTGAACCCATGTTCTGCATGATGTCTCAGTTGATTTTTTTTCCCCCGACAACCATATCAAGAAGATATTAGCATTTATTTTGCTTGTACATGGGAAACCAAGGCTCACAGTGGTTAAATAATTTGTTTTGGTTCACAACGATTCTAAACTACAGAAACAAGGATAGAATCTGGCCTCCTCCATCCTTACAGTGTTAACTATATTAAGTTGCGACACCTTTTGTCAGAAGTTATTGCCCCTTTATTAACTTCTGGTAGCATCAAAATGAGATCACCTGACATGACCCAGACTACAAAAGGCAAGGTTTTGAAAATGGGCCTTTTATTAAACTGCCAAAGCCCTCAGTATTTTTTCAACTGATCTCTTCTGGTTTATCTGGCCAAATGATTTGCATCTTAAAAGGTGTAGAATTGCATACAAACAAGTTCAAAGCTTGAATGAATCTTTATAACTAATTCCCCCGAAGCAAAGAGTCTTTGTTTTCCTCTTTGCATAACAACTTCAAAATTCTAGATGTCCTAGATCATCTGAAAATCACATGACTTGATAAATTTTGTCGAGGGTTATCAACACGATACACAATGTGGCTAAGCTTTTTCTGCTCCTGATCCACAAAATGAATACCTAGCTTTCTTTTACTTGGAGGTTGAGTACGATAATTATGGAGTGGCTGTGAAGGTTTCCAGCATTCTAAGGGATGGTATTGGGCTAAACATGAGGATCCTTACTATATTGGTATTCCTTCTATCCTGCCCTCACACACTAATTTTACTGCCAAGATCTAAACACATACATGGCCTCTAGGTTCTGGTGCTAAGGATGGAAATATTTGCCTAATAAATGAACATCTTCTGAAGTTTGGAAAGCCTTTACATAAGTATCTACCTATAGATCAGAGAAGAGAATATCAGTAAATCACAAATTAGAGTTTGGTCAATTACATAGTGTTCTTTCTTTTTTTTTTTAACTAACTGATCTCCTTAGGGTAATTTTAATGCATTAAAAAGGCAGATAAAGTGCATATCCATTTTATCACATTTTTAGGATGAAGAGAAATCATATCATTATGTGATCGGCCATTAAACAAAATTTAGACACAGACACAATTTGTCCAACTACTATGTTGATTCTTACTGGATGATGTCAAAGACCAACATTTAATAGATGTAGGGCATACCTCAGCCCCTTCCCTTGACAATCTGTCCTGATCTCCCCACCCATCTCCTAGTTGCCCTCACACTGTCTAGCTGATGTTGACTCATTAAATACATATTTGTCAGGTACTTACTATGTATCTGACTCTTTTGTAAGAAGTTGGGATATATTTGATCCAGACAAAGATCTTAGGATTCATAGAACTTACAGTCTAGTGTCCTGGGAATACATTTTGATTGGTATTCATTTTCTGCTTAATAAAAGTGGCTTATGAATCACGAAAGCAGAATTAAAGACCAGGAAAATTATTTTTAAGTTGTTTAAAACTTTAAATAAAAAAATGCTTGTTTAGGGGCGCCTGGGTGGCTCAGTCGTTAAGCGTCTGCCTTCAGCTCAGGTCATGATCCCAGGGTCCTGGGGTGGAGCACCGCATTGGGATCCTTGCTCAGCAGGGAGCCTACTCCTCCCTCTTCCACTCCTCCTGCTTGTATTCCCTCTCTCGCTGTCTCTCTCTCTGTCAAATAAATATAAAATCTTTAAAAAAAAAAAAGAAAGAAAATGCTTGGTTATATTTTCTAATAGACCTGCAATAGTTATTTCCAAAATAATAAATACTAATAGCAAGTCACAGAACAATTGATATACTTTATTAAAAGCTGTGTTTATGAAAGTATAAAAGCTCCATCAAGAAGTACACATAACAGTTAACACAGGGTTGGAAGGAATACAAAGGGTCGATTGCTTCTACCTTTGCATAGATATTCACTGTTTAAATTTGTTAAATGGAGATGTATTCTTTTTGTAAATTAAAAAAAATCTGATTAATATTTATTTAGGGGCTGATGTGACCTGCTTTTCAAGTCATCAGTTGAGAGATTGAACTAGATTAGCAATTCTCAATCTTTCCTCCACTCATGGCAGCTGACATTCCCTGTGTGACACCTTCCCAAAGGCATAACCAGGCCTATGTGTAATTTCCTGGCAGGAATCTACCTTTTTCTCTTCCACTAAGAATAGTGTGTCAGAAGCTAGATGTTGTAGTGGGGCAAGATTGCCACCCCAAAACGTGTCTCTTTGGCATGGGGATTATTTCAGGCTGATAACTTTTAAGAAATGAAAAGTGTAGAAAGAACCTTTGACCTTCCTTCTAACTGTCTAAAAGAATTTAGATAGAGGACTTGTTCCAGAGAGGGAGCTATCACCATAGATAACTGCAGTATAATACAAACTAGGTGTGGTAGACAGAGTGGAACCTAGTAAAGTCTGTTAAAATTCCCCTCTGTGTCTCATTGCTTCTGTATGGCCCAGGAAACATTTGTTAACCAAACATTTACTCTTTTTCATCTTCCTTCCCTTTGAAGTTCCAGACTTTAGCCCCCTTAGGTCTGGACAACATATAAGCCTCAATTACCTGACTTCCCAGGGCCTCATATTCTTATGGAGCCCCCATACTTATATAATTAAATTTTATTTTCTCTTGTTAATCTGTCTCACATCAATGTAATTGTTAGATCAGCCAAAAGAATCTTAAAGGGTGGAGGAAAATTTTTGCTCCCCAAAAAGGTCAAAGAGAGTAATATTATGGGGATAATCGTAAATTACTTTGATTCATACAAATAGCTATACCTAGAGACAGAGATAGAAATATACATAGAGGGACGCCTGGGTGGATCAGTGAGTTAAAGCCTCTGCCTTCAGCTCAGGTCATGATCTCAGAGTCCCGGGATTGAGCCCTGCATTGGGCTCTCTGCTCAGCAGAGAGCCTGCTTCCCCCTCTCTCTCTGCCTGTCTCTCTGCCTACTTGTGATCTCTCTGTCAAATAAATAAAATCTTTACAAAAAAAGAAATATGCATAGATATACAGTTACAGTGGAAGAAACTTGGTGATTAACTAGCATTGGTAACAAATTATCTGTGACATAATTACAAAACACTACATGTCTAAAACCTATAGGTTAAAAAACAAACAAAAACCAAATAAAACTGGTCTTACACCGTGCTACTCAAAATGTGCTCCACAGACCAGCAGCATTAGCCTTACCTGGGAGCTTCTTAGATCTGTAGAATCTCAGCCCCCCACCCCCAACCTGCTGAGTCAAAATCTGCATTTTAACAAGATCTCCAGATATTTCATAAGCACGCTGATGTTGAGAAATATTGGCCTAGATAAATCTTGAATTCCTTCCAAGTCAGATATTTGGGAAACCGAGGTCAAAATGACAGGACTGGGTATGACATCAGCACCTGCGATGACATCTATGCCTCCTGAATTTCGGATGACCTTTCAACGACCTTTTATGCTCCAAGCATAGCCATGCTACCGAGGGAGACAAACTATTTTCTAAAGAACAGTTGCCTCTCAGCACTATTTTGCTGACAGATTGTCTCCACACAAAACCGCAATTCATAACTCAGGCATCTGCTCTAACTTTCCAGATTCCACGCATTAGCTGCAACGGTTTAGAGTTCGTGATTTCATCTTCACCCTCATCCTCATCCTCATCCCCGTGACTGTTGGCACATATCTAAAGATCTATTGGGAAATGAAACCATAAAAACAAAATGGTACTATAATTTGAAAGACAAGAGTGCTTTGAAACTTTTCATTATGCTGTCAAAAAAGAAAAACGGTGTTTGTAAGTATTTCGTACTTTATGGTGGTTTTCTAATACATTACTTCATGTCTGTGCTGTGATACCCAGTATCGATTTTGCAACGATGCATTAGGTATGCATGCATGTCATACTAATGATTTTCAGCTTGTAGTCCAGAACCCATCTGAAACTGACTTTCTCCGAGACAGGTTCCCTGATGAGCAGACAGTGGGAGGGACTTTTTTCTTTGTCAGAGTATTGGGTCACTAATTCAAGAAGCCTACTGAAAAGTAATAAACCTCATGCTACACTAAATCTAACCTTCCTGGTGGGTGTCCCTTTGCTTTTCTCTGTTTTTCTCTAAAGGAAAATTTTCAAGATGCCTTTGAAAATGTTACCAGTCCAAGCCTAAATTAGTAAATCTGATTCTTCTATTTTGCTTTGGCTATTGTCTTCTCTGGTCCTTCAAGGTTTTGTATTTTTTTTTTAGAGCCATGCATCCTGTTGATACTCAGAGGGGGAAAAAAACGTCATCTTAATAATAGTTATAAGTGGCCCAAGAGCCATTTCTCATTAGGTGATGACAGGCCTTGTCATACTCAATACTTGCCCATAAAAAAGTAAAACGAAAAAAGAGACTTTATTTCTGAAATGTTTGGAAGTATAGTGGCACAGAGAAATGGAAAATGGAACAATTCAGGTCACAACTGACCCTAATAAGACTTAAACAAACAATGGAGACAGAGATGAATTGCCTGAGCCACGAAGCAATATTTTGTTTTATCTTTTGTTAAGTGCATATTTCTCAAAAAAAGAACCTGATGGTAAAGTGTATCATTTTGAGCACAGTTATCTGAAGTGACCATTTTACATTGGGACGGGGGCTAACCCCTTTGAAGAGTTGTGTCCATCTATTGCTGGAGGATTTTCTATTAGGGTACAAGCAGCCATCAGCTGGAACGGCCCCAAACAATGACGGTCTGATGGACACACGTGCACTGATCCCCGCTGTTTATTAACAAAAGCTTTATCAAACCCTTTCCGTGCGCATTAGGAGCTATAGAAGACACACAGGACATGAAAAACAGGATCTCTACATGATCTCTACATGTGAGGTGCTTTCCATAGAGCCCTAATTGGAGTCCCTGTGAAAATTGGGCCATGAGAGCCACTGAGATTGGCTGTTGGATGAGAGTGCCAAGGAAGTTGCACTGTCCAAACGAATATACCCCGCAGCCACTACCAGTTGCCTAAAATACCACCAACCCTCTATCATGTCCAGTTTCTATGGGTCTGTGTAACCTGTTACAATGACGGTTCCCTGGGGGAAACTATCAACTAAGAGAAATGGGCTCTGCCTTTGAGCAGAATAGTTATTGAGGAATAGAATTGAGGAATAGTTACTCACATGACTCTAGTTTGTACTGAGCAAGTGCAGACAGCAGTAGAGAATCAGAGGGAATGCCAGGGAACCCACGCTGCCAACTCCTCCTTCTATTTTTCTTTCTACATGGACAATCAACTCAAGTAGTCAGTGTGAATGTTTGATGAAACAAAGAGCAGTGGGCCATTCTTGTACATAGTTATAAAGGGAGTAGCCATTCTTTTGTTGCAGTATGTTGTGGATCAATCCCTCAAAGACCATTTGGGTTTTTTTTTTAATATTTTATTTGTTTATTTGACAGAGAGAGAGATCACAAGCAGGCAGAGAGGCAGGCAGAGAGAGAGGAGGAAGCAGGCTCCCCGCTGAGCAGGGAGCCCGATGCGGGGCTCGATCCCAGGACCCCGAGATCATGACCTGAGCCAAAGGCAGAGGCTTTAATCCACTGAGTCAACCAGGCGCCCCATCAAAGACCATTTGTGTTCTCATCTGCCACAGACCTCCTTCTCCATCTTCTGCTTGAAGTCGTCTTCCCGGGCCCTTCTTCACTTTGGTGCTTAGTTCAAAAAACACTCACTATACAAGGCCTCAATTGGCAGAATGAACTCCCCCTCCCTCTGTGCTTCCCTCTGTTCTTGCTCATCTTTCCAAAGAGTAGAGCACAGGGTCTCCAGCTGCGGACCCGGATTTGTCTGAGTCGCGTGCCAGATGGGGCAAGACCTTGCTCTCCTCCGCTGGTTTTCCATGTAGTCCCTGGACCAACACCCTTCACATCACTTGGGAACTTGCTCGAAATGCAAATTGTCAGATTCCTTCTGCCCTTGACCTACAGAATCAGAAGCCCTACAGAACAAGCCCTCCAGGGAGTTCTGCTACACAGTGAGGTCGGACAACCACTGTTCTACTCTCTTTGACTCCCACCTTCCTGTCAGTGTCTTCGTGACTGCCATGAACTGTTTTGCCGGCTTTGTTTAAATACAACCAACACATAGGCATGACTAAGATAGAACCAAACTGCTAGGTTTACTTCTGTTTATTAGAGCTGAAATGTGTTAACCTTACTTACTGGACTGGTTGTCAGAAAGGAAGAAGATTCTGTCGGGTTACATCACTGACAATCTTTGCATGGGGTAGTCACAAATACTATAAATCATTGACTGGAATCCGGTGACAGCTTTCCTGCCCCACCTCCCTGCAGACAGCATCTTGTTAGTGAGTCATGGGGATGCTAACAATATATTTACTGCAGCCTCTAAGAAATCTGACGATTCTGTGAGTTATTTTTCTTTTTGCGTGCGAAACATCATAAAAAAGACTTGCAGCGTTTCATTTCTTTTTCTATTACCCTCTCTTGCTGTTTTTATAATGCTCTCTCTCAAAAATATAGATATATAATAACAAGAAAATTTGTTTCCCAAATAGAATGGATCACGCATCGGGTTATATCTCCACGTGTGTGTTTTTCCTCCCCAGCCATATTTGTACACATGGGAAATAATCCTGTCTATAATGTCATCTTTAAAGGGCCGCCTCAAGGAATCTCAGTGTTGTTGGCAAAATTGAATTTTGCTGCCCGGGATCACATTATTGCTTTTCTAATTTGACTATGGTTCATCCAGAACGAGAAAACTTGGTCAGCTGGCCTATTGATTCCTTGCCCAAAAAACTTTTTCACTTGTGCCTCAACCTGAGCTTGCACCTCATATTTTAGCTTGCTACCCAGAGGACACAAGGTTCGGCATTTTACTCCTTCTGACATGGTGGTTTTGCTGTTCCTTTTGTTCTTTCCAAGTGTCAGTGCTACTGGAGAATGGTGCAGGCCAAGGAGGCAGAGATGGGAAGGGGGTTAGACCTAAACTTGGGGAGGTATCTGATTTGGATATGAGACACGTGCTGGGACCCCCACTCCCACCACTTCTAGAAGAGGCATGTAGCAAGCAGGCAAGTGCACTGCCATAGTGGTCCCAGAAGACCTGGATTTTTAGTGCTGGTTATGCCACTCACTGCCTGTGTGACCCTGAACAAGCCACCATACCTTTCTGATCCTCAATCTTCTCCACTAGGCAATAAGCCCTCTGGGACCACTATGGCAGTGCACTTTCCCATTTTAGAAGTGGGGGCAGTCAGGGGTTCCAGCATGGGCCTCATATCCGAGTTAGATACCTCCCCAAGTTTACTTATTTTTTTAAAAAAATATTTTATTTATTTATTTGAGAGAGACAGAGATAGTGAGAGAGAGCACAAGCGGGAAGGAGGGGTGAAGCAGACTCCCCGCTGAGCAGGGACCCCCCCCCCCCACGCGGGGCACAATCCCAGGACCCTGGGATTATGACCTGAGTCGAAGGCAGACGTGTAACCGACTGAACCACCCAGGTTCCCCTTCCTCCTCAAGTTTAGATCCAACCCCCTTCTTATCTCTGCCTCCTGGGCTTGGCTGATATAACTTTCAGGATTTCCATCTAAGCCAAAATAATACTTTCTGGAATCTAACTTTATGTGTATGTATGAAAATGATTGATAAAACCATGTCCTAGTTTATCAATAGCTCCTTCCCTGACCAAGCAGGGTCAAGAGTAAGAAGAGGAGCCACCTTTCATTTTCCTATGAAACATCTTAGCGTCCTTTAGGGAACAGGAAGAATACTTCTCTCCTACAAATGCTTTAGCCAATCCCTGCGAGGCCTGTTTTCTGGTATCTCTGACTTTACTTTCTGTATAACTCCTGGCAGACATTCTCACTGATGATCTTTCTCTTCATTTAATATTCCCAACCTGGATTATCCCCTTGGAGGGGAGTTAAGCTGATGTTTACTATGTAACATCTGATATTTTCAGTGATGTCCTGTCTCCTTTGTGACCTGCTCTCAGTGACTACGACTGTAATCACTACAGTAGAAAACCTCCTCTTGAGGAGTGGCCACTCCCCAAATCAACACTGGGGATAACCAAACGCTCATGCTTTGGGCAACAACTCACGTTCACAGTGGTTTTCGAATTGTCTTCTTTCCTCAGGTCCCTGTGATGCCTCAGGAACCACCTCTGAGGTGCCTATGATGATAACTCTGGGGGTCCCCACTTCACTCAGGCAGACCGACTCCATTGCTTCCTCACTCCAGTGTTATCAGTTGTTATTCTGGAGTTCTGCATAATATTTCATTTGGGGGGAAAAATTTTTACTGCTTTCAAACTTTTAATAAAAAGATAGAAAACCGTCACCTCGCCGAACCTCTCTTGATCTGCCCATATTGTCAGACTCCTTTTTTTTTTTTTTTTAAGATTTTATTTATTTATTTGACAGAGAGAGAGAGAGATCACAAGTAGGCAGAGAGGCAGGCAGAGAGAGGGGGGGGAAGCAGGCTCCCTGCTGAGCAGAGAGCCCAATGCAGGGCTCAATCCCAGGACCCTGAGATCATGACCTGAGCCGAAGGCAGAGGCTTTAACCCACTGAGCCACCCAGGCGCCCCAGACTCCTCTTTTCAAAAGACTTTTGTCCACTTTCCTCAGTTCATTCACCCGCTTTACAGAAATATGGGCATGTGCCAGAGTTCAGACAGTTGTCAGTTATGTGTGAGGTGCGGGGGACCTGAAGATAAAAACTGAAAATAAAACTGAAGATAAAAAAGATAAAAATAAAAGACAAGGCACAATCCTTGTCTTAGTCTGGATTCTGCCTGTAAAAGCAGAGCTGGAGAGAAAGACTTTCATTTGGGGCTGTGAGCCCAGGGAGCAGGATAGTAGGAGAAGGTTTGTGAAAAGGGATGGGAGGAAGCCAATGAGAAGATACAACAGCACATTGGCCGTCCACTCCCAAAGCTCCAGCAGAAATCCAAAGTGCAGGGAGTAATGCCCCTCCCCACTCCCAGCAGGAGTACTTTACTTAAAAGTAAAGATGGCAGCAGTTAATGCATAAATATACTCTTGTACCCTCACCTGTGAGGTGGGGGTGAGCCATGGGGGGGGGTCACTCTTCCTCATTGGCTCCCAGTTTCACAGGAGGATTAAGTTCTAGTTGCCTACAGGAGGAAATGCTTTGGTGACGTGCCCTTTGTCTCTTGCCCTCCCCCATCTCCCCTCCCCACTCCTCTACCAATGTTTTCTCTGATTCTCTTCCCAAGTATAGACTACTTGCACTTGAATCCTTGTCTCAGGGTCGCTTTGTAAGGGAACCCAATCTAAGATGCAGATATATAGTAGAATGTCAGAAACCTGGGTTTGGAATATGAGAGAGAGAGAGAAATTGGGCAAGAAGCAGATTCAAAACCAAAGAGCACTTTGTTTTTTGTACCGCACGATATCTAACATAGTTCTCCAAGTACTGTGGATAATTCTTGGATAAACTGATGCATGCCTTCAGATACCACATGGCTAAACTAGTACTAGTCCCCATTTCCAGTAGCATGATTGGTCCCAAAATAGCCCACTGCCTTCTCAGAGTTTTTACTAATCTATCACTAATGGCAACCAGTGGGACATCTGGGATACCTTCCTTGTTGGAGGGAACTCTTGGTTTCTTGGGTGTTTCCACCTTTAGTTGAGAATTTCTTTGTTCTGGGCTTGGTTCTCCTTTTGAACCAACCCCCATACTTACGGCGCTTGGAGAATGTCTCCGTGGAAAAGAGGTGATTCTCAGGGGAAGAAACAAAGCTGTGGACTCAGTCAGTGCCCCGTAGAATTCTCTGACCCTGTGCAAACATCAGAGAGTTCAAATGACATTTTATTTTATTTTTTTTTAAGATTTTATTTATTTATTTATTAGGAAAGAGAGAGAGTGAGAGAGAGCATGAGAAGGGAGAAGGTCAGAGTGAGAAGCGGACTCCCCATGGAGCTGGGAGCCCGATGTGGGACTCGATCCCGGGACTCTGGGATCATGACCTGAGCCGAAGGCAGTCGCTCAACCAACTGCGCCACCCAGGGGCCCCTCAAATGACATTTTAAATATCAGTAATATTTGTTAAATGTTTTTTAAAGCTGTGATGCTAGAACAGCATGGACATTAACAACAAACATTAACCCGCTGAGGACCATCAAAGCACCACTTCATTTTCTGTGCATTTGCAATGAAGGTTCTACTCTTGGAAATAGTGTTTGGCCGCTAAATATTTGTCGAAAGGACTTTCTAGGCGTGTATCTAAATTTCATATAAAGTATCATTGACTGGGAAAGTTTTAGTTCCCCTGGAGTGTGTGTGTGTGTGTGTGTGTGTGTGTGTGATGAAGATTCACACTTGTTCAGCTCTTGTCCTAGGGCAAGAACACGCAAAGAGCCTAACGAAGGAGTAATATTGGAAAGCCTGCTGATCTTTTCTAACTCGAGCTTGCGGTAGCGTTGCAGAGATTGACAATTTTTAGTCTGATGACAAGAACTCAAAACTTGGGTTCTTCTTAGGGAGCCTTTCATTAATTAAGCAGATAACAAGGGAACGATAGGTGAGAAAGGATTACTTTTCGCTAGTGAACAACTGAAATCTGTCAGGCCTGGTGGTTTCCTTCTTTAAACCATGTTGTCTGTGCCCGTGTAATAGGTCACAATCACAGGGCTCCTGCCCCAGCATGAACCACCTTTGTGCTACCGAAAGATGAATTTCAGAAAGCGCGAGAAGGACCGGATCGCTGGCTCATTATATATCGAGCTGCTTGTATATTCAGATCATAGTATGGGGGGCAGGGTGCTGTGTATGGACAAGCAAAATCCCAGTGCACTGGGATCAGCATGTCCCTTTAACATCCTGCTCATAGCTAAACATGCACAGACCCACTGTGCCTACCAGCTAGGACTGACCACATTTGTGCTGCTCTGTGTTGCCTTGCAGTTAGGCTTTTTAAAAGGGTAGCCTGGAGTAGTTCTGAATAATGAAGATTGTTTTTTCCCTCCCCTCGCATACCGGAGGGTTTTCCTATAGCCTTGAATATCAGCTTTTGAATCCCTGAAAGCCCTCACCACAGAATATAGGTTTGTTTTTTTTTTTCCCAAAGAGTATGGTATCAGGAAATTCTTTTTCTGAGATGAATACCAGTTTTAAAGTGATTGCAGAGTTCCTGAAGTTGGTAGGACTTTGGAGAATACAGGACAACTTGAACTTAAGGTGCATAAGACCCTTGTAAAAGTTTTATGGTTCTTTCATGCTTTTGCTTTTGTGTTTCGAAAATGCAGAAAGACCTTGAGGGAGAGAAGAGGAAGCAAAATGTTATCAGAAGGGGGGAAAAAAATCTTGTGAATGCTACCTGGAGGGGAGAATGTGAAACTGGATCTTAATTCCCTTTTTGTTTTTTAGAAGAATGTCACTGCCTGTGAAATATGAGGCCTGTGAAGGACAAAATGTTCCAAAGTCACTCCTATAATAGCCCCCAAATTCCACATACTAGTTTTTGGGTTTTTTTTCCCCCCCACATACAACTGACTGGACAAATTGAAACTGACTTTAAAGGCTCTGGAGTCCTCTTTCCTCTTTTCACACATCTCATTCTTCCAGTTCCCCATCACCTCTCATTTATTATTCACTCAATAAATATTTTCGTAATACCTACTATGTGCCAGGTACATCCTGAGGTTGTGAAGCTACAGAGTTGGAGATGATGGTAAGCAAAGCACATCTTCTTCTTTCCTTTCTTGGAGTTTACCATCTAGTGTGCCCAGGTAGTATAATCACAACTGCCAAGGAGAATAAGAGGCCAAGAGAGCACAGGAAGGCCCATCTGGCCATTGGCCCATTATTGCCAATAAGGCAATAATGATTGAGCTGAAAACTGAAAAGGCCTCTGGGACAGGAAGGGAGGTGGGTGCTTTTGGCACAGAAAGGCCAGAATGGAAAGCTGGAGGTAGGACGGGGAGACTTCAGCGGGAGAATAGTCCAGATATATGCCTGAGCAGTTCAGAGAGCCGCCTCTTCTGGCCTCTTCTAGATTTGGGTCTTTATGTTACAGAAAATGGGCAGCTGTTAAGGGGTTTTAAAGCGAGATATGACAAGATCTGAGGAGTGTTTTTGAAAAACCACTCTGGCTAGAGGGTGGATAGGAGGTTGGGAGGCAGCCCCAGAGGTGAAGGGGGGGGCGCAGTTCAAAGGCCGTGGCTGTAGTCCCCACAGGAGGTAATGGTGACTTGAATCACGGTGGTGGTGGAAGAGAGAGAATTGGAGAGTTTCTCGAGCTATTTGGGCCAGTGCCTGAGGGCTGGATTGGAGAATGAGGCACAGTTAGCTGGTGTAAGGGACTGGATATTAGGGCCACTAACCAAGAGGCGGAGCGTGAGAGGAAGACCACGGGTTTGGGGGAGGGGCGCGCGTGCGCATGTGTGTAAGTAGGTAGGGAGGTGTGCATGGTGACAGAAGGAAAAAGTAGAAGGTAATCAGCTTGTAGCACCTCCACTCTTTTCAACCAAAGCAGGGACTTAAATTTTTGACTGGGATCCACAGTAAGACATACGTTTTACATAGCCTCTGGTACATAGGCTACATAGAAATTCACAAAACAGTGCTTCCCTGTTTTGTATGTAATGCAGGGATATTTCCCATATTACTCCTTAAAACAAAACCAAAAAAAAAAAAAAAGCCAGCAAGGGCTGGGAGGTGGTGATGGCCGCCATGACGGCAGCCATGACGTCAGCAGCCACCTCTGTGGCGTCAGCTGCCGTGTTCTTTTGTGACGTTGGGTCCTGGTGCAGCTATTAGGACGCTGCGACCGGTTCCCAGAGCAGACCGACCTGCCGCTTCAGCCTGGAGGGCGGGCAGGCGGCTGCGGCGGCCCAACCCTCCCGCGGCGGCCCTTGGCTCCCCAGGCAGGCATGGCGGCCTCCACCGCCTCACACCGGCCCATCAAGGGGATACTGAAGAACAAAAGTTCCACTGGTTCCTCAGTAGCTGCCTCTGCCCAGCAATCGGGAGGGACAATACAGGAAGTACAGAGAAAAAAGTCCCAGAAATGGGACGAATCCAACATCCTGGCAACACACCGGCCAGCTTACAGAGACTATGACTTCATGAAGATCAACGAGCCCAGCAGCCCCTACTTTAGCCCGCAAGACGATGGAGAAGATCCAGTGAATGATTTTGAAGGAAAGGAAGCCATGACCCCAGACAACGTAGCCAAGAAATTCGCCGCCAGTAGTACCTCGGAATTGAACTGCCAGTTGGGAGAGCCAGAGAGTGACGGAGCACACAGCAGCAAGATCCTTCTCGACAAGCAAGAAAAGCAGCGGCAGTTCGAAATGAAAAGGAAACTACACTATAACGAAGGCCTGAACCTCAAGCTGGCTAGACAACTCATCTCCAAGGACCTCCAACAAGAGAAAGACAAGGATGACAACGAAGAAACTCTACATGGTGACAACAACGAAGACAACACTGCTGCGGAAGAATCCGATGAATGTCCTACAAATGACGAACTGCAAACCCAGTCATTCTGCACCTAAACAACATTTGCTCTGCCCTGCCATCGCTTGCCCCATACGAACTGCTACGAACTTACCAACTGCTACGAACTGCTACGAACTTACCAACTGCCACGAACTGCTACGAACTTACCAACTGCTCCCAACTGCTACGAACTTACCAACTGCTACGAACTGCTATTCCAACATGCTGCTGCTTGCTCTGTCGAGGCCAGGCTTCAAGTACTGAAAATACCTACCAGTTAAACTGTACCTCCATAATTCAATGGTGAACTTAGAAAATAATACACTAACGGCAAAACGGTTGCTCGGTATTTTTGTGCGTGGTTCTTTGTGGCAAATACTGATAGCAATTTAAAACTGTGGCTTTTAAAAAATTATTGGTTGCTGTATATATTATATAGCTCTTTAGATGTTAAAGGGGACTAATTTATATTCACTTGTAGATTTACCAGGCTGTTTTGTTTTGTTTTTATCCACTGGCTTTTACAAAAAGGTTCTAGTTACAAAATCAAAGTGCAGTAGGTACAGTTAGGTTACATAGTCTGATGAATATTCAGGCTAAAAACACTTGCCTTTAGGGTGATTTGCCTGTTTAATTGGGGAGGGGGAAGTATGTTAAGAGTGATTGTTGCGTTTCCTGAGCTTAGTACCTTCAGATTTTTCTCGTTTTTTTTCTTTCAGTGCTTACAAGAAAACACTAGCTTTTTTCTCAGCAAAAGTAGTTATTTTTCACGAATTACTAATTCAAATTGTGCATGTGTCTATTCGGATTATGTCTTGTACACCAAGGTGGGCAGATTAGATGTCAGTATATTTTTTAAAAATCTGTTATCTCAGTACTCCCTTCTCATAAGGGTCTTAGCTAACCCTTTGTTTCCTCAATCCTCCTCACAGATACACACAACCCTTTCTGGAGTATCATCGATTCTCAAGACATTGGGGACCCTTCCTTCTCTCAAATATTCTATCATTTGTTGAAACAGTGTTATTTCTACCTTGATCACTATGGCTTATTCACTCTTCTGAGGTGTAGTGAAATAGGAAATAGAATTCAACTGCCAAGTTTTTACAATTTTTTGGTTTATAGCTTGCTAAGTAACTTGCTATTATTTATTGTTTGACCTAGTTAGCTTTGAGAAAACAACTGAGCTTTTTTTTTTTTTTTTTAATAACATTCCTTTGCAACCAGTGACATGATTATAGCTCCTGGATAGAAGTAAGCCCAAGGGTTTTTTTGTGTGTGTGTATTTACTTTTTTTTTTAATTTAAAAGTTTACTGAGATAATTGTAGGTTCACATGCAATTGTGAGAAATGATAGAGAGATCCTGAGTTCTCTTTACCCAGCTTCCCTCAATGGTAACTCTTTTAGGGTTCCCAAACCGAATTCCAAGTGGGAGGAGTGACTTCCCCCTCACACACGGTAAGCAATTCTCACGCTACCTGAAGATAGCATCCAATTCCAGAGGTTAAGGGTTCAGTCCTACTCCCACTTCAGACACCAGTCACTACCCTAGGCTCTCAACTTTGCTTCTGACCAACCAGCTAAAGACTGCTGGTTCCCAGGACGAAGAATTTTGTTTGATTAATTTGCTAGAGCAACTCACAGAACTCAGGGAAACGGTTATATTTGGCAGTTTATTAAAGGATATGAATCAATAGCCAGATGAAGAGATACACAGAGGGAGGTCCTGAACAAAGGAGTTTCTGTTGTCATGGAGCTTGGATCCCAGATTGGTGGCACATGGAAGCATTCTGGTTCCCCAATCGTGAAAGCTCTCCAAAAAAAGGACCAAAAAACCCTGTCCTCGTGGAGTTTTCTGGGGGCTTTATGACACAGTCGGGATTGGCTAAGTCATTGGCCGCTGGCTAATTCAACTTTCAGTCTCTCCCCTCCCCCAAGTTCAGAGGGTGGGGCTGAAAGTTTCAACCCTATAGTGACACGGGTTGTTTCCCCTGGCAACCAGCCCTTGCCCTTGGGTGGGGTCCCAAAGTCACTTTCATTAATAGCAAGACACCCATTTCACTTTTATGGCTCTGAAGCATTTTCAGGGAACTGTGGATAAAGTCCAAATATATCTGAGAAATATAATTTGGGTCATTTGGATGAGCAAATATATTATTTCTTATAAATCATTATATCCCAGTAACATGTTGGAAAACTATAGCACAACCCCACAACCCGAACATTGACGTTAATACGATCAAGATACAGAACACTCCCTCCCCACAACGATCTCTCATGTTGCCCTTTTGTAGCCACATCTGTTCTCCATCTCTAGAATTTTGGCATTTCAAGAATGTTCTTGTCAATGAAATCATACAGTATATAACATTTTGGGATGTACCACACTTTGTTTATCCAGTCATCCGTTGAAGGACATCTGGACTGGTTCAAGGTTTTGATATTACAAAAGAAGCTGCTACGAACATCGGTGCACAGGTTTTTGTGTGAACATAAGTTTTCACTTTTCTGGGATCAATGCCCAGGAGTGCACTTGCCGGCTCGTGTGGTGGTTGCAGTTTCTTAGAAAACTGCCAAACTGTTTTCCAGAGTGGCTGTGCCATTTTACCTTCCCACCGGTATATATGAGCATTCCAGTTTCTCTGCATCCTTACCAACATTTGGTATTGTCAATATTTTTAAGTCATTTTTATAAAAGTGTCCTGATGTCCTTATTCACATTTCACGAATGGCTAATGATGTTGCACATCTTTTCTTGTGCTTATTCGCCATCTGCGTATTCCTTTCCGTAAAATGTCATCTGCGCAGTTTCTAGTTTGATTATCTGTTTTTGCCATTGAGTTTTGAAGAGTTCTTTAATTTGCAAATCTTTTCTTATAATCTGTACCTTATTTTATCCTCTTACAGAGACTTCTGCTCTGCAAAAGCTTCTAGTTTTTTTTTTTTTTTAAGATTTTATTTATTTATTTGAGAGAGAGAGCACAAGCGGGGGAGCAGCAGGCAGAGAAAGAGAAGCAGACTCCCTGCTGAGCAGAGAGCCCAACATGGGGTTCGATCTGAGGACTCTGGGATCATAACTTGAGCTAAAAGCAGACGCTTAACTGACTGAGCCACCCAGGTGCCCCAAAAGTTTTTAGTTTTGATGTGATTCAACTTACCAGTTTTTCCTTTTATGCATGGCGCTTTTGGTACCCTAGTCAAATGAAATCCAGAAAGATTTTTTTTTCCACATTGTGATTTCCTATTTAAGTGACATAGTATTGGGCTGTATAGAAAGTGGACTTTTCTTTTTTTTTTTTTTTTAACTGTTGCTTTTTTAAAAGATTTTGTTTTTATTTATTTGAGAGAAAGTGAGCGAGAGATATCACAGAGGGAGAAGCAAACTCCCCACCGAGGAGGGAGCCCAGGCTGGCTTGATCCCAAGACCCTGACATCATGTCCTGAGCTGAAGGTAGATGCTGAACCGACTGAGCCACCCAGGCGCCCCTAGAAGATGGACTTTTATTATTTAAGTTCTTAAGTTTCCTTTGGTGAAAGGAATCCGAGAATGTTCAGTTCCGGTTTCAACCCTTTATCAGTATCATCTCCTCTAGTAACTCTCCTGATGTCAGCCTTTGTTTACTCATTTTTTAGTCTGAGATTCAGCAAGGTTGGTTATTTAAAACCTGGGACACGTAGTGGGTACAAATGGATTGTTAAATAAGAGTAACTTCCCCCTTGAAGGTGAAAACAATTACATGTCCCCCTAGACTTTGAAATTGTTTGCATTTTTTCCCTCTATATTAGTACACTAAATAACATGTAATGAAGCACAATAATATAAAAGAATGGTAGTCAAGAGCCACTAAATCGGTCCCTTTAAGTTGCAACCTGTAATTTGAAAAACACCGAACTCGAAGGACCTTAATATTTTCAGTTAAAGGATTCTGTTCTTCTTCATGTGCAAGTATCCCCTGGGAAGAATGTCATAGTTGCTTATCAGCCATTCACACCTTAGAATAAGTGAAGAATGTGGTATCGAGTGTTGACTGCGAAGGGAGTGGGTCAAAATTGGGGGTCATTAGAAAAACGAAAGGAGAGAAAAAGGTAGCCGGAGTGAGAAATTAGGAGGGGAGGGGAGAAAAAAAAATGAGAAAAAAAAAAAAGAATGGAGGATTGAGTTCACTAGCTCTAAAAGTTATGGTTGGCTCTCAATGAGTTATTAACTCTCTGAACTGTCATAAAAAGGACACAAAATCTTCCTGAAGGAATGATGAGGAAAAGGATAGTTCTCTTTTCCACCCAACCAAATAATTATATCAATACTACTACGAGTACTATGGCTAATAATTGCCATTTCCTGAGTATATGTGATGTGTCCAACACAGTATGAGGACTTCAAAAACATTGCCCCCTTCAATTATGCCAACAATTATTTGAAATAGTGTTTTTTTCCCATTTTAGAGGTGAGGAAATTTAAAGTAAAGGAAATTATGTAATTTGTCTAAATCCACAGCTGTTAAATGGTGGGATCGGATTCAAACCCAGGCCTGTCTGGCTCCCTCAGGCAGAGCCTCTGCCCTTCCCCTGCTATACAACACTTGATGGGGACTGAGGCTTCTTCCTGCACGTGCCCTACGCACACATGTCTACCTTGCCATGCTTCTCTGTACAGCTATCAAGTGGGAGTGGCCTCAGGAGAATGTTCTCCAATCTAGGAGCTGCCCCCTCCCCCACACATATACCCCTCTGAGCCCCAGGTCCTCTTGCTACTCCCTCCCACCCTCTGCTCTGAGTCCCTGCCCAGTGGAGAACCTGAGACAGTCACTGAAACAAAGATGAATGGAGCATACGTCATTTTCAACCAGTGAACAAAACATTTGCCAAGCATGGCCATGCTGGTCAGGGGCAGTAGCCGCACCTGGGAGAGAAGAAGACGAATAGGACACAGCCTCTGCCCCCAAGGAGGTCAGAGTCAAGTGGGGGGGACCCGTATGGTTCGGAAAGGATCATTTATGAAGTCTTCCAAGAGAGAGAAGGCCTGTATTAAAAGAGGGACAAGAGTCCTTGTTTAGGTGATGCTAACGACTTGAAAGCCAGTAAGTAGTTTTAGGATGTTGGACGGTGCTCTATGGAGCTATATTATCCTGCTCCAGAACACTGGGTCCCATCGTGGAAAGCCTGGGTCCGGGCAGGTGCTGGTTTGAGAGGCATGTGTTCCTCTACCTTCAATCCTCCACACCCAGCCTGCTGGGGAGGAAGCGTGGAGAAGGCAGGGAGAGTAGCCGGAAGGGAGGCGAGTCAGGCTGGAGCAGAGCAGAAGGGAAGGAGAGAGGGAGAGAGGAAAGAAAAGATGTGAAAGAGCCAAGTTTTTTAGGGAAAGAAACAACAGCATTTAAGACCATAATAACCCTCTTGGATTTTTCTAATGTGTTCTCAATTGTGTGTCCGTTTCTTGCATTACTGAGCCAATTCTTTTCTATTTTATAAATGGTTTGTGAGTCTTGTGACTCTTGTGCTATCCCGGTGACAAATCAGGTCTCTGCTGGGGGCACCTCAGCTAGAGACTGGTGAGTGGGGACAGAAATAAGGAAGACGGAAGAGCAAATATAGACAAAATGAGGCGGCTGGGAAAGACAGACATTGGGGAGTAAGACAGTGAGATGATGTCGTGCACTCAGAAGCCGATACTCACGTTTGTCATCGAACAACACTCCCACCCCCTCTCCTGTCCTCTGGCTTTTTCTTTTAAGCTTTTATTTATTTGAGAGAGAGAGTGTGCACACACAAATGGGAGGAGGGGCAGAAGGAGAAGCAGGCTCCCCTCCGAGCAGGGAGCCCTGATGGGGCTCCATCCCAGGACCCAAAGATCATGACCTGAGCCAAAGGCAGATGCTTACCCCACTGAGCCACCTAGGCCCCCCCTTGTTCTCTGGCTTCCCCCCTCCCGCCCCCGCCCCAGTCTCAGACGGTGGCCGCGTCTCTCCCTCCACGTTGGTGACTGTTCACATTTTCATTTACCCAACACAATACCACACTTGGATTCATAGGATCACTTGGATTCATAGGATCATTAGGGGAAAAAAATGTGGTCAAGGAAAGAGATGAAGGATGGAGCCTCCAAAACCCAGATTTGTTGGGGAAGATAAGCTGAATTTTTTTAAAGATTTTATTTATTTATTTATTAGGAAAAAGAGAGAGAGTGAGAGAGAGCATGAGAAGGGTGAAGGTCAGAGTGAGAAGCGGACTCCCCATGGAGCTGGGAGCCTGATGTGGGACTCGATCTCGGGACTCCGGGATCATGACCTGAGCCGAAGGCAGTTGCTTAACCAACTGAGCCAGCCAGGCGCCCAAACCTGATTTTTTTTTTAAGAGACCCTTGATCCAATTAGTGGGGAAATTCAGTCCGTAAGCAGTGGGCGCGGCATTCAATACACATCGGGGATGGGGGCAGAAGAGGCTGAGCTCTCTGCCAGTGTCCACACCCTTTAGGCTTTAGCATCTGAAGCTGCACATGCAGGGGCTTTTGGAGGATTGAGGGAAGCAGTCTGGGGAAAACTGAAAATTGCAGGTGCCTGTGCGTGCGTGTGTGTGTGTGTGTGTGTGTGTGTGTGTGGGCTGAGGGGAATGTTGCCTGAGGCATTCTTCCTCACCAGTATAAACACAGTTCTCTAATACAAGGTTATACATTATTAGCTCCTAAAAAATATAAAGAATTGTTTTTATCACCGTGTAGGCAGAGCGTTTTTGTACCACGAAACCTGCCTATGCATGTTGGGTACTAATACCTTATTCTTTCAAGGAGCTTTTTTTTTCCTCTTCCCTTTTTTCCCCCTTGTTTTAAAGCAGACTCTTTGAAAGGTGCATATGAACCTGGTTTCCATAGCAATTGCAAGCATCAGTGATAACCCAGAGCTTCTAAGTTATAATATACAGGCTCCCCTATTAATGAGTTTCAAACTGCATTTCCATGAGACAGCAGCTCAGCCACTGATAGATAAGGTCAGACCCCATCTCCAAACTTTAAATTAAATCAGAATAGATCAAAATGCAACAGAAGGAATGTCCTTTTGGAAAGTGTGCTGTTAAAAAATATGTTCTTTGTGGCGGCAAAACAGTTGCTTTTGTGGTTTGTAATGCCCAGATGGAAAAATCCTAAAACAGATACAGCTTCTTCTGGGTTATTAATGGCATGTTGTCATTTCCTTATGCTATTTGTGAGGGAGGTTCCCCCCCCCTTGTGGTAGCTCAGACTCTAAGAGCACATAATCCTTTGCTCCAGGAAGAACAGATGTGACAGTTAATTCTTGCCAGGTCTGGAATAACACTGGTTCAATGATCATTTATTAAGTTGTTTATTCATGCACTAAATGCCGAGACCCAGTGCCTGTCTTCATGGAGCTGCCAGGTCTGTGGAGAGCTTGGCCTTGTCACCAGGCCACTTCCACGGCGTGCAAGAGGGTAGCGAGGCCCCAGAGAGATGTTGCCACCTCTCTTGAAACACTTGCAAGAGAAATGGAATTGCATCAGATGAAGGGAGGCAGGCCCTGGGAGATTGGCATTCCAGATGTAGAAAAGAGGCAGCGTGGCCTTTTCGGGGACCGGCAAGGTGTCTTTTCGGGAAGAGGTGAGGGATTAAAGAGACAAAGACTTCAGCGTTCAGGTGCCGAATCTCTCATCTTTCGCTCCCAGCCAAGTGAGACCCCTCCCGCCCCCCTGCCCCCCCCACCCAGCCGCTGTGCACCTACCCCCCAGACGGGTGCCTGGCAAAGCATTGTCCCTAGACTGGTGACATCAACGTCACCTGGAAGCTGCTTAGAAATGCATATTCTCCGGGCCAGCCCCAGACTTTCCAAGTCCGCATCTCTGGGGCTGGTGCGGGCCATGGGTGCTGTAACAAGCTTCCCAAGGAACTGTCTTATGGAAGTTCAAGTTTAAGAACCACTCCTCTACAATACGGCTTTTTAATTGGCTGAGCTCAACCCTGTGGGACAGACCACACTCTTACTTTGTGTGTGTGTGTGTGATGTGTATACAGTTTTGCAGAAATTCATCACATCGAATGACAGGATTGTGCGTAGGTTTGCCTAGAAGCTTCCACAGTTATGCTGCCTGATTTGGATCACAGCTGTACTCAATCTGTCCGCTCCTCCCCCACCCCGTACTACTCTTTCTCTAGTCCTTCCTCCTTACCCTCCTGGACACTGTCCTCACCCATGGAACCCCGCGCACATACACTCAGTTACTGGTGCAGAGCACGAGCAGAGGGAGGGGCACACAGAGGGAGAGCCCGATGCGGGGCTCGATCCCAGGACCCTGGCATCATGACCTGAACCGAAAGCAGACGCTTAACGACTGAGCCACGCAGGCGTCCCTATGCCTTCCCGTTTTTACTGCGTCTTTTACTCAGTCTTCCACATCCAGTGCAAACCACACCTCAGATCCCTGAGTCAGAATAGTGGGTGCCTGCCTTGGGAGAGGCAGAAGAGTATAGTAATTGACAGGAACAGCTGAGAGTCCCAAGTCTCTGGATTTGAACCCGGGCTCCCCCATATATCAGCCGAGTCACCCCCCTGGAGTCAAGTTTCCTCACAATCAAATGAGGATAATAATAAATAATACCTTCCATTCACGGTTGTTGGGATGATTACATGAAAAGATGTTAGTAAAACACCCGGCCTCTAGTAAGTGTCTCATCAACGGTAGCTAGTATTATTTTTCTCCTGCGCACACATTTTCTCTCCACCTGTTAAAGTGCCGATCATTTTCTGTAACAGGATCAGATGTATCTGAGCCTCTCCCTTTTCTCCCAGCAGACGGAAGGCCTCTTGGAGGCAGGAGCCGTGTACACCCTCAAATACAGCTTTGTTACCTGTGTCCCCTCGAGCTCCAGCGCCAGGAGCCGCGAGGGACACAGGCGAAGACAAAGTGAAAAGGCGACTCTCCCAAAAGGCCAGGCTTGAGTGGCCCCTGCTTCAAGTCACCTTCCTTTTGAAGATGTCCTTGGTGTGTTCATGGCCCCTAAGTTTGCAAAGCGGGAGATGAAATGGGAGGACAGGAAGCAGGATTTAGATGGAAAGCCAGTCTACATTTTAATTTGAAAATGCTTTGAAACGTCCAGAACAGCACCGAGTTTATGAAAGAAAGGGATTCATTCTGTCTCTTGAATCCAAACCACAGGTAAGAAGCACTTTCAGTTATTTATAATAACACCCAGCACTGGATAGTCTCAGAATGTTTTTCCTTTTTTTCTTCTGAAGTCTCTTTATTAGTTACTTAGTAATTAGTATTACTTAGTAATACTTAGTATTATTAATACTAAGTAATTAGTAACTTAGTTACTACGAACTTTGATAGCAGCCTACAATTTTTAGAGCTGGAAGGGGGCCTTCAAGACGGTTTGTTCCAACTCCCTCACCTTAGAGGTAAGTGCGTGTGTCTCATAAGCATCAGAGACCAAAAGATTGGCCAGGGCTTCTGAAGCCAAGGAAAAGCCATGTTTGTATATAGTTGCACGATCTGTCCTTTCGTATGTGGGGAGCATAAACTGAGGGCAGATTGAAATGTGTTTTCACATTGATTTGGGGGCTGCTCTTGCATTTAGAACTCGGGAAAGCCTTCGGGGAGCGTCTGTCCTTTCTTTAGAAAGCCTCCCCTCAGACCAGCACCGGACACCCTCTTTTTCTGGCTGACACGGCACCTTCGCCAGCTATGTGGGGAGGTACCTTGCTCCTCTTAGGGCACCTGAGTGTAAAAACAGTGCAGGAAAGGGGCGCCTGGGTGGCTCAATCGGTTAAGCATCTGCCTTTGTCTCAGGTCATGTTCCCGGGGTCCTGGGAGCGAGCCCTGTCTCTGTCTCCCTGCTCATCGGGGAGCCTGCTTGTCCCTCTCCCTCTGCTGCTCCCCACCTCATGCTCTCTCTCTCGCTCTGCTCTCTCTCTCTCAAATAAGTAAATACAATCTTTAAAAAAAAAAAAAAGACAGTGCAGGAAAATAAGAAAGATCGGTGGTGCCCCTGGATAACCCACTAGCCCCAAATTCCTCATCTTCTCTGAGTAAGGGCAGAAGAGGCAGTCCCTTCTCTTCTGTCCCCTCAGCTTCCTCATTTGTGAGATGCAGAACTACCCACGTCCTGGGGTTGTTGGGAGGACTTCACGGGTCACCCCAGAAGAAAGCTTAGAATAGGGCCAGTCACTGTATTGCGTGTATTTAATATTCCTCTTGATATTGTTAGCAGCGTGTCGGAGCTCTCCGGGGGGCTGTAGGATCAGTCATTGAACAAGGGCAAACACTGCTGCTCACGGATGGGCAGGACGCATCCCAGGGGCGAGCACCCTCTTCACATGACGGGCTAGGCTGGGTGCTTGAACTGAGACCCGGCTTCCCTGGAGCTGGACCTCGAGGGGAGCGCCCTGATCCCCGTCCAGAACCCCTTTAGCATCACAGCTGCTGAGAGTGCCCTCCGCAGACAGCCCTCAACAGCCCCGCTCTTCCCCGGGATAGCCTCGGGGCTGAAGAGAAACCCTGGGCTCAAGATCATCCCTCCTTCCTGGGGTGGCCCAAGCCCAATGACTGATCAGTGTGGGCTTCTAAGGCACCTGTTTATTTGGACCTAACTCAAGACGACTCTGAAAAGCCATTCCAGCTTCCGAGCTCCCCTCGGAGCTGACCAAGACCTAGCCCTGAGACCTCATCACGACTGGACTTCTCCTTCAGCCCAGTCCCTTGTCCTTCCCCTCCCTCCTACTGGTGTTGCTCCCAAGAGCCCCTCTAATAGCTCCCTGCATCGGCCTCTTAGGGAAACCAACCTGTGACAGACCTCTAGCATCAGAAATGCTGAGCTCGGAATGATCTAATGTTAAGCATGAAGGATTGCTTTGACAGAATCCCTCCCCCCCCAACCCTTGGCCAGTCGGCTCTGTTGAAGCTTTAATCAGCCTATTGTTCAGGTCCGGCGGGACCCCCAAATCTCTTTTTATCCACAATATATTGGGGATTTCCGGCCCATTATTTTGTCAGACTCTGATCAGCAGTGACCCCCTGTGTGGACACTGACTGACCACAATCTCAAGTCCAACCAGCAACAAAGAAATATCAGCTTCCTTGGGGCGCCTGGGTGGCTCAGTGGGTTAAAGCCTCTGCCTTCTGCTTGGGTCATGATCTCACGGTCCTGGGATCGAGCCCCCAATCGGGCTCTCTGCTCAGCGGGGAGTCTGCTTCCTTCTCTCTCTCGGCCTGCCGCTCTGTCTACTTGTGATCTCTCTCTCTCTGTCAAATAAATAAATAAAATCTTTAAAAAAAAAAAAAAGAAAGAAATATCAGCTCCCTTCTTTTTATTTTTTTAAAAAAGATTTTATTTATTTGTTTGAGAGAGAGAGAGTACGAATGGGAGCAGGGGCAGAAGGAAAGGGAGAAGCAGATTCCCCACTGAGCAGGGAGCCCAACGCGCGCTCCATCCCAGGACTCTTGAGATCATGACCTGAGCTGAAGGCAGATGCTCAACCAACTGAGCCACCCAGGTGCCCCAAAATATCATGTCCATTTTTAAGAACCCATCCAACATATCCAAAATGTGGATGGTCATGTCATCTGTTAGAAAAGACATGCAAGTGATCACCATGAGTTGGAAGTTCGTCCATGTTAACTTTGAAATTCACTAAAGGCATATCATAGTTGGAATGCTATATATAGTTTCGGTGTATCAACTCCAAGACTGTAATCTATGCCCTTCTGGTGCTCCGTGATAAGGAAGAAAAAAAATGTATATTTTAATTTTCTGTCTACTTCTTCTAGCCCTAAAAATTATCTTCTGTTGGTGACACTGGATTTTGAAAAATAGTAAGATGGAGAAGACTAAAAGTAACGTGTATGCTATTCAGCATTACTTGCTTATTTTCGTGCAATAACATTAGTATCCCTGGGGGTATCCAAACCTGTTTATATCCCATCTGTTTTCTTCCTGCCACAAATAAAACTTCCATGCCCTGGGAGGCTTTGATTCCACTGCTCAGAAGCTTTGGAAAGAATGTGTGCAAACATTCTGGAGTGTGTAAGCATCACGCAAGCAGAAGAAAAAAAAATTTTAAGAAAAATAACAAAAACAAAGGAATTCTAGAATCTATATCCTAAATCTTTCAGGATCAGAAATAAGAGTAACCACTAGTGGGAGATAATATGTGCATTGACAGGTTCTTGACCCTTGGGACTCCAGTCATTTTGTTTGTTTGTTTAAACATTTACCTCCTATGTATTGATGTGCTGGTAGTTCAACTCATCTGAGGTCTCAAGGGCAGTAGTAGCATAAACTTTCTGAAAAAGTCCACACAGTGAGTCTCACGATTCTAAGTTCATTGTCTCTAGAGGGCCCAAGAACGTGGAAGGGAGTACGTAGATTTGGTATTGTCACTAATGCCCCTCTATTTAAGTAACTTTAATCAAATATCCTTGAACTTGAAATGTTACATAAATTTTGTTGATACAGCATCAGGAATGCAAAAATGAATAATCTAGTCCTTTAAGTGGGGCAAATGTTTACTTAATAATTGCAGCACATTGTGAAAAAGATTTAATAGGCTCATGTTGAGAAAGCACAGATAAAGGATATTGAATGTCTCTTTTAAATAGATCACCCCCCCTTCTCTGCATAGAATTTGCATAGCACCACATTTTTGGTTAGTGATTAAGGAGAGGAAAGAGAATTTTATGGTCATTCCCATCTTTAATCTTCTTAGCATGTTGAAACAATATGGTGTAAAAGAAATAACTTGAATTTTGGAGTCAGAACACAGGAATTTGTATCCAGGATCTGTTTCTTATTATCTGAGTCTAAGAGTGACTTGACTAATGGCACATAGTTTTGTCATCTGTAGAAGGGAATAAGAGACAATTATGAAGAAAATAACAATAACAACAGCAACAACAGCTAATATTTCTTGAGCACTTACTTTGTGCTAGGCCTTGTTCTAAATGTTTATAGGTATTCTCATTTCGTAGCATGACCCTTTGAGGGAGTTACCATTATTAATCTAAAAAATCAGGTATAAGAAATGTTAAGTAGTTTGTTGAAGATGAAGATAGTTTTCAGCAAGTTAACAGAAAAAAGATTAAAAACAAAGCTGTCTAATTGTCCTCACAAATATGCAACAGCCAGTGTAACTTGATATTCTTACCTTAAAGGCTTGTAATGAGGCTCAACTGAGATATATGTAAATACTTTGTAACCTACCAACTTTGTAAACATGTGCATACAGATTTTAATTGTGCAGTATGTGTAGTTTAAGAACAATATTTGTGTACAATTATTAAGTTTGGATCATGTATAATTTAGCCATAGAGTATGCCAACCAGCATTCTAAATATTAAAATGCCAAAAGGAACTTCTGGAAACTGAATTTGAAAGACAGAACTACTACATAAAAATTAGCATAAATAGCCTGACTGCTTTCTATAATTCTCTTTCCCTTGGAGCAGACTTCAGTAGAATGAGGTTTATCTAAAATTCATTCAGTCTCCTTCAGGATGGCAGGCTTTTGCTTCCCACACCTTACTGAAATGATAGTAAAGAAGTATAAAAGGGAATGCATCTATAATAGAACTAAAAAGGGGATAAAAGGCCAAGGATTGACCAGAGATTTTGACACATTTTTGGAAGACTGAAAACATCAAGGGTTATTTTGACAGATGAAATCATGGTGGATGCAATAGCTCACAACACAGAAGGGGAAGAGGTCACTGAACAGCCTCTGAAGGTAGAGGGATTTGGAGCTAGGCGCTATAGGGTACAAAGAGTTGGATTGGAACGTGGGGTAGAATTCAGAATGATGAACAGAAATACTATGTCAAAAATAGCTATAATTGGTATTCTATTCCATGCACGTCCATGTGGAGGGACTACCTCTATTTTAGAACAGAAGAAGGGCTCTATAAAGAAATTGAAAGGTCTGGAGTCTTATTGTGGTTCTTGGGTGCCCTATACTAAAAGCTTCTTAGTTTTGATTTCAAAGGAGATGTCCAACCTGCCTCCCTTATTTCTGTCCCTTCACCCCCTAAAATAAAGCTCCCTGATTAATGATACGCCTTCCCTTTCAGGTGGAGAACGAGCTACATAGCTCCAGAGGGAAATTAATATCAACTTTTAAATACACTTGATCTTAGCCAAAAAGCCAAGAAGCAATTAATATCAACTTTTAAATAAAGAACCTGTTCCCATATTCTTTTTTTTTTTTTTTTTAATTTAAATTCAAGTTAGGGGAACCTGGGTGGCTCAGTCAGTTAAGCATCTGATTCTTGATTTTGGCTCAGGTCATGATCTCAGGGTCTTGGGATTGAGCCCCGAGTCAGGCTCCCCCCGCAGCAGCGTGCCTGCTTGAGGATTCTCTCCCTCTCTGTCTGCCCCTCCCCTGCTTGTGTGCATGCTTGCTCTCTCTCTCTCTAAAATAAATATATAAATCTTTAGAAAAATAAATTCAAGGTAGTTAACATATAGTGTAGTATTGGTTTCAAAAGTAGAATTTAGTGATTCATCACTTACATATAACACACGGTGCTCACCACCGCAAGTGCCCTCCTTAGTGTGCATCACCCATTTAGACCATCCCCCCACACCCACTTCCCCTCCAGCAACCCTCTGTGTGTTCTTTATATTTAAGAGTCTCTTATGGTTTGCCTCCCTCTCTTTTTTCACCTTATTTTGTTTTTCCTTCTTTTCCCCTATGTTCATCTGTTTTGTCTCTTAAATTTCACATATGAGTGATATCATGATATTTGTCTTTCTCCGACTGACTTATTTTGCTTAGCCTAATGCAGTCTAGTTCCATCCATGTTGTTACAAATGGCAAGATTTCATTCTTTTTGATAGCCCAATACTATTCCATTATATATGTATATATATACACACACACAAAATGTATATGTGTATATATATGTGTATATGTATACACATACACACATACACATATTTATACACATACCTACACACATATATATATACACATACACACATTCACATATATATACACATACACACATACACATACACTCCACATCTTCTTTATCCATTTATTAGTCGATGGATATTTGGACTCTTTCCACAATTTGGTTATTGGTGATAATGCTGCTATAAACTGGGGTGCATATGCCCCTTTGAATCAGCATTTTGTATCCTTTGGATAAATGTCCCCATGTTTTTAAGTTCAAATGTACAACTTAAGATTACATGGCATTTGAAGAAACTGGTAACTCATGATAGGGGAACCTAGTGTAATAATTTTTAAAAGACCCCAGAGGAAAAAGAGAATTCAAGGGATATAAGATAAGTTAAGAAGAAAGCTATTTAAAATTCTCAGGGAGATTTGAGAAAGTATTGCATGTATAAAATAAAAATAAGATGTTACAAAAAGGAGCATGCAAAGAAAATAAAACATTCTTGAAAATTAAAAATATCATTTATTAAATATATTTAAACTCAAGAGATACAGAAGATCCCATATAAGAAGTTGAGTATTTACCTAATTGGAGTTCCAGGAAGATGGAGCAAGAAAATGGAGGGAAGGAAATAACCAAAGAAATAACAGAAGAAAACTTCTCAGGTTTTAATAAAATCCTATCTTCAACTTTAAAATGCTCAATAAATGTCCAGCAGAATAAGTATAGAAAAGCCTATGGTGAGACCCATAATTAAAATTTTGTAATAATAGTGATAAAAGCATAACCTTAAAAGCTTCTGGGGGTCAGTGGAGAATAGAAAAATAAACCATAATGACACATAAGATTACAAACACCACATCCTAGAGGACAATGGGGCAAGGTCTCAAAGTTTTGAAGGAACATTTTTTCAACATAGTATTTTATATCCAGGAAAACTTTTAAGAAGATCAAGAAGCCAAATAAAGACATTTTGGACAGTCAAGGATTCAGGATGTTTAATATCTATACACACCTCTGGGGAAAAAAAAGTTACTAGAGATGCGGTTCAGCAAAACCAAAAATAAAAGGAATCCAAGAATGAGAAAAACAAGGAAGACTTGAGAGCCAAGAAACAGTGCAATAAAAAGAAATTCCAGGATGACAATTATACAGCAAGCTTCTAAGGCAACAGGTCAGTATTAAACATTCTAAGGCATATGAAATCTCTATAAAAATGTATTTAAGCATATGGATTCACTTTAAAAATTGTATGATTTTGAAGTGGGTAGTCTTAGTGATTAGGTGAAAGCATATGCTGTATTTATTAACATGGGAAAACACACAGGCAATTAAAAAGCCCAAAGGGGGAAAAATGATCAAAAAGAACATGGTCAAAGTAAGAAAGCAAAATAAAATATGATGTAAATTTTACCAAGTGTGGTAGAGAAGGCAAGGAAGGCAGAAAATTTGAGGGTATTTTAGGCGGAGGGAGGAGCTATGAAATAATACTGTTCTAACAAGGGTTAGTACATTCTCTTTTATCTAAAACATTAGAAACTGGGAAGAGACTCTGAGTAACTATACCTCATAGACATTGATGGCTTTCCAAAGAAGTGATGTATAATGAAATAAATTTAACACTAAAACCACTTTGAATATAATTTAGTCTTTGATGATGCAGAAGAAATACTAAGATCATGCATTGATCAAAGGTCATGATTCTGAAAGTCTTATTTTGATAAGGCACAAGAAGTTTGGGTAATTTATCTGGAATATAAAAAGCAAGAAAGAGGTCTTTATTTTATGGTATACTGGTAGACACACACACACACACACACACGGATAGATAATGAGGACCAGCGTTCAAGACTGTCAGTGTTTTCTAAACCATGACTAGAGCTCTGAACACTCGTGCATGTTCTCCATGGGCATTGTGGAGGTATTAATTGCACTCTAGAATATTCGACTCATAAACTTCTCAGTGGTAGGAAGAATGGGAACTGTCTCTTCCATGTCCTTCCTCTCTGCCACCCACAGTGCTCTACCCCAGTCTCCTTACCTGTCTGACGTCAGGTAGCATAGGGTTTTTGTTTCAAAGGGTAACCCATGGAGCACTTGGAGTGACATGGAAGATTTTGGAGGAAGTGAGGAAACACGTAAATCATCCATCTTTATCCTCATTTTCAACTAGAGCAGCTTCTCTCTTATCTGCTTTATTTATTATTCTTCCCTGTCAGTTTGCATTTGAAGAAAGAGTTTGCTTCTGAGGGAAAACAATTGCCACAAAATAACTACTAAATCATGAGCTATCGGATTTGAGTCTATCTCCCACACTGAAATCTGTGACGTATTGATTGACTTTAGAGTGGTGTCTCTGCTGCCTCTGGAACACAGGACTGCCCAGTTCTACAAATACCCAGCCACAGATAGCAGTCTTCTGAACCTGGTACTATACAGGGTCATTGCCCCTTACCCATTAGAATGTTTTCTTTCTAGAATTCTTCCTCTTCCGCATCCACCCTTGGCCCTGTATGCTGGTCTCAGGTCCACCCTTGGAACACTTTGCTAGGACATCCCACTGAGCAAATCTTAACATGCATTGGCCAGATTTCTACTTTGTCTTTCCCACAGCTTGGCCCAGCTCCAGGTCGGGGGGCATCCCTTACCAACTCTCAACAGACTCAACTCTGCCTCACCCATCTTTTCACTAAGAAGGCAGATCAAACAGAGAGATGAGCCCACTCTGAAAACTCAGTTTGTGGTAGGCATGGAAACGGAACTGGAGCAAGTTTGCATGGATGTGTGACTTATGCATGGTAGGCTTCTGCCGACGTAGTCTGGGATTTGGGAAGTCGTGCCTGCTGAGCGTCCTCGAGGGGCTACGGTACGCCTACACTATCGCATTCCCTGAAAGGCAAACTCTGCCCTACTTATTCTGTGACTCACTCAGTGCCTGTTCCCTCTTGGAATTAACCCAAGGAAAAGAGTCCTCTCAGCAAAACAAAGTTTGCTTGCTTCCTTGTGTGTGGCCTGCTTATTTTATTTTTTGGAGCTTTACTTTAGAAGTGTAGAGCAGCCCGAGGGCCCTTCCCCCCCCCCCCCATTTTGTTTTGTGTGTCTTCTTAAAATTGTGTCTTAGCTAGAACTACTCTTTCTCCCTTGGTGGTTTTATAGCTCACGAGGTGAACCGTGACCCTGAAAGATCAACAGGAATACCCTCAGGGTAGGTAGAAAGAGTATCATATATAATAAACATGCTCCTCAGCACTGGAACAGGGGCCTCAGGAAGAAGGACATGCATTCTGTCTTGGTTATGGGAAAATGGGACTGAGAGAGACAGAAGTGTTCATACTTCAGGGTAACCTCTGGGCAGAGCTGAAACCCTATCGGTACCTGGGGGTGGGGAAGAAGCCTATTGGAAAAGTGCTATAGGTTTGCGAATGAGATGACAGGAAGAATATGTCCTTACTCCTCTGAATGCACCACTATCCTAAACTTATACCGGGCCCATGCCAAATTCTAAATATTTTCTTTTATAGGTCTTAGCCTGGGTTACCCAGGAAACAGCTTTAGGCAAAAGGTTCACAGGCCTGACTTTATTGGAGAGAGCAAATCGAGAGGAAAACAGGAGTGAGAGGAAAGCGGGTACTGAAGTAGGGAAGACAGGAGAAAGGTAGTAGAGGCTATTTTTCCAAGCTGGCCACAGATTTGTAACAAGTGGAGGCGATTGCCTCGTCTTATGAGGCATCTTCAGAAGGGGCTGTATGGACTATTTCATCTAAGAACAGTCCGCCATGATGGAAGAAAGAAAAATGTATCCTCTGGACAGAGCAGGCCTTCTCTCCTGACTTAAGAGAAGGTTTTAAACACAGAGATACAGATGCCAGCTGTAGGAAGTCAAGCCTGGGTGCATGCGATCGCTTGAGCCTGGAGGAATATGAAAGAGACATTGACAGTATTTGCTACAGCTGGACCAATTTGGCAAATGTGCTAATTTTTCATTTCTCTTAGTCAAGTTTTAGAGATCATTCTTTGTTGTGGGGCATTTGCGGTGGATAGACTCACGGATGGCCCCCGTTTTTCCGTGCCTCCTGATAGTCACATTTTTGTGTGATTTCTCTTCACTCTAGTGTGGGAGAGACCTGTGCCTTTCTCCCAACCAATAGAGTGATTGATGGGATGTCACTCCTGTGATTAGGCCACATGTCATTGTGACTTCTGTCATCCTAGCAGATTCTCTCCCTTCCTGGTTTTGATGAAATAAGCCACTGTGTCGGAGAGGTCCTCATAGCAAGGAAACAGTAGTGGCCTCTGGATAATGGCCCCCAAGGAACAGAATCCTGTTGCAACCACATGCACTTCGAAGCAGATCCTTCCCCATTTGAGCCTCAGATGAGACTCCAGCCCTAGCCAGCATTCAGGTCTCACGAGTGACCCTGAAGCATAGGGCCCACCTGAGCCACGCTGAATTTCTGACCTATCAAAACCAAAATAATAAGTAAATGTGTATTGTTTTATGCTTCCAAATTTGTGGTAATATTGTTATGCAGCAATAGATAACTACTATAGCACCCAAGAGGAACCATGGCTGAGAAGGTTGGTTAGGGGACAAGATGAGCCTCTGGTGAGAGAGTTAGGAAGTATTGGTGTAAAATTGAAAGGCTCTGGAGAATAGGGCAGACTGGAGATCAGGTGCAGACTTGGTGATCCTTTTGGGCAACAGGAAAGGTCTTGAAATCCTACTGCCAAGTCCGAAGATATTTGTAGGAGATTGCAATTAGAAATGCTCAATGATGAGAATATTCAATGTGAATGTGATTCATGTGTTAGAACCAGAGCCCATAAGACACTGAAGAAGAAACATGTTGGCACAAAGCTTTGCACATAGTAAGACTTCCCCAGATGGTTTTGAGTGGCCCATGTCTTTTAGCTCTAAGGAATTGTATGGTCATGATAACGTGTAGCTGGGTTGGGGGATAAGTGAAGCAGACAAAGATTTCTCAAAGCCCATACAATCTGTGAGACATGGAGGAAAGGGAAATGCAGCAGTGAAAGGAAACTCCATGTTTGCTACATATGAAGGGAGAGAAGATGGAAGATTCCCACAGGACACATGAGATCCGACATCACAGCCCTGAGAGAAGATGGTACGATATTTACAATGATCTTTTCTGCATTCGATGCAGTAGTAAGATAACACATACATTGAAGAGTAAATCACTGGTCTCAGAAAAATGTGTCTGGTGGTCAGGATCGTGAGGGACTATTGCTTTATTTCAGATTTCTTTAGTCATAGAATCCAGTAGCAATAGATATTTTGTGTGTTCAGAAGGAGAAAGAGAGAAAGGGGAGTTTTCCCATCTGTAACCCATGCTTTCTATGCATATAGGCGGAAGCGTCCTCTTTTCTCTGCCATTTTGTGATAGCTGGGTTTCCGAGACACAGTTCTGAAGCAGAAGCTGCAAAATCGTTGTTGTTTTGTGGCTAAATGAAAGATTTGAGAATTACTGCATATGGTCTTCATGGTCGATATGGGGCTAAGGGAAGGGACTGAGGTGGAACATTCTAAACCCCAGAATACAGTGTTTTATTCCTACCTCTAACACCGAGGTTGGAAGAGCTTGTTTATAAAATATCTTCAAAATTATGGAGTTCCTTCTATATTTGAAAGCACTGTCCTGGGCCTTCTAGAACAATCAAAGAAATAGCTCAAAGGAAAAAAAAAGAGCTTAGCACACATTTGAAGCAGTGAGCTAACACCATCAAAACACTTTGGGATAGAACAATTGGTGGAGAAATCTTCCCCAGAACAATTGATTTTTCAGTGCATTCAACAACTTCCTAATAGTTACACCCATCAACTTAAGGGGGAAAATATACACTACCATATAAACCTCTGAATGTGCTTTACAATAGCTACAATTTCAGAGAAATGAGACCTTATTTTAAAGATGGATTCTTAAAGCTGCTGCAATTTTTGAGTAACACTAATGGGCAAGGCAGGAGCTGGCTTCGGTAATAGTGCTTTACTTTTTTTTGTAAAAATTACTACTTAACAACCTACATCCTGTTGCTGGTTCCACATGATTCTTCCTACCCAAGGCTGGGTGCTAGGGGAGAGGGGAAACCTGAAAAAAATCAAACACAAAGATTGAATCACAGAGCGCCCCAGCAAACAGGTCCTTTCCTGACATTCTCCTTAGCCAGCAATTTTCTTATCCAATATTATTTTTCAGGTGTGAACCAACTAAAAATGTCTAAAAAGGAAAAAAAAGTCCAAAGGCATCAAATATTCCCTTTACTATTTCTTATTATGTTATTTAAATACGTAGGGACACAATGCAAAGTTATGATAAGCTACTCCTATGTATATGTTATTGTACAAATATAAATCAAAAACAGGCTTACAAATGAAACATGAGCAAAACTACGAAGTGACAAAATACAAATTAACAACATTAATGTGGGGCCTCCTTGGTGGCTCAGTCAGTCAGGCGTCGGCCTTCGGCTCAGGTCGTGACCAGGGTCCTGGGATCGAACCCCGCATCGGGCTCCTTGCTCATCGGGGAGCCTGCTTCTCCCTCTGCCTGCTGCTCCCCCTTCTTGTGCTGTCTCTCTCTCTCTGACAAATAAATAAATGAAATCTGAAAAAAAAAAAGCAAAGAAACATGAATGTGATAAATAAGGTGGATGTGATAAAGTTAAACTAGTAATTGCAGTGTAAATATTCATTCATGTATGCATTTACTCATTCAATCCACGTTAATTGAGCGTCTGTTATTTCCAGTGGCACACTTCTAGAGGTAGCAATGAACAAAATAAAAGTCCCTGCCTTCATAAAGCTCACATTCTACTGGGATTAGACAGCTGATAACCCAAATGCATGAGTGAAATGTAGAGTGTGTCAGATAAGCACTAAGGAGAAAAATCTAGGGAAGGAAAGGTAAAGACTTTGAGAAAAAGGGAATTGCAGTTTGTACTGTAGGAAGGGCCTCGTGGAGAAGGTGACGTTTGGATAAAAGCCTGAGTGAGTATTTTGGGGGGTGGGGTGGGACATGGCAAGTGTTCAAGTCAGAGGGAACAGTGGGTTCAAAGGCTCTGAGACAGGGGTGAGCCTGTTTCTAAGTGGTTCTTCTGCAGGGCAGGTTCTTTTGAGTTCGGCAGACTTTTACTACCGTGTGCCATATGATGATTCCATTTTCCCACCACTTTCCCCTTTTGCAAACTACTGTGAAACTTTGGCTCTCAGTCGTGTTGGCTGTTAGGTCATTTGTCGTCTACTGGAGACTCAAGACATCTTTTATATATCATATCTACCTCCTTGTCTTTAAATTCTGTAATGTGATGGTTAATTTTATGTGTCAACTTGACTGGAATAAACGATGCCCACATAGCTGATAGAACATTATTTCTGGGTGTGTCTGTGAGGGTGTTTCTGGAAGAAATTAGCATCTGATTCAGTAGACTGAAGCATCCACCCTCTCCAACGTGGGTGGGCATGACCCAATCCATTGGGGCCTGAACAGACTAAAAACTCAAAGAAAGGGAAAATTTTCTCTTCTTGAGCAGAAACATCCATTTTCTCTTGCCCTTGGACATCAAAGCTCCTGGTTCTCCAGTCAATGGATTGGGACTTAACTGGTGGCCTTTTGGTTCTCAGGCTTTTGGAATCAGACTGAATTATAACGCTAGCTTTCCTGGTTCTCTGGCTTATGCTTGGCAGATTGTGGGACTTCTCAGTCCCTATAATCAAATGATCCAATTTCTATTATAAATCTATTATCTATCTATCTATCTATCTATCTATCCATCCATCTATCTATCTATCTATCATCATCATCATCATCTACTTACCTATCTATATCCTATTGGTGCTATTTCTTTGGAAAACCCTAATACAGGTAATGACAGTAAAGTGACATACTATTTAACAGCAATGTGATAATAAACCTAACCACACATGCAGGCACTGAGATACAGTGACAGGTGTTAATTGGTCAATGGGATCATATGGATTATGTTTAATTTAATATATATTTAATATTTAATATATTTAAATTATTAACAATAATATATTTACAATATTAATGATATTAACAATATTAACAATTACATATTTAAATTATTAACAAAATCTAAATATTAAAAATCAGTAAATTTTCATAGAACGCTCGTAGACTTCCGACCATGTGTTCATGGCTCTCCTGTGGTCTGAGGAATCTCACTTTAATAAATGGAGGGGGGAGGGCGGGGGAAGGCTTTGAAGCTGGCCTTCTTATTGGTTGGCTTATGGCCATATGTTTCCCTAGTAGGTATAGACATACAAAGTATCTCTACTTCAGCCCTTGTGATGTGGCTGAGTGATTTGACACATGCTTGGGGGGACTTGTAGGGTGCCCGGCTAGGAAATAAATCCAAAACAACAATCTTCAGTCTTTTGTTGTCATACCCACCTGTGAGAAATGCTTCTGTGATTTAGACTATTCACTGCCCAGATCCTCTGTCCACAATCATCTGAGCTGGAAACACCTTTGTCAGTTTTGCAGTATAGAGCGAAGATTAGAGTCTAGGCAAGCGGCATCTACACCATTTCTGTTGTCCCTCAAATCTATAGCTCAGCCAGGATGGAAGGCCTTAAAGCAAGTTTTATGATGCTGCCTCATCAGTCATGTGGCAAGACTGGTCTCAGGGTTAGGGGAGAAATAGCACGTAAGGCAATGAAGCTCAGGCAAAATGGCTTTTTGCCCATGTCTTAGGAGGCTACACTGCTCTAGGTGACAGTTCTGAGGAAGCTTTTTTTTCAAAAAGCACAATATAAGAGAGGTAAATAGGGCCCTACCATCAGCAATGAATGTAGATGGCAATATCTGTCACAGTAACTGGTGCACATCTGACATTTAAGATAAAATTGAAAGAACTCCAAGATATTTTGCAAAGGAATTGAGCATGGTAAAAAAAAATCTTACTATGGCCTGGAAAAATGGTTATATAGTCTTGACCAAAGTTGTTTAGTTAATCTCTTATGGAAAAATAGATTGCTTTGGTAGGCTCTCCTGACTAATCTGGACTGAATGGAGCAGCTTTAGGTTTCCATCCTTATGTTTTTCTCATCAGGAGTAAGTTTAGACCACCAGTCTAGTCTTCCTAACTTCTAGTGTAGACTTCCATGATGATCTAGGATACAATCTTGGCCGAATAATATGATTATTACCTCTTAGAATAAGAACATTAATTTCATATGTACAAAAATCTTTTCTTTTTGTATTCATACTCACTGCTTCATATGCTTATGACCATGAGCAGCACTTTCTTTTCAACACATACACACACCCCGTATATGTATATATATTTAAGAGACAAAACTGTCTGGAATTCCATGGGATTCATAAATTGTTTAGTCAGCTCCAAGTGGTGAGAAATGGAGACTTGATATTTAAGATCTCCCATCATCCTTCATGTGGGCTTTCAGAAGACCCATGGCATCAGCATTTGCTATCACAAGGGAGCATAGAACTGGGATAAGGAGCAGGGATTCTAGAGCCTGGACTCCATGGATTGAAATCTTGGCTCTACTCGTCACTGGTTGTGTGAGTTATTACTTAGCCTTTGTGCCTCCATTTGCTCATCTGTAAAATGAGTTTAATAATTTTACCTAACTCATAGTGTTGCTATGAGAATTAAATGAGTTGATATTGGTGAAGCACTTGGAACGGTGTCTGGCACATAGGAAGCGCTGTATAACTAATAAATGGGGAAAAAATAAGCAAATAAGTAAATAAGGCATATTTTAGAAAAAAATAGCAAAGGGATTATCATGAATTGTGAAGACATGACAATGAGGCAGTCAGAAAGTATTAGAATCCCGAAATAATAGCAGGTCTTCATATTCCAATTTGTGTAGGATTTTGGTTATGCAGATGACATCATTTTTGAGTAGAAAGCAATCAATGCCTCAAGAACTATCTGGCATTTTCTCCCCCTAAGGTGAAGCATGAGTTGTAAGAAAAAGTAATACATATTCATGAAAAGGCACTGATAGGTTGAGAAATCAACAACTGCTTGACATTCCTGAAATGTCTTTTTCAGTATTATCATGAAGGAACAGAGGAATGAGTGCCATTTGTAGAATAAAAACTCAATTTGTAGACATTAATAACTGGGAAGACCCAAATGTCTTTAATTGTTGCAGGAGTGCTTGCTGTATATATTCCAAACACTGCAGTGGATGCTGCAGATTGAAACACTCATTTCTTCAGGATGTGAAGGCAGCTGCAAGCCTTCATCTGTTCACCCTCTCTAGAAGTTGTCCTTTGCTGAAGAGAACTGCTTCATTCGCGGTCATACCCCCTCCCATGTTGAACCTATATCCAATGACTGATCAATCTGGGTATAGAAAGACATGCCCCATGACAATTCTTCAGGGCCATCCCAGATCTTTGTAGTAATTGCTTCTCAATTCAACTTTCCCTCTACCAATCCTACTTCTTCCACTCTCCCATAATTATTAATCCCCAAAGCACTCCCCAATAAAACTCCTGCATACAAATCTCTGTGTCAGAGCCTAGTTCTTGGAAACTTGACCTGTGACAGGTACCCATTGAGTAGAGTGCATACCAGCTACAGTGATATGAAATCATGGGCATTCTGATATCTCATTTCCCTTTTGCACAGGGATACCTTTATGTGTTGCCGTCTTCTTTAAGGGCTTCCTTAATTTCTTCAACAGGGTCATCATCTGTTGGTCCCTGCATCAGACTTCATCAAAGCACCTGGCTACAGTCAGAAAACAAGAATGCACTATCTCCATAGAACAATGACCAAATCCAGGGTGGACAGAATTGTCCAACCCGAAGTCCTACACTTAAACTGATCTTTGATGAATGGGTGTTTCAATGATTCCAATTATAATTGTTAAAAAACAGGTGAAATGATATTGGGTGAGGTCAAGTCATGTAATACTTTACCCTCAGAAAGTGAACCAAGGAGTTTATGGAACACCAAAGAAAGAGTTTAAGTGCTGTTTCAATGCCTTGTTTTTCGAAGTGTTCATGTGATTGCATAATCAACGTAGCCAAGAAAGCTTAGACAATCTGTTTTGTTCAAATATGCCCTGTCCGATTAGATGCTAAAGATCTTTATTTTTCATCTTAAGCTTAGAAGAACAGGTACGCTTTTATCCTTAATGTGAGGTAGGTCAAGATCTGGATCCAGCTTAAATGGATTTGTTTATCTACATGAGTCCCTAAGTTCTCACACAGTGCATTGAGGATACTATTACAAAATCCCTAAAGATATGAAATTCTTTTAAAAAAAAGATTTTTATTTATTTATTTGACAGAGAGGAGAGAGATCACAAGTAGGAAGAGAGGCAGGCAGGGAGAGAAGGGGAAGCAGGCTCCCCACTGAGCAGAGAGCTCGACACGGGGCTCGATCCCAGGACCCTAATATCATGACCTGAGCCGAAGGCAGAGGCTTTAACCCACTGAGCCACCCAGGCGGCCCTAGATGTGTAATTCTAACAGAACTAATGGCTTGAACACAGATATCCAGTATGATAAACCGGGCAGGTCCCAAGTTTTCTTGCTGTGCTCTTTTGTAACAACACACAGTAGCAAACAGTACGGGTATATTGGATAAATACTTACTGAGCACATAAAAGAATAGGGATGGTAGCAGTTAATTATGCAAATTCAATGTAGATTGTAGCAGCGTGCTGCATTCATAGAAAAGTTATCATTGTTATTTTGATGAATACTTGGTAATTCTAACAATATTGGCAAATGGCATTTCAAAAAAAAAATCGGAAATGTTATTACCAGTTATGGATTCTGCACAACAGAGACACCTCCATTTTGAATTCAGGGCCAAACTGCACATGACTGCAAATGCCACATGGTGGAGAAACATGTTGGTCCTGAAGCCAGGTCATGTGACCTGCTCTCTCGTGGCTCCTGAACTTCGTTTGGCAGCCTTCAATTGTACTCTTTCAGAGGCAGCCCAAGTTCAGGCACAATGTGCATTTAGCATCCTCGAGTGAACACACCTCCATGTTCTGGAATGGCTGACATGTACCCAGGATGACCAATAGACCTCCCTGTGTCAGGCCAAGATGACAAAGGGTCCATGTCTGTGCCTTACGTAAAATGCCTATTCCGCAAAACGAACTGTGTCTCCCCTCTGACTCCTGCCCTCCATAGATTTCATATTATATCAAGAGTTATTTCAAATCTTGGTGAAGAATGGGTCTCTCTTGACGGATACTCTTCTTGGGCCTCAAAAACTACGAAATTTTATTCCATCCAGAACCACCATTGGATTGCTTTGTTGTAGACTCAATGCATAAGACGTGCCTTCATATATTATGTAGGGACACTCTCTTAAATTACAGTGCTAAAATAAATGACACAGCGCCGTGAGGTAAACAGCAATTCCTTTACCAGATTGATTCTGTTTGTGACATTTAAGTCTCTAAACCATGACTGATTGTGCTGGGAAGGAGGGTGTGGCAGACTACATTTTTCAAAAATGGCCCACCCCACATGCTGTTCTACAATGTGACCTTCCTACCACCCCGGCAGCAGGTGGAGTCTCTTTCTCTACCTTTTAAATGTGGGTAGCCCCTGTGAATGCTTTGACCTTTAGAATATGGTAAAAGTGACATGGTCCCAATTCTAGGCATAATCATTAGTTGGCTTGGCAAATTTTTCTTTTTGCATCTCAGAAGCCAGCGGCCAGGTTAGAAATGTAACCACCCTGAAACTATGAAATTGTGAGAGGCCCAAGCCACACAGATGTTGAGATTCCATATGAAGGGAGATGGAGAGGGAGGGAGAAAGGGAAAGAGAGAAAGGGAGAAAGAGAGAAAGAACAAAGCATCAAACATGTATGTGAAGAAATCACCTTGGAAATAGTTCACCTCTACTGGTGCCATATGGATTCAGGAAGGGCCCAGCCGAGGCCTTTCCTGGATTCTGGACTCATAAAATCATAGACAAAATAAAACAATTTCTTCCATCCACAAAGTTTTGTAGTACTTGGTTATGTAGCCATTGATAACTGAAACAAAGGGATTTGCTAATAACCCGATTAATTGATCAAATATGCTAGCGAGTATGGGAGGTTAAATGCATTTTTGAGACCGTGGCGCCATATGCCGTCTGCCTGTAGCTTCGGGCTCTGCCACTTAAGAGCTCTCTAATGTTGAGCAACCCGTGACTCAGTTCTCTCATCTGTAAAATGGAGGTAATAATAATTGCTGCCTCACTAGGGTGTTCTGGGGGTGGGATTAATGAAAACTTACAACAGTGCCTGGAACTTTAGGAAGCCCTTACGTTGATTTTAGCTATTATTACTGTGGTGTGGAGCTGGGCCTCAGCAGTGTTGACCGGTACACTGTCCTTCTGTTCCACACAGTAGGAGTGAGCCTGTAGAGGCAGACAGAATGGAGGCCAAATCCTAGATCAACTATCTGTGTAGGATTCTGGAATCTTCTCTGGGCCTCGAGTTCCTCATCTCTGGTAGGGAGACAGTAAGACTTCTCAAGGTCGGGAGCATTAGATGAACCCACCGAGTAAGGTGTCAGGCTCAGAGACTGCCAGGCAGTTCGTGTTTGGTAATTGTGGATCCCCTCAGCACCTTAGCCTCCCTTTTGCTTCTACGCACGATGAAGCTCTCAGCACAAGAGAAGAAGGAGCCGACAGGCTTTCGCTTCTGCAGCAATGTTAAACACAGCGTGTACTCAAGTTTCAGGGTGAAGCCCTAGTTAGGTTGTTTTCAAGAAATACCTGTAAGTGTATATATTTATAAGAATAACCTGCTGATAGCCAGGTTTTGGGGAGGTTTTTTTTTTATTGTTGCTTTTTTTGTTTTTTTAACAGGATGCTCTTCTTGTCATACAAAACTTTATGGTTTGGGTAGCGGAAGGTGTCTGAGGATGAAGAGCATCAATGATCTATTACAACTCTAAGCTATCAATCAAAACATGTGTTATTTCCTATGCCCCAGGCAACCAAAGGCATCAAACTAACGAGAACTCAGAGGTGCAGATAAACATGAATGTTGAGCAACGTTCCCAGGAACCCACAGAACAACAGTAGTCCTTATTCCCATCGGCTCACTTCGGCTGGTACCAGATAGAGCTGGAAACACAGAGGTGGTGGTGGAGGGGGAGTGGGTTCCCCCAGATCCCAAGATTGGGGCTGATACAAACTCAAAATGGAATGTAAATACTGACTCTGCTGCGGGGAGGAAACAAAGCCTCATTGGAACAAAGGTAACAAAGGCTTGGCCAGTGATTTCTGGAGACTTGCCCCCTGGACAAAAGCAGTGAGAAAACTTAGAGCGATGTCTGCTCATGAGAAAATAATGGCCAAGTCAGAAAAAATAGAGAAGTAGATCAGAATAAATCACCTTTTAAGTGAGCAGAGTCAGGGACCGGGAAGGACAAAATTCCCAATATCTGTTTTAAATCAGCGTGGGAAACTAGCTCATTTTAACCTGTCATTGCGTATAAATCACTCCTCAAGCTTGGTGAAGGCAGGAATTCTTCTTCCAATACATCATATTTACCTGCAAATGGGTTGCCATAAAACTTTAATGGTGGTTTTTGCTAAGGAATGTGTCAAAACTATAAGGATCGCCGCCCGTACCCCCAAGAAGATGGATGTGAGGGGGGAGTGTGAAACATATTCTTAAGGGACATTAAAGCACAATCAAATTATTGGTATATAAGGGGAAAATAAAGGAAAATGTTCTAGCATAGTGTAGAGAGTTTTAACTAATGGTAGAATGAGCCCTGAATTCCAGATTCCTCAATTAGAAGTAATCTAGTAACCTCTACCTTACATCGAGATTCCGATAAATGATATAATAACATGATATTTATTGAGTACTGACTGTGTACTAGGCCCTACCCCTCTTTCCAAATGCATGGCTTTACTTAATCTGTATAATAACCCTAAGATGCAGGAGCTATTTTTGATCCTCAGTATGTAGGTAAATAAGTTGAGACCAAGAAATGAATTTATTTGCCCAAAGTCACACCACTACTTAAGTGTATTGAGTCAGCATCTGAATTGAAACCTCCTTGAGGACGAAGTCAAAGCTCTCAAGCTCTGTGCTCTATTACTGCTCTTAACTCTAGGTAATATTGATGTGCTCCTGACGACTTCGCCGACATGATTACCTAGGATAGATTATCCCATGTTCTCGCTATACTCTGTTCTCTATATACTTTCTATATTCTGTTAACTATAGGGTAAATAAAACAAAGAAATAAATAAAAGCCCTATGTACCAGAACAGGAAGAGACAGGGCAAATATTTTGGGAAAGAGTCAAGCATATTTTTTGTTTGTTTCTGTTTTTGTTTATTTATTTGTTTTTTACTGGGCTTCTAAACAAAGTCAGTTAAATGCCTGTCAGTCTACCAACAATATTTGTTGGGTATCTTCTCTAAGAGGGTCCCCAGTGGTCCTGCCCCCTGGTATTCATACCCTTTGTGTAATCCCTTCCCCAGTGTAAGCTATTCCCCCAAAACTGAATCCTGCCAATAACCGTGTGAGTGAGCTTGGAGGCTGATCCTTCCCAAGATGAGACTGTAGTCTCAGCTGGCATCTCAATTGTGGCTTGGTGACAGACCTTGAGTCTGAGGACCCCGTCTAGCTGCTCCCAGATTCCTGACCAACAGAAACTGGGAGATAATGAATGCTCATGGTTTGAAGCCACTAAATTGTGGGGGTCATTTGTTACATAGCCATAGATAACTAATACCGCGCCCCTCTATTCTTGTGACAACCAAAGGGTGGCAGGGCATAGATGTTACCATTTAAGAAAGTCCTTGGGAGGGGTGCCTGGGTGGCTCAGTGGGTTAAGGCCCCTGCCTTTGGCTCGGGTCATGATCTCGGGGTCCTGAGATCAAGCCCCACATCGAGCTCTCCGCTCAGCGGGGAGCCTGCTTTCCCCTCTCTCTCTGCCTGCCTCTCTGCCTACTTGTGATCCGTCTCTCTGTCTGTCAAATAAATAAAATAAAATCTTAAAAAAAAAAAAAAGAAAATCCTTGGGGAGAGGGGCGGGTGGAAATCTCTCACAGGAAATCTTGCTACCTCAGCAAAACGGGTGAGTGTTTTCTTACACCCAGTGTAAACACTAGCTAGTAGTCCTGAGGGTTCTGAGCCTACAGATTTCCTCAATTAAAAGAGGAATTCGGTATTGAGGGAAACATAGGTGGTGGGCTGCTCACAAGGCCTTTGGTCCAGGAATCATACCACCGTGGCCTTTTTGGCATTCCTGGGGGGTGGGAGTTGCTTCAGGACTGAGTGGAAGGGACAGTAGGGGGAGTAATTACTTAGTCTTTGACAAGACAGATGGTGGCAAAGGCAGGCCAGCTAGATGCCCTGCTTCCAGCCAAATGGAAAGGATGTCAGTTGGCTTTCAGCTACTTGCAGCAGGAGAAATATTAATGGGGACACAAACTGAATACTTAGCACTGGTTAAACGCTGGGTGGCTCAGTCGTTAAGCATCTGCCTTCAGCTCAGGTCATGATCCCAGGATCCTGGGATCGAGCCCCATGTCAGGCTCCCTGCTCACTGGGGAGTCTGCTCCTCCCTCTTGCTCTGCATGCTGCTCTGCCTACTTGTGCAATCTCTCTCTCTCTGTCAAATAAATAAAATAAAATCTTAAAAAAAAAAAAAGACGAAATGCTCCATTCTTTTTCAAGAAAGCCACTGCCATGATGTTATCTTACTGACACCTCCAAGACCTACTCGGATGGGCAGAGAAGGCATTGTTTTATGTTTGACAAAGGGGTTGTTTTTTGTTTTTTGTTTTTCTGATTCTTGCTTTGGATTTAAAAAATACTATGTGAGCGACTATCAGAGCGGTGAGTCTTCTGATATCACAAGATCACTGGGCACGGAAGCAGGGTGAGAGCCAAGTGCTCCTTTCCCCAGTGCTGAGCCTTTTCTTCCCCCTGCCTCTCCCCTGCTGCTCTCTCTCCCTAGCAAACACTTCTTTCCCGCTCTGGGAACATAGAAGCCCTACTTCAGAGGTAGTACCGCTGAGCCTCCGTGGGTACCACGAGCTTCTGTGTCTTTCCCAGGAGTCATGGAAAGCCATCTGTTCCTTCACATTTTGAAAGCTGAGGTCCTTCTTGTAACTTGTTCCTATAGCAGCACTTCTGTAAACTTGACATGTGCGGAGTCATCTAGGAAGCGAGTTCATGGGCAGATTCACAGGCTCCACCTTCCAGAGACTCTGATGAATTAGAACTGGACTGCGGGGCCCAAGACCGGATTTTTTCCCCAAGTACTTCCAAGGAATTCTTTTTTTAAGACTTTATTTATTTATTTGAGAGAGAGAGAGAGAGTACAAGCAGGGGGAAGGCTAGAGGGAGAGGGAGAAGCAGACTCTCCACTGAGCAGGGAGTCTAATGTGGGGCTCGATCCCAGGACCCTGGGATCGTGACCTGAGCCCAAGGCAGACGCTCAACCAACTGAGCCACCCGGGCGCCCCCTTCCATGGGATTCTGGTGGAGGTGATACACAGCCAGCTTTAATAAATGCTGCCTGACAACCTCCTCCTTCTCAGTACCATGCTGTAGCAAAGATCTAGAAGGCACACACGAACACACACATGAACACACCCACAGAGGAATCTCTTGCATTATGTGGTACACTGTTTTCTAAAAGGTTGTATGTGTATCACATTTTATATATCACCTCACATGCAAAATACTTTACACCCACTTGGTATTTTTCTTCAGGAAAAAGGCTGCACCTTGAAGGTGGTTTTAGCCTCAGCACCTAAGCACAATGCCCCGTGCCTAGCTTTGGTTGAACTGAACATTGGTCCAAAGATTGACTGTTCAGTTTGCTCAAAGAGAGGGTAGGTCTGCGTATAGCTTGATGATGAGTCAAAGACTCACTCACATCTTAACATCGTTCACTCTTATCTCCACTTAACGATTTGTAAAGCGCTTCTCTTATCTGGCAATTCAGAAGGATGAAAGACAAAATACAAGACAGATACTGAAATAGCTCGGTGAACGAGAAGCTTCTAGAAACGTGGTTACCTTAGTCTCGGGGTCTTTCTAACCTAAGAAGTTATAACCTCAGCTTTGCCAGGAGACTTTATGATCTATTACATTTGTAACTCCAAGAGAAGGAGAAGAGACATGATCAATGGAACCAACACAAGGTCTCAGATTCCCCTTTCCCAAATAACGGAGAAGATGAGCTTTGTTCCTGAATCAACGAATTACAACATATTGGTTAGCAAAGTGAGTTAGAATCTCCCCAAGAGGTGTGAAACAGAGGTACATGGACTCACTATGACAGAAGCTGGTAAGGCTTTGGCTGGCCCAACTTAAGAGGTCAAAATACAGCAGATTTTCGGTATGGCTTCGGTGCGCCTCTGGACCAGGCATTTTTCCTGAGCTGCTAAATGAAGGTTTTCAGCCGATTTGTTTATGTGACAGCTTGCCTGTTAACAGAAAAATATTGATTGCTCTGGCTTAGCAATGAGGCTCCTAAAACATTTCATCCCTAAACTCATAAATTGGTAATAAAAAAAATTAAGCTTTCCCAAGGAGTTTGCTTGGCCTCCAGTATTTGATTGGATGAGGCACAGATATTTTTCCTGATTCTGCAGTTAAAAGCCAGACTTCCTGCTTTCTCTGGTTTGACTTATTGGAAAAGCCTTTTGAACAATGGCACTCATACTCAGTGTGTTTTATCTTAACCTCAATGATGATACACATCTCAGCAGTAAATTTTTAAATAGCTGTGTTATATATGCTGAATAAATGATGAACCCAATTGTGCTTTCAGCTCTCCTCATAGAGCATCTGGAAGGTAATCAGGGTCAAGACTGAGAGACAGAAGGATAGGGAGGGAGAAAGATTTAATATATGTCATGTTCTGACAAGTTGGAGAACTGTTGATTTATGCCCAACTAGGCTGAAAAAAAAAAAAACAAAACCATCATTTACGGTAAAAGCGTTGGGAACACATTCCCCAAACACCGAGAAGGGTCTTACTTACACAAAGGTGTAAGTAAACATCATCAACACATGACAAAGTTGCCAAAATATAGGCACAGATCATAACAGCGGCTCACATCGTACTTGGTTTCCAAAGCCCTTGCCTCATTTCAGTATCATTATAGTCCTTCCCTGTAAGAGTAAGGATCCTTCTGTTTTTGCTTTTAGTCTTCAATGGCTGTATTGGGGCATAATTGACACACGATAAGCTGCACATATTTAAAGTATATAAATTTGTAAGTTTTGACATACACCTACACCTGTGACACCATTACCACAATCAAGATCATGAACATATGATCACCCCCAGAAGTTTTCTGGTGCCCCTTTATCGTCTCTTTCCCACCCCTCCCACCTCTCTCCAAGCAACCTAGCAGCAGATTGTTATCTGCTTTCTTTTTTTTCCCCAATACTTTATTTATTTACTCATGAGAGACAGGGAGAGAGAAAGGCAGAGGCAAAGGGAGAAGCAGGTTCCCCACGGAGCAGGGAGTCCAATGTGGGACTCGATCCCAGGACCTCGGGATCACGATCTGAGCCAAAGGCAGATGCTTAACCCACTGAGCCACCCAGGCGCCCTGGCATCTGCTGTCACCATAGATGAGTTTGCACGTTCTTAAATTTTCTGTGAATGGAATCATGAGCTTTGTATTCATTTTCGTTGTTGGGGTTCTTTATCTCAGCATAATTACCTTGAATTTCATCCATGTTGCTGCATATATCAAAGTTCATCCCTTTTCATTGTCGAGTAGCATTCTGTTGTATGGTTAAACCACCAGGTTGATGCGTTGAGGACACTTGGGTTGTTTCCAATTTGGGCTTATTACAGTTGAAGTTGCCGAATATGTGCTTTCTTTTCCTTTGTGTAAGTGCTTCCACGTGAATTGCTTGGATCATATGGTAGGTATGTGTTTAATTTCTTAAGAAACTGCAGAAATATTTTTCAACATGTTCATATCATTTATATTCTCAGCAGCAGTATGTGAAAGTTTCAGTTGCCTCTATTCACACCCAATCTTGGTATGGTCAGTCTTTATCATTTCAATTTAATTTTAATTTAATATAATAGATGCATAGTGGCATCTCTTGGCGGTGTTAATTTGCATTTCCTTACTGACTAATTATGTTGAACATCTTTTCCTATGCTTATGTGGCATCAGTATACATTTGGTGAAATGTCTGTGAAAATCTTTTGCCCTTTTTTTTAATTGGGTGGTTTTTTTGGTTATTATTGAGTTTTGAGAGGTTTTTAAAAAATATATTCTGAGCACAAGTCCTGAATCAGACATATGCTTTACAAATACTTTCTCCCAGTCTGTGGTTTGTCTTTTCATTCTCTTAACAGTGTCTTTTGAAGAGCAGAAGTTTTTAATTTTGTTGAAGTCCAGTTTACCAGTTTTTTTAATAGATCATGTTTTTGCTATGTTATTGTAAGAAATCCTTACATCATCCAAGATCACAAAGATTTTCACCTCTATGTTTTCTTCTAGAAGTTATCAGTTTTCATTTTTATATTGAAGTCTAGGATCCTTGTTGAGTTAAATTTTGTATATGGTATGAGATATGGACTGAAGTTCTTTTTGGGGGGGCACATGGTTTTTCAATTGTTCCAGACTGTTTGTTGAAAAGACTATCTTCCTCCGCCGATTTATCATTATACCTTTGTCCAAAATCAGTTGTCCATATAGGTTTGAGTCCACTTTTGAATTCTCTATTTTGTTGATCTCTTTGTCAATCTTGGCATAATTCTATATTGTCTTGATTACTATAGCTTTAAAATAACTCTTGAAATCAGGTATTATCTGTCCTCCAAAATTATTGTTCTTCAAAGTTGTTTTGGCCATTCTAGGTCTTTTGCATTTCCATATGAATTTTAGAATTTGATTTTCATTTTCTACAAAAAAGTCCTGTTGAGACTTTGATTGGGATTACATTAACTCTATAGATTAATTTAAGGGAGATTCAGATCTTAATTATATTAAGTCTTCTGACCCACAAATGAGGCGTACCTCTCCATTTATTTAGGTCTTGTTTAACTTCCCTCAGCAATGTTTTTTAAGCTTTGGTGTACAAGGCCCCTCACATCTCTTGTCAGATTTATCCCTGAGTGCTTCATATTTTTGATGCTATTTTAAATGTTACTGTTTATTTAAGTTCAATTTCTGATTGTTGCTGGTATTTAGGCATGCAATTGATTTTCATACATTGATTTTGTGTCCTACAATTCTGCTAAACTTATGTTTTAGTTCTAGCAGCTTCTTTTTGTAGATATAATCAGATTTTTTTACACAATCACGCTAAGAATAAAGAGTTTCACATCTTCCTTTCAGATCCAAATACCTCTTATTTATTTTCCTTGTTTGATCATACCAATGAGACCTCCAATCTAATGTTGAATAGAAGTTGTAAGAGCAAACACTTTTGTCTTGTTGCTGATCTCAGAGGCAAAGCATTTAATCTTTCACTATTAAGTATAATGTTAATAGTAGATTTTTTGTACATGCCCATATTCATTTTCTGTTGCTGCATAATGAATAAACCCCAAACGTAGCAACTTAAAGGAATAAATATTTATTTTTTTAAGATTTTATTTATTTATTTGAGAGCGAGAAAGTGAGTGAGCGAGCCAGCGAGAGAGGGCGCACAAGTGGGGGGAGGGGCAGAGGGAGAAGCAGACTCCCCACTGAGCAGGGAGCCCAATGTGGGCCTTGATCCCAGGGACCCCAGGATCATGACCTGAGCCAAAAGCAGACACTTAACTGACTGAGCCAATCAGGTGCCCCGACAACAAACATTTATTATGTCACCATTTCCATGGGTCAGGAATCCAGACATGGCTTAGCTGGGTGCATCTGCCTCAAGGTTTCTCACAAAACTGTGATCAAGGCATTAGCGTTGGCTGTTGTTTCGTCCAAAGTCTGAGAGCGGGGAAGATGTGCTTCCAAGCTTACTCATGTGGTTGTTGGCAGGATTCATTTCCTCACAGGCTGTTCGATTGTGGGTGTCAGTTCCTCTTTAGCTATTGATCTAGGGACTCCATCAGTCATTTGCCACATGGGGCTTTCCATAGGCAGCTTAGCTTCCCTCAGAACAAGCTAACGAGAGAGCAAGATGAAAGTCACATTCATTTTGTAAACTTATCTCAGAAGTGACATCTTATCACTTTTGCAGGATTCTATTTGTAAAAAAGTGAGTCATCACTAAGTCTGGACCATACGCAGGGGAAGGGCTTATCGAGGATGCAGGGAACGTCGGAAGCCCTCTTAGAGTCCGCCTACTACAATGTCCTCTATCAAGTTGAGGAAGTCACCTTCAGTTCTTTGTTTGCTGAGAGATTTTATCAAAACTGTATGTTAGATCATGTCAAATGAATTTTACCTCATGTGGTTTCTTTTTTAGTTTGTTCATATGGTGGTTTTTTAAAAAAGTTTTACTTATTTGAGAGAGAATGAGTGAAAGAGAGAGAGGTGAGGAGGGGCAGAGGGAGAGAGAATCCCAAGCAGACTCTGCACTCTGTGTGCAGAGCCCAACATGGGGCTCGATTCCACGATCTCAAGATCACCACCTGAGCTGAAACCAAGAATAGGTCACTTAACCAACTGTGCCACCCAGGCATCCCTGTATGGTGACTTTTTTTCCCCTGTATGGTGACTTTTTAAGGTTTGTTTACACTGATTTGGTTTTCAAATGTTAAAGCAAAACTGAATTCCTGAGATGAACATCACTTGCCCAGGATGTATTATCCTTTTTATATATTGTCTGATTCTACTTGATGAAATTTTTAAAAAAGATTTTATTTATTTATTTGGCACAGAGAGAAAGATCACAAGTAGGCAGAGAGGCAGGCAGAGGGAGAGGAGGAAGCAGGCTCTCTGCTGAGCAGAGAGCCCGATGTGGGGCTCCATCCCAGGACCCCGAGATCATGACCTGAGCCGAAGGCAGAGGCTTTAACCCACTGAGCCACCCACGTGCCCCTCTACTTGGTAAAATTTTGTTTATAACCCTTACACCTGTGTTAATGCTATATAAGAGCTATTGGCCTGTAGGTTTGTTTGATTATTTTCTCATAATGTGTTTGCCTCATTTTGGTGAGAGGATGGTGGTGCTGGCCTCATAACACCAGATAAAGAATAGTCTTCCCTCTTCAGTTTTTGGGAAGAGTTCGTGTAATACTGGTATCATTTCCTCTTTCTGTATTTGGTCGAATTTTTCAGTGAAGCTCTTTGGGCCTAGGGTTTTCTTTGTGGAAAAGTTTTTAACTACAAATTCAATTTTTCTAGTGGATATAGGCCTATTCATGTTCTCTATGTCTTGTTAAGTAAGTGTGGCAGTTTGTGCCTTTCAAGGAATTTTTCCATTTCATCTAAGTTGTCAAATTTGTTAGCATCAAGTTGTCCATAACATTTCCTTCTTAATCTTTTAATATATGTAGGATCTGTAATGTCATCTTTCTTATTCCCAATGTTGATAATTTGTGTCTTGTCTCTCTTTTTCTGGCAAGATGTTTATCAAGTCTGTTGTTTTATTTTTCAAGTAAAGAATTATTGGTTTCATTGATTTACTTTTCTGGTGTTTTGTTTTCTATTTTATTGATTTCAGCTTTGACTTTATTCTGCTTACCATGCTTTTATTTTCTAGTTTCTTAAGGTGAAGTTTAGGTCATTGATTGAGACTATCTTTTTTTAAAAGATTTTATTTATTTATTTATTTAGAGCATGAGTCGGGGGAGGGGCAGAGGGAGAGGAAAGATCTGAAGCAGACCTCAGAGCCCAATACAGGACTCAATCTCACAGCCCTGAGATGATGACCTGAGCTGAAATCAAAAGTCCTTCACTTAACCAACTAAGCCACTCAGGATCCCCTGAGACTATCTAATATAAACATTTAGTGCTATAAATTTCTTTCTAGGCATCACTTTGCCAGCAGCCCATGAATTCTAATTTTCATTTTCATTCAGTACAAAATACTTTATAATTTCTCTTTTAGTTTCTTCTTTGATCCATGGGTCATTTAAAAGTGTGCTGTTATTCAGTTTCAAAATATTTGGGGATTTTACAAATATTTCTGTTATTGGTTTTTAATTTAATTTCATTGTGGTTAGAGAATCGAATTTGTATGACTTGCATACTTTTAAATTTTTGACACTGGTATTATGACCCAGAATATGGTCTATCTTGATAAATGTTCCTTGTGTTCTGGAAAGGGAGATGGTTTGATGTTCTTATTGGATGGATGATTCTATAAATGTCAATCAAGTAAAGTCATTTGAATATGTTGTTTGTTTAAGTCGTCTACATCCTTGCTGATTTTCCATCTACTTGTATCAATTATTGAGAGGGAAGTATTAAAATCAACTATAATTGTGTATTTGTCTATTTCTCCTTGCAGCTTGATCAGATTTTACTTCATGCATTTTAAAACTGGTTTATTAGGTCAATAAATGATTAGGATTATTATGTCCTCCTGATGCATTAATCCTGTTTTCATTATGAAATGGCCTTTTCTATCCCTGGTAATATTCCTTGCTCCAAAGTCTACTTTGTTGTTAATATAGCTACTAAAGCTTTCTTTTGACTAATGTTAGTATGATTATCTTTCATCATTCTTTTACTTTTAACCTATTGGTGTTATAATATTTAAATTGTATTTCTGTTGGTAACATCTAAGTGGGTCTTGTTTTCTTTGTCAATCTGATAACCTGCCTTTTAACTGGATTGTTAGATCATTTATATTTAATGGGATTATTGACATTCTTTGGTTTACACCTACCATCTTGCTATTTGTTTTCTCTTTGTTTGTCCCATCCAGCCTTTGTTCCTATTTTCCCTCTTTGTCTGCCTCCTTTATATCGAGTTTTTAAACTTTATCTTACATCCTTTGTTGACTGATTAGCTACAACTTTGTTTTATTATATTATTAATTGCTTTAGGATTCATACAATGCATCTTTCACTCATCACAGACTACCTTCATGTGATATATCACTTCACACATAGTATAAAAATCCTACAATAGCATAGTTCTATTTCTCCCCTCCCAGCTTTTATGATATGGTTTTCATATGTTTATGCTTAAAACTTTATTATACATTGGGTTTTTAAAATTTGTTTGTGTTGTTTTTTAATCAATTATCTTTTCAAAAGATTCAAATCATAAATGAGATTCTTACAAATTTACCCGGGGAGTTACCATTTCTAGTGCTTTGCAGTCCTTTGTATAGATCCACATGTCTTTCTGGTATCACTTTCCTTCTGCCTGAAGACTTCCTTTAATATTTCTTTTATTGAAGGTATGCTGGTGATTAATTCTTTTGGTGTTATATCTTAAAAAGTTGTTATTTTGCCTTCATTTTTGAAAGATGGTTTTGACTACACATCAAATTATAGGTTGACAGGGTTCTTTTTTTGGTAAAGATGTTTTTCTACTGCCTTTGAGTTTGTTTTGTTTATGACAACAAATATGATGCCATCCTTACCTTTATTCTGCTGTACATAACATGTCATATTCTCTCTGGCTACTCGTAAGATTTTCTCTTTATCACTGATTTTGATCAGTTTGATTATTATATACTTTGGAATAGTTTCTTTATTTTCTGTGTGTGTGGGGGTTATTCATTGAGATTCTTAGATCTCTGGTTTTATAGTTTTCATCACATTTGGAAAACTTATACCTATTGTTTCTTCAAGACTTTTCCGTCCCCCACCTCCCTCAAGGACTCCAATTACATACCCTTTGTATTGCTTGAAGTTGTCCCACAACCCATCAATGCTCTTTTCTTTCCTTCCTTCCTTTATTTTTTCCTTCTTCTTTTTTACTTATTCTTTCTTTTCTTTTCTTTTTTTTGAGCCTTTTTTCTTTATGTTTTTCATTTTGGGTGGTTTCTATTGCTGTGTCCTAATATTCACTGGTCTTTACTCCTACTATTTCTAATCTTCTGTTAATCCCATTTGGTATTTTGTTTTGTTTTTGTCTCAAACACGGTAGTTTTCATGGTACTTTCCATGTTTTCTCAGGTATGGAAGTTTGATTTTTTTTTTAGTGTTTCCTGTTCCTACATATAGAATACAATAATAATAACTACTTTAGAGCATTTATCTGCTAATTCTAACATCTGTGTGCCAACACCGGCTTGGATTTGACTGAGTGAGTGATTGATTATTCTTCTCATTATAGGTCTTATTTTCCATTTTTTTTTCCTGCCTTGCAATCTTTGATTTGATGCCAGCCATTTTGAATTTTACCTTGTTGGGTTTTAGATATTTTTATATTCCTATAAGAATTCTTCAGTTTTGCTTAGGGATGTAGTTGTATTATTTGAAAATAGTTCAGTCATTTCAGGTAGTGTTTTTATGATTTGTTAAGTAGGTCTATAATTATTCCCTACTAAGGCAAGAACTTCCTGAATACTATATCTATGCCCCATGAATTACAACTTTTCCCAGCCTGGCTGGGGATAACCTATAATCCTGGCTCAGGGTGAGTATTAGGCACAGCTGTCTCTGATTCTCTCTGATGGTTCCTTCCCCAACCTCAGATGGTTTATTCACACACATGCTTTGGTCAATACTCTCCTAAGTACTTGAGTGGAACCTTTTGAAGATCGTCACAGAACTCTCTCATTGTGCACCTCTCTCCTCTCTGGTATTCTGACCAGCTATCTCTAGTTACCTTGGCCCCCCCAGATTCTCAGATCTGTCTCCCCAACTCAGGGAGACCACGAGGCTCTGTCTGGGTTCCCCTTTCTGCACCACAGCCTGGAAACACTCTCAAACAGTAAGGTGGGGCGGTCATAGGTTTCATCTCATATCTTTCCTTCTCTCGGGGATCACTATCCTTCACTGTCTGATTTTCAGTGACTTGAACACTTTTGTTTCAAATATTTTGTCTGGTTTCTGTGTTTTTTTTAGGCAGGAATATAAATCTGATCCCTCTCATTCTACCCTGACTAGAAGTGGAAATATGATCATTCCATTTTAAAATGAAGAAATGATCTCAAGAGGACTTAGGGATGTAGTAAGTGGGAGAGCTAGAATTCATGCCCAGTTCTTTTCATTCCTACTTCAAAAACATCATCTTAGAAGTATCTGTATGGCTGGAGAAACTGCAGGGCTCCCCTTCCCAGCCTATGCCTTTTAATAATTGTTCATTTATGTCTAATCCTTAATTTTGTTTGTTTTTAGAAGTAAAGGTGAGCAACTATTTAGGACTGTATATCTACTCTCCATCTCTCATTTTAGGGAGAATAATATCCTTAAAGAGCTGCATTCTCTAACACTTGGTATTTGTTGTGGATCAATAGAGTACCTTTCTCTCTGTGTTTGAGACTTGGGTAAACATTCAGCTTCTGTTGTTATTTCTTAGGCTCACTTATAAGTCATATACTTGTCCAGTTCAGAACCTTTGATTCTTCCTCTGAAAGAGTACTCTTCTGTACTCTTCATCAAATTCTGTCCCTCATTTCAACCCCATCCCAAGCTCTATTTCTACTAGGAAAACTTCCCACCTATGTAATTTCTACCTCCAAAAAATCATGCTGGGTTTGTTTGGACAAGATGTTCCCCAGGTCTGTTCCAGCTCTGAAGCAAGGTTTGTGGGGCCTAATATTATTCCCTCCCCTTTCTGAATTACACCATTTGGCATAAATTGATTCTGAATTATATCCTAACTTTGTGCCATATATCCTATGTGCTCTGTCTAGCAAGTTGCCCATCATCAATAAGTTCCAAATAAATCTTGTTGAAGGAAAGGATGAATGGCATTTTTTTCCCTAGTCATTCAATGTATGCCTTTTTTTTCCTTCTTAACCAGAAAATAAGTTTCCTGAGGGCAGAGCTAATGTATTTTGCTTATTTGATACTGCATACAGGACCTATGCTATGCTAGAGGCGTCGTTGAATGTTTGCAAGTACTCTGATTCCAAAGAACCACCAGCATCCTGATTTTCCAGAATCATGGTACCAGGCTCAGGTGATAATACATAGTCCCAAAGTAAATATACGTTGAATGAACAATGAGATGACTCTGAAACAGAGAGTTTAGCAAGACATTCGTGCTTACACAGAGAAACAAAGATGCAGATAGTGCAGACACACTCAAATTTTATTGTTTATTTGATACATCTGCTGCTTTGAGGCTTATACTTAATGTGAGTCTGTTGAATGATTTACAGATATACTCATGCACTGAGATGAAGGGCTTTATTATAAATCTCCCTCCTTGTGCTGTAGGGTACTGTGCATTTTTCAATGCTGTAAACATAAATAGAAAAGTGTTTTGTCTGTGACAAGGACAAATGTCAGTTGGCAAAGCTCTTAAAGATGCAGACTTTTGAATTTGAGTTCTCATTATTATAGTGTCTTGATTCAAGAAGTAAGCATAAAAGATGCTTTATACTTATAAATTTTATTCCATAAACCTTTGTAATAAGGAAAAAACAATAAAAGTTATTATATAAAAGTAATACATGTAGAAAATAGTGTTAAGCAAAAATAAGAAAATAAAAGCCATTCCTATCTCCAACAGAGATAACCACTGATAACATTTTAGAGTGTATTCTCTCAGTCTTTTTATACACATATTTAATTCAAAAATGTAATTATACTAAACATATTTTCTACATGCTTTTTCATTTAGTGACATGGAAACTATTCAGTACATCTTCATAAAAATTCTCCAGATCATCATTTCTCACTGCTGTTTAGCACTTCAATGTATGGATCTACTGTAATTTATTTATCCAAACCCCTAATTTGGGTCATTTTTGCCATTTTCAGCATTTCTGCCATCACAAAATTAGAGGAATGAGTGTCCTTGCAGCTAAGGCTTTATGTACATCCCTAATTATTTCCTTAAAATAGTTCCCTAAAAGTGAAATTCTTGGGTCAAGAAGTGCGTAAAACTGGAAGGTTTTTCACACCAAAACTACCTCCATCCCAATTTAATCTCCCAGCAATGCGTGCAGGACTTTTAAAACGTGATTTCATTTGTACTTACAACCTTTATGCGGGAAAAGTTTAAGGCATTACTATTTAGCAGTTGAGGAAGTCAGGGTGCAGAAAAATCAAGGGCATATACCATTAACACCACAACCATAAGCCTCCTTTCTCTGTTCCTTGTACTCTTGGAGCAGTGCTCATTCCATCTCTACCAGTGGTATTTGGAAAAACTGAGTCTGGGCAATTCCTTGATCAAAATTAAGATGTATTAGGCAAACATGTATTGAAAACAAAGTTAAACAGGCTGCAAAGCTTATGATGGTAATAGGATGCATCAAGCCTTTAGGCTGGTCTTTGCAATTTAAATTTTTTGCCATGGGGAGGCAATAGAAAGTCACTTTCCACACCCCACCGCCTAAGAAGGAAGTATGCTTTTCCTGAGAAGCTAGTCTCATTCTCTCTCTCTCTCTCTCTCTCTGTTAGACAGGAAGTAGGATTTATTGACGGCCATGAATAAGGAGGGGGCAGTGCCAAGGTTCTCATGAGTGCAGAGCCCGCCATTTGTCCGGGGGGGGGCCACAATTAAGGATGTGTTTGATCCAACAGCCATCTGAGAAGAGCCATTTTTCAGCCACCACGTCTTCAAACTCATCTGCATCAAACTTAGTTAAGCCCCACCTCTTGGAAATGTGGATCTTCTGATGGCCGGGGAACTTGAACTTGGCCCTGTGTAGGACCTCAGTCACATGCTCCTTGTTCTACAGCTTCGGATAGATGGGCACGATGACTTTGACCACTGTGGACCCTGGCCACTGTGCCCTGGGGCTTTCCAAAGGCACCCTGCATACCTGTCTGGAATCAGCAGAGGACATCTTGTCGATAAGGATGAAGTGGAAGGGATGAAGCCACACTCAGAGGTGGAAACCATCTTTGCCCCAACTTTTCACACTGTACTTGTCAACACAAATACGGACAGCTTCCAGGGCTTCAGAGGAGAGCTGCTCTTTTTCATCGGACACCATCTGGCCACATAGGGGGCACTCATCCACCTTTACCTTCTTCTATTCCAGGTCAAAGGTACAGATCTTGGCATCAGGGACACCTCTTTAGGAGCAAGGCTTTGGATACGGCTTTTTTTTTTTTAAGATTTTATTTATTTATTTATTAGGAAAGAGAGAGAGTGAGAGAGAGCATGAGAAGGGAGAAGGTCAGAGTGAGACGCGGACCCCCCACGGAGCTGGGAGCCGGATGTGGGACTCGATCCTGGGACTCCGGGATCATGACCTGAGCCGAAGGCAGTCGCTTAACCAACTGCGCCACCCAGGCGCCCTGGATACAGCTTTTTCTTAACAACACTAGTAACCTTGGGCAGTGTGCAACCCATGGTGACACCAGGATCTTCAGGGGCCACACCAAGGGTAAAGAGAAGATAGACTCTTTTCTACCTCGCCACTTGTCGAGTAATCACAAGCTACAAAACTCTGCTTTGCATCCAAACTGAAATTTATGAAATTAGGACTTCCAGTTGGATTGGATCAAATCAAGATGGAAAATAAGTTTTGTATATTTCTTCATGAAATCTCAGCTCTTCTTACAACTTTTTTTTTTTTCATGGCTAAGGGATTATCTCACTATATGCTTTGGGCTAGACTTACAGAAGTGGATTTCTTTTTTAAAACAAGATTCTAACTCCAGTCTAACTTCTGGCTCTTGATCTAGTTAAAGGTTGTGATCTTTAATTTTGCAGGATGCCACTGTGGAAGAAAATACAAAACAAAACAAAAACAAGGACACAACTGGATGCAATTCATCACTACCAAACAACACCTTAATTAGTTCTAACCTAGGAGGTGCTCCCTTAGCCCGATACCTGCTTTTCAATTTTTAGGCCTCTTATCTCAAGGTAGACTGATTGCAAAAGATGGCACAACTGTCCATGCCTCCTTGAGTCCATGCCCTTTACAACCTCACTTGGAAACTTCTCTCATCAAAAGGTGGAGTCTGTCTCCCCATTCCATGAAATTGGACTAGCCCTGTGATTTGGTTTGCCAATAGAATACAGTAGTGTTGCAGTTCCAAGTCTAGGCTTCCTAAGGTCTGGCGTACTTCTGCTTGCTCTCTTGGACCCTGAAGATCTAGGTGAACAACACTGGGCCCGCCTTCGGGGACGTGAGTGGTCCCAAGGAGGAGAGCCATCTCAAGCAAGGCCGTCACAGACTAGCCAGTCGGCTGCCCCACCAACTAACAGCATTATTTATGACAATAGATATCTGTTACTTTGGGCCTAAAGCAATTGAGCCAATAATAATTATTACCATTTCCCTGCTTGGGATTCAGAATGTACTAAGTCTGGGAGCGAAAAGATTCTGTTTCTGGTTTGGCAGATTTTGTGGATACAGATCAATGAAGTGGCCTAGCTTTATTTGTATACACTGATGATTTACCTCCTGATACTCTTTCGGATTCTGATTACTAATGCTTAGGAATTAGTTTAAAAATATTTAATTGGCCTGGTGTCCAGCCTTTCCAATTATATGTCATGGCCACATTAAATCATTCTTTGTTCCCCAAACACAATAACACTGGCATGCCTTCACTTAGACCTGATAATCTTTCCTTCCTTCTCTCTTTATCAAAATATTTTGGGTAGTCCATGAAGCAGCTGATTTCCTTAAAATTTCTCTCCTCTGTGAAACATTATTAATCACGCATCTTCACCTTCCAGTATAATAAATTTCTTTCTTCTCTGCTTATTTTAACACCTGTTTTGTAACGCTTGTTTCAGTTTGACTTATAGTCAAAGATCTAAAATTCTGCCAGTACTAGCTAATCTCGAAGACTAAGAAAAAACGAGGCAAATTTCAGAGAGGGTTTTAGTTATTTCCTTGCAGAATATGGTTATGATGTTCCGCTTTGGTGGGAAAAAAGAAACAAAAGTCATTTTAGCCATGTTGAGAGTTCAAAAAGCGAGCGTGTTTTGGCTTAAACTGTACCATGGAATCAGAATTAACTTTGTGCTGGTCATTATGCCATAGCCAAATAATTGTTATTATTGTTCCTATTAAATTCTATTTTCTTTTTTTTTTAATTTTTATTTATTTGACAGAGAGAGAGAGAGAGATCACAAGTAGGCAGAGAGGCAGGCAGAGAGAGAGGGGGAAGTAGGCTCCCCACCGAGCAGAGAGCCCGATGTGGGGCTCGATCCCAGGACCCCGAGATCATGACCTGAGCTGAAGGCAGAGGCTTTAACCCACTGAACCACCCAGGCGCCCCGTAGCATGTGTTTTAATCAAGCTCTCCAGGTGATTATTACACAGATTAAAGTTTGAGAAGCACTGGCACCAGTATGTATTTTGTGTGTATTATGTTTGATTGTATGTCTGTCTCTATTGGC
>CM052801.1:32809793-32843659 GCA_028533885.1 Nasua narica | reverse complement strand
AGGCTCCCTGCAGAGCAGAGAGCCCGATGTGGGGCTCGATCCCAGGACCCTGAGATCATGACCTGAGCCGAAGGCAGAGGCTTTAACCCACTGAGCCACCCAGGCGCCCCTTAAATTCTATTTTCTTAAGAAGAAACATGGAGCAGACCTCTACTCCAGAGAGAGGAACAAAAAAGGCCTGGCTCAGTTCTGGTCAAGAGGAGTAATCAGTGGAGAATCTCATCTTTGTTTTGGATGCTACAGCTGGGATCCCATCCATCTTGTTAAGGGACCTAAACTCAAGCCCCCAACCCCCCTTCAAGCAGGACCAGCACAGCTAAGCCTCGATCTCACATAAGACTTGAATATCTCCTTTCCTGTAAACCACTTCTGTCCTGAGAGGAAAGGCTACAGTTTATAAACATTTTTATTGGTCATATTTGACCATATTGCCAAGAGGGAAGAGTTAGGGGAAGGATGTTTGATGTTAGTTTGTTTAAAACACACACCTAGTGGCACCTGGGTGGCTCAGTCATTGGGTGTCTACCTTCGGCTCAGGTCATGATCCCAGGGTCATGGGATCGAGCCCCGCATTGGGCTCCCTGCTCAGCGGGGAGCCTGCTTCTCCCTCTCCCACTCCCCCTGCCTGTGTTCCCTCTCTCGCTGTCTCTCTCTGTCAAATAAATAAAATCTTTATAAAAAAATATACACACACACCCCTAAGTCGGCTTCTTTTCCCTGGTTAAAGAACTTTTCATGATAATGCTTCATTTAATTGAAACCCGTTAGCAAGCTAAGAAGTGAAATCGGTTTATGAATCAACGAGCAAAGCTAGAAGCCATTGGGCCGCTTGGAGTCACGGCCAGAAGACATTCAATTCCAGTGGCTAGCATAATGTCTCCCCCATAGAATAAACTCAAAAGGGGCTTCTGTCTGCCAAACAAAACAGATCCAATTGAGTTAACAGAGTTTTAAATGACATTGACTAGAACATCAATAGAAAGAATAAAAAGAAAACTGATTTCATTACAAAGTCATTGTGGATCAATAATACATAATAACATGGGCATGAGAACCAGTGACAGAAGACACTCAATGATTCATGAGCACATTAAGTTCATGAGATAATAAGCCCACAGTGTTACATACTCTCTTTTTCTGAATCAATAGCTATGGAATTGAATAAGCAAGTGGAATATTTTCCAAAGGTGCAGTAATAAGGGTGACACAGCTGGGCGGAGTTGCTTATCTGGAGGGTATCTCCACTCTGTAGCTACATAAGAATAAAAAAAATTCGAAGGTTTAGTATGGTATAAACCCAGACATGTTCTCCATGACAAATTTATTAGACATATTGGTGGACCGTGATTAATTACCTTGTGTCAATGAATGGTTCTCTGCTCAAGCATCTCTTTTCTAAGATGGAAAAATCTTATATGCTGACTTCGTTTCCCCCCTTCCACTGGGTCATGGAGGAAGCAGTGTGTTCACAGCGATGCGAGCGCCCCAAACCCCGTCCCACTGTAGGATTCTGACTAGCGTGAGTTGAGGACAAATAGATGACCCGGGTAGCCAAGGAGACAAATGACAATCAATGGAACCCATTTTCTGATCGTCCCCCTGGCAGTTCCCTGTTGTCTCTTTTGGCAACCAAACTAAGTTTGCAAAGGGATCCATTCAAAATCTCAAAATATGCCCTACCTAAAATAGCCCTTACTCTGATCAAAGGTTCTCATCATACCTTTTATGTCAATTCCTTTAGACAGTCATTTTCTCTCTGTCTGTCTCTCATACACAGACACGTACACACACAGACCACAAACGTGAGTCTCATAAACTCGTACACCAGAAATGGAGATCTCAGAGGTCGAAAATGAAACATAATTTTAAAACTCTTTATTAGCTTATTCTAAAACACAAAATGGAGATTCTAAGCCATATAGAAACCTTTATCTGGATCTTTATTTGAGTGTGTCTTTTTCTAGTTATGTTTATGGGTCCATGTGGGTTTACAGGTGCATTCCTGTATCTTTAGTCAATACATCTGAAGTCTCTTCCAATCTATCTTTTCCTCTCTTTCTCTATAGTCCTCTTTTTGATTTATTCCAGTAGCTATGGACAAAAGAGAATGGAAACGCATATATATTTTATTTGTGCTATTTATTGAATTTTTTATGTTCTCTATTCCTTTTGTGTAACTCAGAAAAGTCTAATGTTATACATTTCTCTTTTAAAAACAATAAAAGCCCAATTAAATTGCCTTTTCTGTATTGATTGCCAATGGTTTCTACCTCCCTTGAGCCACTGATCCTGAAAAGAAGCAAGCTTCACCTTCGTTCTGAACTTATCTTTATGAAGTCAGAGTTTTCCTTTTCAGAAAAAAAGGAAGGAGGGCTTCCAATTTTTTTCTCACAGTCAGAATTTTGGTTGTCATTGTTTCTGGACTTCGGTCCTTGACTTTGCTCTGTTAACAATGAGAACTTACATTTCTGTGTCTCTATAATTTTGTGTATACATTTTTGTATACACCCTGCCTAAATTCCAGTCCACCCCTGGCACAATTTACCTCACTCTTTAAAATGAAGGATTCTGCTTAGGAGACATCCTTTTTTTTTTTCTCTTTTAACATTTTCATGTAGCCAAACAATTATCTTGCCTTAGAACCTCATTCACTTCCTGATGTAGGCAGAAAACAGCACATTCTAAAATTACAGCATCTTGGGGATAGAAGAGATTAGTCAATGTATCTAATTTAACTTAGTTGGCTCCCACTTGGATTGGTTTAAAGGATAAGGCAAGAAATAAGGCTCATTAGTTGTTTAGCTCTCCAAACATTTATCAAGCCAGGCACTGGCAGACACCAAGGATTCAGAAGTGAATATGTGCCTCCTGTCTTCAGGAAGCTCGTAATCTAGTGGGTGGAAAAGAGAAGTAAACAGTTACCGCTGATGGAGATCATTTGCATGAGAGGGAGATACTGTGGGAGCAGAAAATCCAGGCTGGGGGCATTTTTTTTAAAGATTTTTTTAAAAAATATTTATTTGACAGACAGAGAGAGACAGAGAGATCATAAGAACGGGGAGTGGTAGGCAGAGGGAGAAGCAGGATCTCCGCAGATCAGGGACCCCCCTCCCCCACCATGGGGGGGTGGTTCGATCCCAGTACTCTGGGATCATGACCTGAGCCAAAGGGAGACACTTAACCAACTGAGCCACCCAGGCACCCCAGCCCAGGCTGGGGGGCATTTTTAGAAACAGGATGCCTGACCTAGCCCCTGAAGGACGAAGCCTCAGAGATCCTCAAACTCTGGAAAGAGTCTCTGTGTGAAAGCATGATACTCCAAATGCGCTTGCAGTCGGGGAAGTTACTATCGGAATAACTGTAAAAATGTCACCTTTATACTCAAGATAGCATGGCGTGGTGTCTGTGTGGTTTATCGGCAATGGCAGGCTTATTACTTTTAATGCTGTAATTTTCCCAGGGTCACCGTTCTACTTTCCCTGTTATATGTGTTACATAAAACTGTACTTCTTTGCCTCTATTGGAAAAAGCAAAAATGCCTATAGAGGAAGTTGCTCTTTGAGAACTGCAGATTTTCCATGAAGAAAATGAAACCCTCACACATTCACTTCATTATGCTTCGCTCCCTCTGTCATGGCTGCCACTCTCACATCAGCTCCTTCTTTCCTTCTCCCCCTCCCATCCCCATGGTCCCTCCTGTCAGCCTGGTGTGGTGATCCTGGCCAGACTAGGAGGACCTAGCCCATGCTCTTGTTAAAGTTATGACTCAAAGCACAGATTGATAATTTTCTTTTTTCTTTTAAAAATTTTATTTATTTATTTAAGAGAAAGAGCCCGTGATTGGGGATAGGGGAGAAGGAGGGGCAGAGGGAGAGAGAATCTTAAGTAGCCCAAGGCGGGGCTCGATCCCAGGATCCTGAGATCATGACCTGAGCCAAAGTCAGCCACTTAACCAACAGAGCCACACAGGTGCTCCTAGATGGATAATTTTCCAACTGTCTCTCACTATTGGATATTTCAGCCAAAAGAAGTCTGTCTTCATGGAAGGCCATTAGAAGTGTCTGGAAAGCTAAGCAGTTTCCGGCGTCCTTGCACTTCGAGAGCAGGGACTGCCTGGCTCTGATGAAACCTATTCTATTGCCCAGAATATTAAGGAATAGGAACCCATTCCAGGGGCCCGGAGAAAGAGAGGAGTAGGCTATGGGGCCAGAAGAAGAGTCACGGGAACAGCTGAGTGGAATGGTGACTAGAAAACCGAGCCTTGCCACTGGACGGCCATGTTTGTTGCAGTCTGGTGAGGAACAGAGACTAGGCCAAGGTAAGAGCAGAATCGGGCCCTAGGGATGCTTGACAATAGGGTCTGCTAACTTGAGGTCCCTGGCACACCTCGCATGCCCATGCAGGCTGCAAAAGCCAGCTCTAAAGAGTGCCAGTTTTGCAGCCTCGCACCACCCCCCTCGCTGCCAGGGCCATGCCTTGGCCCCCATTCAAGCATAATGAGAAGGTTTCTAAAATTATCGCCCCAGCGCTGGCATTTGCACACAGCTGCGTTATCACACACAGATCTGCCCAGGCCCCGAGAGGGGGGTTCCAAAACAAGAGGGCTGCTGTCCTGGATGCCACCGTGGCCTTCGGAGCCCCCGGACCTTGCCCAGGGTCCCACTGGACGCTGGCTCAGGGCCTGAAGAGTTTGCTTTTCAGCTCTCCAGAGGGTTTAATTTTAAAAGAGAGAGAGAGAGAGAGAGAAAAGCCCACCAGTGAAATTGCCTAATATCCCAGACCACAGAGCCAACTGTGAGGCGGCCTGAAGGTCAGAGGCTGGCAGAGCTCTTCTCTGGAACTTGCCATGGCCGGTGCCCCCCCTGCCCAGCTGGGCCGAGGGAGGAGCACAAACACTAGAGGCCTGTGTATTCCCAGAGGCTCGGGTTTGGGCATGTGTCCTGCTTTCTAGGCCCCAGGGGGGGCTGCCGGGAAGGAAGAGAATACCTTCTCAATGCCAGCTTTGGATGACAGTGAATGGATTCTCTAACTCGGGTGCCTTCTCTCCCACTGTGAGGCACGGGGGCCGGAGCAGAGGAGTCTCAGCATTTTCAGAATTAGAAAGGGCCACGGATGTTTGTGAGTCCAACCTCCCACTCAGTGTGGCTTCCCCCTTGGAAATATCCTGAAGCTGTCATCCAAGAAGAAGGAGGCTCCCCTTGACTGCTACCAGGAACTGACTGCTCACTCCTTGGCCAGACTCTGATCCTTGAGCATTCTTGCTCCCTTCATTCTACGGTAGAAAGAGAAAAATCTTCCTAGGGGTGTCCGTGGCTTTACACCTACCAAGGGGCTCCCAGGGCCCTTGGGGTCAAGTCCATGTTCACAACAGCTCTGCGTGTTTGGCCCTCCCCACTCCCACCATCCTTGATGATATCCTCTCATTCACTTGGAAGAGAGAGAGACACTCAACATCGGGTTTCCTTCCATTTTCTGGAACAAGTCTCTTTTGCTCTCAGCCCTCTGTCCCTCTCACTTATGAATTCCTCTTCTGGGAACAGTCCTGGCCAGGTTGTCCTTTCTCCCCCTGCTCATCTTGCAAGTCTTTTTCTGGGAGGCCTCTCCAACTTCTAACCCAGATGAACTCCTTTGCTCTGAGCTTTCGAAGCACAACGCTTGGCACGTAGTAGAGGTTTAATGAGATTAGCTAAATGAGTACCTGAACCCAATCTTCCTGTAACTTCTACTCTCTTGTGTTAATTCTACCCTCTTCCACATGACAGCCCTTGAACTATTCAAAGGCCATCATCCTAATGGTTCCAGCATCAGTATGAATCTGGTCCCGGCAGGACACAAATCACACACTCAGGCAGATTAATTGAGGACAGCATGATAAAAGGGGATTTACAAGAATGGGAGCAGGGTTAAGTGAATCTTAGGAGTACCCCAGAGCTAACAAAAGCAGGATCTTAAGCCTGGAGGGCCAAGGGGAAGGGAAGCTTACCTGATCAGAGAGAGCAGCTAAAGCTGGAGAAGAGGGCCACCCAGCAAGCCAGTAGGGAGGCAGCCAAGGAAATAAATACCCACTTCTCACTCTTTCCACCCTCTAATCTCCCCCAGTGCCTCCCACTGACAGATAAAGGGCAGGGAGCCTCCTAGGATACAGAGCCCAGTGGAAAAAGATGGAGAACAAATGAACAGGGAAAGACAAATGAAAAATATCCAGTACAATCATCCAATCCCAACAGCTACCCCAAATCTACTCTTGCCAGACTGAGCAGCTTGAATTGGTTCTACGACTGGCCAGAAGGTGGCGTCTGCTGGGCTCTTTATTATCTAACTCAGCGCCATCTGGATAGGTTCTGACTTGCCATTGGTTGTCTGTCCGGAAGCACGTGGCCAGGAATCCCACGATGATCCAGACACCAGCCAAGGTAATGGATACCAATCTCTGTCGCTCTGAACGCGAGCTTTGTATTAATGCAGGTTTAAAACCGTAGTTCCTTGCTTGTCGAATGCATTTCAATTGTTTTTTTAAATTGGGCTTATGATCAATTAAGTCCCCCAGGCTTCCTCACCCAAACTACTGTGAAATCAAGCTCTCTCCTAAATTGTCCTCATGTCACTGATTTTTGTTTTAACCTGAGAGATTTTACATTCCTCCCTGTCAGATCTTATCTTATTTACTTCTGTCCATTGTTCCAGATTATTAAATCCTTATATTGTTACCTAGTATAGCAGCTTTTCCTCTCCACTTTGAGTCACTAGCTAATTTCATTAGGCCCCTCTCTTCGTTTTCATCCGTACTGATGATGATTGAGCAGAATCCCAGACAGCTGGGCTCTGAAGATGTCCTCTGGTTGAGAGACTGAGTAGTGTGGTGTGGCATTTTACCAAAGGTGGGGGAAAGAGAACACTATTTCTGCAGTGGATCAGTGGTATAATGGGAAGTAAAAATCATGACAAAATCAGTTTTGGGAAAACCCTGGGTTGTACAAGTTGAACAACTTTCTTTCTTAAAGTATCCCTTAGAGCTAATGATAGGCTAGTATCTATGGACTAGGTCTGGAAGCAGATATTCAAGGCTCCGCCACATTGATTTGACTATGGAACACTCACACGTGTTTGTGTGTGTGCACATATTTGCCCGTGAGCGTTTCACATCACACATCTTGGGAAATGTTGACTGTGGAACTAACAGACCTGGGTTTCACTCCCATTTCCACCACTTATCAGTTTGGAGTAAGATATTTAATCTCTCTAATCCTCAGTTTTCTTATCTATTAAGTGGGAATAAAAGAAGATCTTACCTCATAAGTTTGTGGTGAGAATGAAATAAGATAATGTCTGAATGAATCAGTGCCTCCTACTACGCTAGGATAGCAAATACTACATGTTAGCCAACATTAAACAATAGCTGTATAATTATAATTATCATTAATATTGTTTTGACACTGATCCACTGGTTAGGCTCTATATTTCAAATACATCAAAATATTATAATCTAAACAAGCTAAAAGCTGTGCAAGAAGCTAGAAATATGTTTCTAGTTTATGTGACATATGTGACTAATGATGAATATTCTAAAGAAATGATAAAAAAATTTCACAAATCAACAAGAAAAAAATAACATCCTAATAAAAAATAAGGGACATGAGCAGATAATTGATAATAGAAGAAATGCAAGGTAGTCTTAGGCTGGAAAGTTTTATCTTTATTTTTTATTTTATTGTATTTTTTAAAGATTTTATTTATTTATTTGACACAGAGAGAATATAAGCAGGCAGAACAGCAGGCAGAGGGAGAGGGAGAAGCAAGCTCCCCCCGAGCAGGGAGCCTGATGTGGGACTCAATCCCAGGACTCTGGGATCATGAGCTGAGCCAAAGGCAGATGCTTAACCGACTGAGCCACCCACGTGCCCTGTATTTTTTTTTAAAAGACCTTATTTATTTATTTATTTGAGAGAGAGAGAGAGAGAGATCATGAGCAGGAGGAGGGGCAGAGGGAGAGGGAGAAGCAGACTCCCCACTAAGCAGGGAGCATGCAGGAGCATCCCAGGACCCTGGGATCATGACCTGAGCTAAAAGCAGATGTTTTAATTGACTGAGCCACCCAGGCACCCCATACATTTTCATTTATTTGTTTTTTAAATTTTATTATTTTGGGGGGGTCACTGACTTTTTACAAAAATTTTTATTGTGTTATGTTAGTCACCATACAATACATCATTCGTTTTTGATGTAGTTTTCCAAGATTCATGGTTTACATATAACACCCCGTGCTACATTTTTATTTTTAATGAAAAGGATTCACTGCTGGGGCCTGTGGGAAATGACAAGCACCACCACAATAATAATAGCTAATGCGAATTTAGCGTTTAGTATATACCAGCCACTGTCCTAAGCGTATTGTAAATATTTACTCATTTAATTCTCACAATGAAAACTGTGAGGTAGATTTTTTTTAATTATTTCTACTTGATAGATGAGAAAACTAAGTACAAAAGATTAAGTATACCATTTCTGGGGCAATTTTTGTGAAATTGTGAAATTTTTGATGGTACCAATTGAGAGCTTTAAAATATGCATACGCTTTGACTCAACACAGTAGAAGCTGTGACGCATTGCCCAGATCCTCTTCCGGGCTTATTCTTCCAGCTGCTGCCATGCCATGGTCCTCAGCTCTCAGCCCTCTCTAGATTTAGTCCTCTGCTGGAGACATCTGCCTTGCCAACGTATGACTTTGGACCAGCCCACGTGCAATGACCGGATGATGCAGAAATATAAAGGCGTAGCTTCCTCACAGCATATAGGACAACTCTCTTGGGCCATCTCTGCTGCAGAGCTTCCCACAGGGTCAACTGAACCTTTGTTTTGGTTCTACCACAACATATGAGTCCTAGTGGATGGTAAAACCACAAGAGGAAGGAACCTAGGTCTCTGAATCGATGCATGAAAAATTTCATCGACCAGTTTCAGCTTGGATCTCCAAGCCATAGAGAGCAGGAAAGAGCTTTGCTCTCACCCCTTCAACAACAACAAAAAGGTAAACAACTTGAAAGCAATGGCCTTGTATTGAACACGGGAGACAATCGAGGTCAGACAGCAAACGACTGACCTGAAATCTAGGGATGGATAGGTGATGTTAGGGAAGAACAGGATGTTAGCATTTACTTACCTGGTACAGAGGTTGCCAGAAGCCAGATAAGCTGGAAAGAGGATTTAGCTAGAATTTTTTTTTTTTTAAATCAAATTGCTAAAGGCTGAGTGTGGGCTAGTATGAGATTATAAAGCCCCTTAGCTGCAGACATAGAAAAGCTCACACCTTCTTCACACTTCTTGCAGGATTTTCCTCTTGGAACCCACAGGTGCTCACAGAATTATAGCACCTGCTCAGGACAGAAGCTAAAGCAGAACATCAGAGAACACCCACCTCCCCCATACTGCCACCACCATGCTAATAAGTGTCAAGTGAAAATCATAGTGGAATAGAGCTGGGAGAGCTGCAGAATAAAAACTGTCTTTGAGGAGCACAACACTGAGAAGACCCAAAGCCAAGTGGAAAGCAAACTTCAAACTCAGCCCATCTCCCGATTATGTTACTACAAACTTTCAGACTAAAAAGCACAGCAGAAGGAACAGTATGCTAATCTCCAAGCATTAAAAAATGTATAGCTTAGTATCTGCTGTCCAACATAACATGTCAAGCTTTCATCAAAAAAAAAATTGGGGGGCACCTGGGTGGCTCAGTGGGTTAAGCCTCTGCCTTCAGCTCAGGTCATGATCTCAGGGTCCTGGGATCGAGCCCCGCATCAGGCTCTCTGCTCAGTGGGGAGCCTGCTTCCCCCTCTCCCTCTGCCTGCCTCTCTGCCTACTTGTGATCTTTTAAAAAAAAAATTGAGAGGCATACAAAAGGTCAAGGGAAAACACAGTCTGAAGAGATAAAGCAATTATCAGAAACAGTTCTAGTTATGTCACAGATATTGGAACTAGTAAGGAATTTATTATGATTAACATGTTAAAGGCTCTAATTGAAAAGGTAGATTACATGCAAGGATAGTTGATTTCATCAGAGAGATGAAGACAATAAGAAGAAACAAAATGGAAATGCTAGAAACAAAAACCACGGTGACAAAGATGAAGAATGTCTTCGACACAGCCAAGGGTATAATCAATGATCTTGCTAATAGATCAGCAGAGACTATCCTAAGTGAAATACAAAGAGAAAAAAAGAGCAGGAAGAAAAACAGAAGATCCAAGAGATATGGGGCAGTACCAAATGATACAACACGCTTGTAATGAAATTTCAGAAGGAGAAGAAAGAGCGACCAAGGCAGAAGAAATATTTGAACAAATTACAAAATAATGGCTGAAAATTTTCCAAAATTAGTGGCAGACATCAAATTATAGATCCAAGAAGCTCAGAGAAGACTAAGCAATGAGAAAACAAAACCTAGGTGTAGGTTTCCAGTGGCTGCTCTAAGAAATTATCACAAACTTGGTGGCTTAAAACAACAATGATTTCGCTGATCAAAGTTCTGGAAGCCAGAAGTCTAAAATCAGAATCATGGGCCTGAATCAAGTCAGGGCATACTTTCTTTTGAGGCTATGGGGCAAATCTAGTCTTTGCCTCTTTCAGCTACAAGTGGCTGCTACCATTCCTTGGCTTGGGGCTGAATCACTTCAATCTTGAAACCCATTTGTTCTCTCTTCACAGTGCCTTCTTCTCTGTATGTTTGTCAAAAGCACAAGGGATAGGAGGAAGAATTAGAAATATGCTGTTATATGGTTCTGATGCTACATGTGAAGCAGTGTAAGAGTTTTTGAAAGTAGACTCCAATTATAAACCAATAAACATGTTTTTAAAGAAGTGTAATAAATATTCAATAGAAGAGAGAAAATGTACTCATAAGAATATTAAATTATACGTAGAGAAAGCAGAAATGAGGAAATTAAAAAAGAACAAATGGAGCAAATAGAAGACGCCTAACAGGATGGTAGATTTTAATCCAACCATGTATAATCTCGTTCAGTGTGAATGGTCTAACACATCAGCTAAAAGACAGAGATTTTCATATTGGATTAAAAGACCTTAGGACTCAACTATGTAATATCTATAAGAAATCCATGTTAAATATAAACACATAGGTAGGTTAAAAGTAAACCAATGGAGTAATGCATACCATGCAAACACTACACAAAAGAAAACTAGAGTAGCTGCGTTAAGGACAGCAAAAGTAAACTTTAGAACAAGAAATATTAACAGGATAAAGAGGGACATTACGGGGGTGTCTGGGTGGTGTAGTCGGTTAAGCCTCTGACCTTTGCTTTTGGCTCAGATCAAGATCTCAGGGTCATGAGATCAAGCCCCACGTGAGGCTCCATGCTCAGTGTGGAGTCTGCTCAAGGTTCTCTCTCACTCTCTCTCTCCCACCCCTTCTGCTCCCCATCCTCCCCTCTACCGCAATGTCTCTCTCTCAAAGAAATAAATAAAATCCAAAAAAAGAAGGACATTACATAATGATAAAGAGATCAATTCTTTTTTTTTTTTAAGATTTTATTTATTTAATTGAGAGAGAGAGAGAGAGAGATCACGAGAAGGGAGAAGGTCAGAGGGAGAAGCAGACTCCCAATGGAGCTGGGAGCCCGATGTCGGACTCGATCCCGGAACTCCGGGATCATGACCTGAGCGGAAGGCAGTCGCTTAACCAACTGAGCCACCCAGGCGCCCCAATTCTTTTTTCTTAAGATTTTATTTATTTATTTGACACAGAGAGAGAGAGAGAGAGAGAGAAAACAAGCAGGAGGAGCATCAGGCAGAGGTAGAGGGAGAAGCAGGCTTCCTGCTGAGTAGGGAGCTCGATGTGGGACTCAATCCCAGGACCCTGAGGTCATGACCTGAGCCAAAGGCTGAAGCTTAAACTGACTGAGCCACCCAGGCGCCCTAAGAGGTCAATTCTTTAAATAATCCTAGGTATGTGTGCTTAACAGTAAAGCTTCAAAATAAATGAGGAATAAAAAAAGGGTAGATCTGAAAGGACAAATAGACAAATCTATAATTCTAATTGGAATATATTGATTGATATTTTGCCTACAAAATATCAGTACACCTATAGATGACACATTATTAACCGACTTGACTTACTTGACATTTATAGACTGTGCCGAACAACAAAAGCAGAATATACATTTTTTTCTAAGTGCACATGGCGCATTTGCCAAGATAGACCACATTCTGGGCCGTAACACAAGACTTATGACATTTTAAATAGAAATCATACAAAGTATGTTCTTGGCCCATGCCAGAACTAAACTAGAAATCAATAATGAAAAGCTATTTATGAAAATGTCAAATATTTGGAAATTAAACAACACATTTCTACATAATTTATGGGTCAAAAAGGAAGTCTCAGTGGAAGTTAAAAGTATTTTGGCTTAAACAGAAATGAAAATCCAGCATTTCAAAATCTGGCATATTCTAGGGCTCCCCAGAAAACCATCCTAAAGCATCTGGTAGTAACAGAAAGTAAGGAAGTTCTTGAACATAAATTAATTAATAAATAAAAGTAAACAGAAAAGAAATTTTAAAAGTTGGAAGCATGTCAAAAAGATGCAGGAGCCAACCTGAAAGTGTTCCCAGTGATCAAAGCTGGAACGATTTGAGCAACAAAATAAATACCATTAATTTTGGATTATAAAGCTGGGGAGCAAATAAGTATCCATGATTTTACACTGATATAAATCATTGAATAAAAAAATAAGTGGAGGAGAAAGGAAAAACTTGTTATAATACAATTCCAAAGAACACATGTTGAAGGAATGAAAGAACTAGAAAATCAGCCTTAGAACATCACAGTAGTAATCTCTGCGGACAGACCCTGATGAATGCAAAAATTAATGGGAAAAACTTTAAGGGGACACAGAATATTTGCATGGCCTCGAAGTATCTCCCCCTAAACCTTTATTAATTATGGTGATGGTTTTAGCATATGTCCACAAAGTCCTGACTCCTCCTTCTTCTAGAAAATCGAGCTTAGTTCTCCTTCCCTAGAATACAGGCTGGTCTTGGGGACTTGCTTCCAAAGAATGGCCTGTGGGATGGAAAAAAATCATAACTTTATGGTGGAGAAACTGGCAGACACTGCCTTAAGCAAGAGGACTGAGACTAATATAATCAGGGATAAGTCATATGGTTATTACGCACCGCCTAATATGATGTGGTAAGAAGATCCATAACCCCAATCCAATCATGGGCACACATCAGACAAGCCCCAGTTGCTGAACATTCCACAAACCACCTGTCTTCAAAAGTGCCAAGGTCATGGGAAGCAAGGGAAGACTGAGAAACTGTCACAGATTAGAGGAAACCAAAGAGACATGACAAGCGAATGCAGCGATGCAGCCTGGTAGTCTGGGTTAGACCCTGGGACAGAGAAAGGATATTGATGGGGAAACCGGTGAAATCTGATTTAAGTCTACAGTTTCATTAATAGGGTTGTACCCATGTGAATTCCAGAGTCTTCATAGCTGTACCATGATTATATAAAGTGTTAATATTAGGAAGAGCTGGGGGATGGGTATCTGAGAGCTCTCTGTAGAATCTTTGCAATTCCTCTGTAAACCTAAAATTATTTCAAAATAAAAGATTTTTAAGTTATCCATATGCTGAATACTCCCACACTGGACTTGTGTGTAAGAAATTAAATTCTATTATGTTAAGCCTTAGAAATTTTGGGGGTTTTTCTTAATTGAAATTAGTGTCATCTTAATATACCATGGATCGTAATTATCAGGCAGAATCTTTTTGAATTAATTCTATTCCATGAACACATATTTGACCACTCAATCAAGAAGAGATTGCGTATTTATTATAAGTTGTTGTAAGAGATCCAGAAAAAGTTGACCAGCTGCTCTTTTTGTAATTAGTTCTCCAAAATTAAACCCTAAATTATTCTCCACTTTGTCCTATGTTTGTTATTTTTATCTTTACAGCTATAAGTACAACAAGATGCTGGAAATGAGAGTGCCTAGAGAACTCTGAACTTGAGCAAGACCTTGAATGACAGGGAAGATGTGGCATTGTAGGTTCAGATACCTTCGGGGGACAGGCAGGTAATACGCACGTTTGAATGGGGCCTGCTAGGAACCACGGAATGAATGTTTACCTAGGGCCATTTCAATACAGAATTTTGAACATTACACCAATCGAATGACAGAGGTCTGCCATTTAGAATGGTCCAAGGGTAAGAGATGACACCTGGTAATGTAGATCCTATGGGGAGGAGAAAACAGAATGCCTTTCAAGTAGGAGGCCTCTCAAGGTGAAAGGTAGGTATACACAGAGCAGGTTCATAGTATGATGGCAATCTAGCCTGGTGTTTAAGGAGAAAAGGTAGCATGCCTGGGGCATTTGACCCGGAAGGGATTTGAGTGGTCACGTAACTAAGTAGTATGCAGTGTGACTCTGTGTGGCCTAAGGGTTCACAGAACCTCCCTGAAGTCTGGGGAGAGGGGCTTCTGAAATTTACCTCCCAGACCTGTTTAATTTGATCTACACGTGGCATTTCCCTGTGATAACTTATTTGAATAAATAGTTTCATGTCAAAAAATAGGTTGAAACCTCTTGATCTAAGAGCCCTAAGTCTTTTCATATTATAAAGAGGCCCAAGATGTTGAAGTGACTTGTCCAAGATTCCAAATTTATATGGATTTCCTTAGATTTGCCCTGCATGTCTGGCCCCTTTCTACTGAGGTCTGGACAGACCTGGACAGACCTGGAATAAATATGCTCCTTGGGAGGACCCCACATTTTTAAATTTTATTTTATATTTTATTTTGTTTTATATTTTATATTATTTTATTTTATTTATTTATTTTATTATTTAATTTAATTTATTTTAATTTTTATTTTATTTATTTTCTGCCCTGTAAGCTTCATGTTAGGTGCTGCTCTGGAATCAAGAATTTAAGAAGGACGATAAGACTTTGGATTATTTTCATCCATTCCCTAAGTGAATAAAACATTTGAAAGCAGGTTTTAACAAAAGAGTAAAGAGCAATGGACATTTGAGAGACAGGCAGTAACCACAAAAACAACAATTATAATACCTTGTGTCTATTGAATAGTCGCTACGCACCGCCCCAAGAACCTTACAAAGACTTTTGGATTTACCCTCACACTAACCCCAGTAGGTAACTAGTGTCATCCCCATTTGATAGGAATGAAAGTAACACCTCCTCAGAGAGGTTAAGTAATTTTCCCAAAGTCTAATTATATAATTATTAATCTCTTATTGGGACTTTTTCAATAGAAGCTAAACGTGAATAAATCTATACATTCCCCTTCACTCTTTTGTTCAGAGTTGCTATGAGAACTCTAGCCTTCTGCTGATGGGATAGTTGCTCCCAGCAACCCCCAGCCCACCCTCCTCCAGATAGGCTTTAAAAAATGGGATCTTCTCAGGGGCGCCTGGGTGGCTCAGTGGGTTAGAACCTCTGCCTTTGTCTCAGGTCACGATCTCAGGGTCCTGGGGTCGAGCCCCGCATCGGGCTCTCTGCTCAGCAGGGAGCCTGCTTTCCCTTCTCTCGCTCTCTGCCTGCCTCTCTGCCTACTCGTGATCTCTCTCTCTGTCAAATAAAATCTTTTAAAAAAATAAAATTGAAAATGGGCTCTTCCTGAGTCCAGTAAAAAGGGGTGAGCAGATACAGGTAAAAATGTTCCCGTAGAGCTAGCATCTCAATGTCAAGGTGGTAGGCCACATAACCCTGAGAATGAGGGAGCCCAGCTGTCATCAGCCTCCATCAAATGACTCAGATAGTTTTCAGATGTGGTGGGTGGAATGAAACTCAAAGCTTGTTGGACTTCAAACATTTCTTCCTCTGTTTAATACATCCTGTGTGTTCTCCAGGGGAAATGCAATCCCTTATGCTTCTGTGATTCAACACAGTTGTTGCTTTTAAGTATATTTGAAATCCCAGAGGTCCCTTGGGCAAATCCTTTTAAGTGAGAAAGCTACATTTTACTGAATCAGATAACTCAATTTTGAGTTCCAAGAAACTTGGGAATGTGATTTGAAACTTCCAACCATTAAAGTATGAGCTGGTGCAAAAGGTGGAAAAGTGCATCTCATCTTTGCTTGTCTGACAGCAGAGGCTGAGAACGTTCCCTCACTCACCATTTCGATGTAGAGGAAGGCAGGGAGGGGGAAATATAGAGAAGGAGAAGCGAATTACCACACAGCTGGGATAGGAGACTTAGTTCCTGCTCCTTCTCTCTCATCAACTGGAGAAGGAAGTCACAGGATTACAACCCCTTGGTTGCGGCTTGATAACGTCTGGACCACCACTTCCCATGGTTCCCTAGCAGTGGTTACTGTTTGAACCCATGTGACTTCTGGATCCATTTAATCTTTCCATGCTTCCGTTTTCTCACATCTAAAATGAAAATAATAATAGTTCCAACCTCATTAGGTTGTTGAGAGTGTTTGATGAGTTAATCCCATAAAGTGCGTAGAACTATGCCTGTCACGCATTGTAGGAACTCAGTAAAGGTTAATGGTATTAAAGCCGTGGTGATCTATTCCTAAGCGGTTCTAGAGGTCCAGAAGAATCCTAAGGCTCTAGAGCTCTAAACATGATTTTGTCTCCCAGCCACTCTCTAAATCATAGGGGTGGTGGTGGTGGCGGCGGCTAGTTCACCGACCATTTAGAAGACATTCAAGAATGGCGCCAGGGTGGCTCAGTCAGTTAAGCATGTGCCTTAGGCTCAGGTCATGATCACGGGGTCCTTGAATCAATCTCTGAGTCAGTCTCCCTGCTCAGTGGGGGAGTCTGCTTCTCCTTCTCCCTCTGCTCCTCCCCCATTCTTGTGGGCACATGCTTGCTCTCTCTCTCAAATAAATAAATAAATAAATAATTTTAAAAAAGAATGGTCCTAAAAAAAAAAAAAAGAATGGTCCTTTATGACCACTGGTGTGATCTCAACCCTATTCCTCCAAAATCACTGTGGAGTCTTCTGGAACACTTCAGACCCTAAATATGGACACTAAAAGAAGAAATGCTGAAACATGAAGTGTCACTGTAACTCAAACCACATGGTCAGTTGGGTAGAATGCTAGCTGATGGTTGAGCAGGATGGTGATACACCCCAGGTAATGCTAATGGAAGTTGCACTTGAGGAAGATATAGATGCATGTAGGTCATCTACATGCTGCATGTAGGTCACAGGTTATGGTTCTAACTAGTCTTCTGGGGGCAGAAGAGGTCCTACATTGGATTTCTGGTCAGTGAGGAAAAGTCACACAGTATTCGATTAATACTTTCTAAACACCTACTATGCTCTGGGTCTCTTGTAAGACAATTATTTCCACAAAGATTTATTGAGCACCTACTATACACCAGCACATTTCTAAGTTCTAGGCATACAGCAGTGGATAAAATAGGCCAAAATCCTTACCCAAATGGAAGTTATAATTTAGTGGAAGAGACAGGTAAATAACAAAAATATCAAGTATGATAGATAGCAGTCAGTGCGAAAGTAAAAAAAGAAAAGCAGAAAATGGAGATAGAGTCAAAGATGGAGTAATTATGGCTTTTTGGATAGACCAAAGGAGGTGAAGGGGAGTATGCCATATGGATATTTACAGAAGGAATATTCTATGCCGGGGAAAGAGCCGATGCAAAGGCCCCAAGGCAGCAGTGTGCCCGGGATGGTCAGAGAATGGCAAGAAAGCTTTCAGGTCTTGAGGTTAGAGATGGGGTGACTGACCAAATCAGGTAAGGCCCTACACATTATTATTATTATTTTTTAAAGATTTTAATTATTTATCTGACAGAGATAAAGAGATCACAAGTAGGCAGAGAGGCAGGCAGAGAGAGAGGGGGAAGCAGGCTCCCTGCTGAGCAGAAAGCCCGATGCAGGGCTCGATCCCAGGACCCTGAGATCATGACCTGAGCCAAAGGGCAGAGGCTTAACCCACTGAGCCACCCAGGCACCCCAAGGCCCTGCACATTATTTTAAGGACTTTGGCTTTTACAGTGTGAGCTAGGAAGCCACTCTAGGGTTATAAGCAAAAGAATGATACGTTCTGCCTATGTTTCATGGGATTACTTTGGCTGCGGTGTTTAGAATCAAGATGAAGGAGGCAAGGACAGAAGTCGAACAGTTAGGAGGCTGTGGCAACAACCCAAGTGAGACATAATCATCGCCTGGGTCAGAGTTATAGTAGTAAAGCTGGTGAGAACTGGTCAGATTCCAGATCTATTTCGAAAGAAGGCCCATCAGGAGTTTCTGATGAGTTTGATGTATAGTGTGAGATGAGAAGAGTCGAGGATGCCTTCAGGGTTTCCGGCCTGAAGCCCTGGAAGATTAGAACTGTCATTAACTGATTTGGGTGGTGTGAGGGAGGCTTCAAGAGGAGGAGGTTTGGAGAAGAAGGCCAGGAGCTTGGTCAGTTTGCACATTAAATGCCTATTAACATCCAGATGGAGATGTCAGGCAGGCCCGTGGTTGTATACACCTGAAGCCCAGGAGAAGATTTGAGATGGAGATATAATTTAGGGAGTCATGAGCATATAGAGAGTAGAGAAATCTAGGAGATTGAATGAAATCATTGAGATGGTGAGTGTACCCAGAAAAGAGAAGATATTCAAAGATGAAGTCCTGGGGCTTCACGTAGAGGTCAGTGGGATATGGAGGAAGTAGCAGGGGATGGAGAAGAAACAACCATTGAGGTAGGAAGCAAGCAGGAGAGTATGGCGTCCTGGAAACCAAGTGAAGAAAATGTCTCAACGGGAAGAGTGATCAATTCAGTAAAAGACTGCTGATCTAGCAAGCGAAATGCAAACATCAAATGGACCCCTGGATTTTGCAATATGGAGGTCATCCAAGCAGTGTAGTTTTAGGGAGGAGTGAGGAAGAATGACCTGGAAGAGATAATGAGGAGGAAAGAAGATACTACCCCACATCTAGACCTACCTAGTGACATGAAGGGTCTGGGAGACAAAATGGCTACCATTTGAGGAGGCTGCCAGGGAAGCAGGGGCCTCTGAGAAAAGGTAAGTTTCAGATAGAGCAAAAAAGTGAAGGGAAGAGTCAAGGAAGTGTAAGGTGTCATGAGGAATGGGACAGAAGGAAGGGAGATGGTTATAGTCTAGTCTCCATAAGGAGACTAGAGGTCAGGGGATAGAGGATAGCTGGGAGCCCTAGATTTCTTCTGGTGACTGACATGAACAGGAATATAGGACATGATGTTCTAAAGTAGACTGTGCTAGTAAGTGTCGGGCAGTTTGAGAGGAGTGATGGGAATACAAAGAATCTGGGAATTCCTAACTGACTTCTACCGATGGAGGATGAAGTTTGCATAAAGGAAACCTTGCTCCTCCTAGCATGTGTGCTTCCTCTTTCTGATGGAGGACTAGGGACTATAGGAGGAGTGACCTTACCTTGAACTCACAGGAAATCTCTTGACCCCTGGGGATGGTCGCCTGCCCAGCCAATGCAAGAAATACTCTTACAGGCTTGAGTGCAACCACTGAAGTCCCCAGCATAGACCTCTCCACTTTAGCTGGAGAGGAGTGGTCATCGCCATTGGCACTCCAGGCAGCCACGTTGTCCCAGTCCCCACTCCCAGGCTTCTGTGACCAAAAGTCAACCCACAACTATTCCCTCAATCACTAGATCATCTCTCTTTTGTAGGAATATTTCCCACGGTTGTTCTCTGCTAGCTTTGTCCCAAACGGTCCGAATGTATTTTCATGTGGCTGCAAGTGTTTAAACATTCTGACATTTCAATCATGTAATACAGCTGAATGAACTTCCATAGAATTTGGCACAGCAGTGTTGCTTAATTCTTTTCTGACTGTGATCGCCAAGCAGGAACCTAAGAAGTGGCAGGTACCCTCTAGGGAGACACACAAGGCATATGTTGGCTTGTGATTGCAGAGCACGGTTGATGTAAGGGCGTTCTCTAGAGTCCAGTGGCAAATGGTGGGCATTAATTTACCTGAAAATCAGAAGAGACTCAGAATTTCGAGAGGTCTGGAGCCTTGAGGACCCTCCTACAACTTTTTTTATTTTTCCCAAGTTATTTCCCAGTGCTTTGCAGCTGATTCTCCTTTGTTGAACTTCAACCCTGTCATCAACATACTGCCAACATAGCAAGACATAGAGTAACTTATCCAAATTATATTAGAGAACTTACATGTGTCTACCACCTACTCATTTAGCAATGAAAGGTTTGGAAGTGTATTTTCCGATTTGATAATAAGGGCAAGATATCATGACCTTCATTTTACAGATGAGCAAATTTCTCTGTCACTCCTCAGGTGGGACTTATTTTCACCAAACTATTCCATTTATTTGCTCATTCATCATTTATTCAGTATACCTTTCTTAAGCCCTTGTAAGGGCTTGTCAGGATTTTCACAGCCAATACTTCTGCTTAGGATTTGAATATTTGAACATTGTAAACAAATCACACTATATGTGATATTTCTTCAAGAACTGTTTTTAGGAGGATACAAAGCTAGGATGTGGACTCTGCCCTAAAGGATCTCAAAGTCACACTTATGGTATTTACTCTAAACTTCTTAGAGGAAACCCAAGCTGAGATGTGCCTCAGTCCAGCAACTTTTCTTGGTGTCTGTATTGCTTAAGGTAACCCTTGATGCTGCGACATATCAATCCCAACATACATAATGCTTCAAACATAATAGAAGTTTCCTTTTTGTTCGTGTGAAATCCAAAATGGGTGGTCCAACTGGGAAACAACATGGAGGGTAGCATGTGGGAGGTTCTTATGGGCCAGATGGGAAAGTGGCACACAACAGTTCACAGTTCATTCTATTGACAAAGACTAGGACATGTGGCCCCACCTAATCTCAAGAGACGCTTGAAAAATGTGAACTAGCTGTATACTCAGGAAGGCAAGAATTAAGGTTTGATGAGAAGGAGCCATTCTCTGCCATTTAGTGTGTGCCTGTCTGTGTGTGTAGCTTTGGGCATGAGAGGGTTTATCTGGGACAAGATGGATATAAGTACCGTAGCAGAAAGCTAGGCAGGTGCACTCCCCAGGTGGCTTCCAAGGTGAGTTGAGAGAAAGGAGTTATGATCATTTCCAAGGTGTAGCTCTTCGTCACAAGGGGGATTTGTGTTTGAGTGAGGAGCTTGAAAGACTCCTCCAAGATGGGAGAACTTTGCTTTCACTTCAAGTTCTTCTTGTCTCTGGTGCATTCATTCTTCTGAAGCTCTGTCTACCCGTAGGATTAATCCAATGATCTCCTGCTCTCCAGAGCAGGTACTGCCTCTGGCTCCTACAGAAAAGACTTGTCTGGACTCTTCTGATCTTGGATCTCATGTCTTATCCTTCAGATTAATCTAAGCCTATGGGCTAGTGGAACAGAAATACGTAAATTGAGTTCTGTCATATGTTCGTTAACAGGCGTGGTCTGTTGGTTGATCACACAATAATAGAGTTCTCTCTCAAGTTCTAACAACTCATTACTGTCTTTGGGAAAGCCACTTCCTGTTTCTGTATCTCTAGTTCTGCTGGGAGTGGGGGAGAAGTGACGTTTTACACATCGTAGCTATCTTGAGGGCACACAGTGGCTTCCCAATAAATGCTCTCGACATACTAGCTTTCAGTAAAAAGTGATTCTGAAGTCCTCTGCAAATCCCAAAATACCAGCCAAGGGTTCCTCACTGCTGAGTCTGTGGGCACTTCCAAGTTTTGGCTGAGGGGAAAAAATAGCCTCCTCTCACTTTTTACTTTGTAATTGGATGTTAAAATAGAAATTTCTGCTGAGACACTAATAGATACCAGATACCAAAGGGATTTGAGATAAATTTCCTAGAGGATTTGCAAAAAGAAATGGCAAGACCCCCAAAATTATGAGTTTTGTGACTCACTCACAACCTGGGGAAAAAGGGTTGAAGGTTAGAGTTAAGCAGAAGATTTTTTTAGATGCGATTTATTTGAGAAAGCTCTGTTGAGAAGACGGGGAGATAATTCTCTCTTTACCTCAGATCGTGAAAGAGGGGCTTCGGCGAAACCATTTAGTGGGGTAATATGTGTTGCCCAGCATTCGAAGGAAGACTCAGTAGATGAATGTCTACTTCATCCCTGGAATGGATGGACTAAGAGTTCTAGCGGGTGGCTGCAATGGGCGGACCAACGACCAACAGTTCTGGAATCTGCTGGAGAAAAGGATGCGTAAGTGTTTCTCGTGAAACTGATTTGGACCTGAGTGTGTGTGTGTTTGAGAGAGAGAAACAAGTAGCGGTAGGATCAATTTAGGAATTATCCAGCAGGGCCCCCTTAAAACAGTGAAAAAAAAAAATCTTTGGAGAATAAAGCTGACAATAAAGCCAAGGGAATAGCCAGCGACTGAGAAAACAGCAAAGAGATGAGACAGGAGAGACTCAGTCTATCACCTGGGGCAAGAGTACTGCAGGTGACAGAGCCCTAGCATTTGGGGTGTGTGTGTGTGTGTGTGTGTGTAGACATTCCAGTTAAAAAAGGCCTGTCTCTCCCCTGGCCCCCCAGCTACATACTTCTCCCTCCTCACACCCCGGGGCGGCGGCAGGAAGCATGAAGAACCAGGTGAACAGATGGGGAAAGAAAAACAAAGAAGCACTATTTTTTCTCCAGATCGAAAGCTGACCATGTCTCTTCCCACCCTACCCCCTGTTCTAAGCTTCCTACCAGTGTCCGGTCCTGTTCAAAATTTTGATCATCACACAGACCTGGAAATTTCGGTTCCTGATAATTCCCAAAAAGAGAATACGTTTTGGACCGAAAGTGGCCATAAGAATTTTTATTACCCAAGCACTCCAGAAAAGAAATGGAGCTCCCCAGGATTTTGTCTAGGGGCTGGGAAGGAATTCTCCTTCTGAATAAATGTAAAGGAGTAGGAGGAGAAAAAATAATAAAATTACCTTGTATTTATGTAACAGCAGGGCGATAGCCCCTTTGGAATGTATTGGGAATGTTCCTCATCCTCCCCCTCACCCATGACATTTATCCTGGAAAGAGGCAGATGATTGTTTTTCTTTTACGGACATATTAAATACCTCCCCATGTGCATTGTATCCCTTTTCCTCACCCCGATCTCTGAGGAAATGGAGACACCCTCATTTCTACTACCTACACTTATTTTTTTGCCTGCAGTGCCTCAAGGCATTATTTTGGAGTCGATTTCTAAATTTTAAGATGCTTAATTAAATAAATGCATGCAAATGCTAGGTGTTTTTTTTTTTTTCTGCTTAAACACACAGCCACAAATTTATTGCTTCAAAATTGTGCTTCGCTCCAGAATTTAGCCATAGTTGCGAGCATATTAGCATTGCACTCTGGAATGACATAATCATTTCAGCATCAGGCTCCATTTCAAAAGATACTTCAGATGCCAGGAGGTTTCCAAGGGATTGATTTCCTCCCTCTCCTTATTTACTTATTTTCTTTTTTTGTATTGCAGTAAAATTCAAGGCTGAGGAAGAGCTAGCTCTCTGAATCCCAGGCTAGGAGTAAATAATTCAGCACGGTGTGGTACAGAAACTGCTTCCCTCTGCCTCATTTTTTTAAAAACTTGTGTCTGTGTGGATTCAAGATCCCGCTGAGTGCTCTGACGTAGAGCAGGGCAGATATCCTGGCTGGATTGAGAGAGACAAACTCAGTGAGGTGTAAGTCATGGGACAAGGGGCTGGGCCATTCTGAAACTTGATGGAAACTGACACGGCTTTGAAGCTTTGGTTTTTCAGGGGAGTAAACTCCCTGAGGGGTGTTTTGCAGCCAGGTCGGAGCAACAAAGGGACACAGTATGCAACAAAGGGACACAGTATGCAAAGCAGGGGCAGTGCTATCTGGCTACTTTCCTTGCCTTCCTCTTTTGCTTTTGGATTGACAACGGAGTCCTGGGTACACAGCCTTGGTGAACTTCCAGCTGCTATGTTAGTTGCACTGATGCCCCCACCGATTTGGCAACATGTCTTCCTCACCAAACCCCTCCCCCAGAACCTTAAAAAAGTATCAAAATTTACCTCCTGCCTTTAACTACCAATTCCGCTGCCCGATAGTGTATTTGTCCAACAGTGCTGTAACCTTCAAAGCAACCGTACTGGCTTGATTTTGTGCGTGATCAACTAGAACTCTGTTTGGACACAGCAGTTGCGGGCACTGTGTTAAGTGGGTAGGGACCGCAGAGAGGTCCAGGAGGACCATCCTGCTAATGACAATGTAGCACGTGGTGTCGAGGCCCCGCCCACACCCAGTTCATTGCGTTCAAAATGGCTTCCAGCTGCCAACGTCTCCATCTCGGGGTCAGGAGGCCGTGTCCCAAACCACGGTTGGCCACTCTGCCTGGGCATGTGGCAGGCCGGAAGTGTCAGGAATTAATGCTCCCCAAAAGCGGCCTCCCACCAATGATGGTCAGAGCCGGTGTACAAATGTGCCAAGTCCTTTGTCTCTCAAGTGCGGTGCTTCTGAGATGTATGTATTACGTTGGTTGCCAGAATTTACCCACGAAATTTAGTGCCAGTCCCTCACTGGGATGGCTGGATTGATAATACCCCCTTTCTTGGTTTTTCTCCCTCACTTCACTATTTCCGTGCTGGTGTTCCCCAGAACCTCCAAAATAAACCTCTGAGACTCAAATTCTTATCTCGCTGAGTCTGCTTTTTAGGAACCCAGGCCAATACCAAAAGCCATAGCCCACTTAAACCCTGAAAAGGTCTTCAAACTCAATATCGAATATCCAAGTATATTAGGAAATTCTTTTATTATTTATTTATTTATTTATTTTTCATAGAGAACAAGACAGAGAGAGAGAGAGAGAACAAAGAACAAGCAGGGGAAGTAGCAAAGGGAGAGGGAGAAGCAGGCTCCCCACTGAGCAAGGAGCCTGACTCGAGATTCGATCCTTGGACCCCAAGATCATGGCCTGAGCTGAAGGTAGATGCTTAACCAACTGAGCCATCCAGGCGCCCAGGATAATTCTTTTAAACAAACATGTCCTAAGGATGGAGGAGTGACATACCCGTGCACAACCCCTGTGTGTCTTTCCTTGCCTGCTCTGGTCAGGGCCACTGCAGTGTGGACAGAAATGGAAGGTGTTCCAAGTTCCACACCATCCTTTGAACTAATCCTCCAACTTCTCCTCCCTCCTATCTGCCTTGTATCACACCGGCAGGCCAGTTCTCTCCACACCCCATTTTCAGATATTCCTCCCTGTTCAGAAATCGGAAGCAGCCTCCGATCGGGCAGCCACAAGGCAAAATGTCTCTGCCTCATCCTAAGCTTTTCTCGTATTCTGGGGAGAGAAGCAGGTTGTTTATTGTCCCAACCCCCTTCCTGCTGATCCGTGCATTGGCGGTGCCTGCATTTGGCCACTGAAGGCCACAGTTCCTATTGGACACCCTCTTATAGCTACAGCGGTTACTCTTGTTCTCCCTTTTTCTTTCTTTCTTTCTTTTTTTTATTTGTCAGAGAGAGCGAGCACAAGCAGGGGAAGAAGCAGGCAGAGCAAGCAGAGGGAGAAGCAGACTCCCCACTGATCAGGGAGCCTGATGAAGGACTCGATCCCAGGATCCCCTAATCGTGACCTGAGCCAGAGGCAGATGCTTAACTGAGTCACTCCAGTTCTCTTCAGGTCATTTAACCACTCTGTTCTCTTGAGCCTCTGGGCCACCTTCTCATGCCAGGGTACTTGACTATCGCTTGTTAGTTCTTTCTGGTAAGCTCTCTCCACTTATCCTTCTGACTGTGCCATCTGTGTCCTGCCAGCACCCCCACGCTAGCAGAAAAATCAGGAGTTCTGGGTTCCAGACTTGCCTTTGTCACTTTCTGCCTTGTGTGACTTTGAATCTTATCTGCGTGCTTTGAGCCCTCTACTCATTATCCGTTAATGGAAACAATAAGGCTTACACAGCACACCTCATAGGGTTGCTATGAAACAACATAGGCTAACAAAATTTAGTTTTGTGCTGGAAAAGATATTGTTTTATAAATGTGGAGAACCCCATAAATCTCAGGTTTTGTTATTATCGTCTCAGAAGATTCTTAAGTGAGACTCAAAAAAACACATTCCCAGAAGAGGAAAAACAAAACAAAACAAAACAGGAATAGGGTCACAGAAGGAAGTAGACAACTCGAGAGAAATATCCATGCCGCTTATAAGTCATTTATGTCAGTGATTCATCTGGGGCCATCCTTGCTCAGGGCCTCAAGCACAGGGCAATCCTGTGTGTGTTGCCATAGCAACTGCCAGCCGGAATCTGGAAATTCCAGCAGCTTACAATATCAATCATCATGAGAAAAGGGATCAGAGCAAGCTGCAAAAAATGTATATCATGGTGGCCATAGAAAAAACCATAGTAGAGACAGTCAGTAGAAGTTGTTCTCAAATATCCGTGGTGGACCCGCACGTCAATTTCACTGGGAACTTACTAGACACGCAGAGACTTGAGCCCCACTCAAGACCTACTGAGTCAGAAACTCTAGGGGTGGGACCCAGAACTGTGTTTTAATATGCCCTCTAAGTGATTTCAGTGCATGCTAAAATTTGAGAACCACCACCCTAAGGGTCGGGAAGTTAGGCTCCCACTCCCGGTGTCGAAACCTGCAGAGCGTGAATAATGAAGAGACTGAAATAAAAGTTTAGAAATGGAAGGCAAGTATGATCTCATCTTTTCCCTGTGGCTTACCTGAGTAGGAATGGTGACTTCAATACAGCGGTGGAAAGTCTGACTGTATGCGTTCTCCATCTCCACGTGATAAATGACCACAAACTGACTAGCTTACAACAACACACATTCATTATCTCACAGTGTCTGTGGGTCAAAAGTCCGGCCATGACTTAACCGGGTCCCCTGCTTTAGTAGCTCACAAAGTTGCAGTGAAGGTGTTGGGCGGGACTGGGTTCCCATCCGATGCTTGAATGGAGAAGGGATTGCTACCGAGTGGCCTCACGTTGGCAGAATTCATTTCCTTGTGGCTGTAGGATTCACAGAAGCTTGCTTCTTCAAAGCCAGCCATGGAGAGAGAAACCTCTAGCTAAATGGAATCTTATGTAACAGAACACAGTCATGGGAGAGACCATCCATCACCTTGACGTATTCTGTTGGTTAGAAGTAAGTCATGGGTGTGGCCCACACTCCAGGGGAAGGGAGGGGATTACACAAGGGTGTGAACAGAGGGAGGTGGGGATCATAAGACCCATGTGCAAAGAAAGTCTTCTAGAGTCTGCCCTCTGGCCCCCATGATTATTCAAGTCTCTCTCACATAGAAAATACACTGATCCCTGTCCAAAGGTTCCCAGGAGTCTCATGGCATTAGAGCGTCAGCTCAAAGTCCAAAATCTCATCATCTAAATCAAATCTCCAAGTATGGAGAAGACACCTTGGTGTCACAGACACACAGCTCTGGGGTTACAATTGTTTTCCCGTCGTTGGCCCCTTACCCAACATACAATGGTGAGACGAGCACAGCATAACAGCTGGACATTCCAGTTCGAAAAGGGACAGAATGGAGCTGAAAAGGAGTCAACGGTCCACAGCCGTTCTGAAATCCAAGCAGGCAAATAGTGCGAGTTACCTGATTAGATTTCAGGGTGGAAACCATTCTTCCTGGCTCTCGGCTCCACCCTCTGAGCTCTTCTGTGTTAATCGGCCTTCCGTTTTCACGAGAGGTAGCCTCTGTTTGCCACTTAGTGGCTTTATCAGCCTGCTTCCTGCCAGTGTAATTTGAGGGATCCAACAGCCTCTCCATTTTGTACTCCCTCTGTCCTTTTCAGTTCAAGCTGGCAGTGTTTATTATGAAGCAATTTTCTCAGGAACTTTGTGGGTGTTCCATGGACTTCAATGGGGTTTGCTCCATTAGACAAAAGTTGCACCCACAGATTTTTCTGTTTTTTTCCTGAAACAATCCCTTCTCTATTCGGACCTCTTGTTGAGAGGGCATAGAAGCTTTCTAGAAAGCCTGTGGTTTGATTGAGAGGATCTGTGAAACACAGTCTCTTGAAAGGATCCCTTGTACGACCGAACACTCTAACTTCTCTGACTTCTTGACCTTTCCGACGTTTTAGCAAAAGCGTATGGGGTTACTTTCTTCCTAGACACTCTTTGTCTAGACGGAGCTGTCTTAATTTTAGTATCTCTTTGCCATCTGAAAAGACTGCATTTCCAAAATCATCAAGTCCTCTTTCTTTTTTTTTTCTTCCCTCTATTTATTTCTCTCCTCTCACATTTCACTCCAAGCAACAAGAATAATTAGGCAACACCGTAAATACTTGACTGGCAAGTCTCCTTAGCTAGATAACTGAGTTCAGTGGCTTCTAAGTTGTGCTTTGCCTGTAACAACAGGAAATCCCTTTTCTGAGCCTTCTGTCCGTACATAGCAAGGATTCTCCTTCCTTCCATTTCCACTAACATATTCCTCACTTCATCTGAGCCCTCACCAACAGCATATTCCAACTCCAGACTTCTACTGCTCCAGGCCATTTCGACTTTCTCTATAATGTTCCTCCAGATTCTTCCAGAGGCTGTTTAACATGAAGCTGCAAAGCCATTCCCACATTTCTAAGTATTTGTTACAGCAACATCCTACTACTTGTACCAAAATATGTTAGTTTTCTATCACTGTATAATGAATTACCATGAAATTAGCAGCTTCAAACAAGATTCATTAGTTATCTCAGTTTCTGTAGGTCAGAAGCTATAGTATCATTTAGTCTGGGCCTCTGTTCAGGGTTTCACAAGGTTGAAATCAAAGGATCAGCCAGGAGTCAGAGGGCTGAGTGCAGAAGAATTTCACTCCTAGCTCCCTCAGGTTACTAGAAGAATTTATTTCCTTGGGGCCGTAGGATTCATGGAAGCTTGCTTCCTTAGAGCCAGTGAGAGAGAGACTGCTAGGAAGATAGAATCTTGTATATTGTAACATAACCATCAGGATGACATCCTTCACCTTTGCCATAATTTATTGATCAGAGGCAAGTCACAGATTTGACACACATCCCAAGGGAGAGGATTATATAAGGACATAAACACAGGAAGATAGAGATTTTTGGAGTCACCCTAAAATCTGTTTGCCATGCTGACCTTTTTCAAAATAAACACAACAAACATAAATTTCAGGGGGAGAATCCTGTCACGTGAAGAACATGTGTAAATTAAAGCCTAAGAGCTCACGGGTGGGTGCAAAGAGAAAATCAATGAAGCATGGAAAGAAATTTTTTTAAAGATTTTATTTATTTATTTGAGGGAGTGAGCAAGAGAGAGAGCACGAGTGGGGGGAGCCTGACACGGGGCTCGATCCCAGGACCCCAGGATCATGACCTAAGTGGAAGGCAGACATTTAACTGACTGAGCCACCCAGAGGCCCCCTGGAAAGACATTTTTTTTAAAAAAAATTTTGCTATAGATTGCTAAGAGAGGTGTGGAGGATACTTTGCTAATAAAGATCGTGCAGAAAGAAGGGAAAGATCCCAAAGGATAAACTTCTTAGGAAAAGAAAGGTAGGTGAGGTAAGAGTTAAAATGTACTTCAGGTAGTGGATAGTATTTAGAGATGAAGAGAGCATTTCATTACGTAGCAAAGACATGAAAACTAGTCAGAGTTGGTAACCAGCATGGGACATAGGTGGGACATCCGGGAGACTTGAGTGATTCGGTGGTTCTCTACTGCGGCTACACATTCGAATCACCTGGAAATTTAAAAAAAGTACTAGTTCCCAGGTTGATCCCAGGTGTCACATTTCAGCTGGGAGAAGGTGAAGCCCAGAAGTCAATGGTTGATAAAAGTACTCAAGCTAATGGCATCTTGGTCCTGAACTTGTAGCCTCTGAACTGTGAGAAAGTAAATATCTGTTGTTTAAGCCAAAAATAAAAATAAAAAATTAAAAGAGTGCTCAAGGTAAAATTAGTGTAGAACAGGGCCAAGTGCTGCAAGACTGATTAAAAGAGCATACTCCCATGAAAATAAGCAGTGGGCCACATTATGTCAAATAGGATGAACTGTAGGTTATGCGTATCACCAAGGACATTGAACAAAAAACTAGATGAACCCCAGTTTTGCATATCCATAGAACGTAGATGTATCAGACATTTCTGATGCCTATCTCAGATCCTCTTGCTCTCATCTATGTCATTTTGTTTTCTTTTCAGCTGTTGTGGTAACAGGAAGTTTGATGAGGCCTTTCTTCCTCTGGTCCCAATCAGAATGCCTCCCCTCCCACCTGAACCTCATGCTTCTCCCCTTGGTAATCTGGCCCGTACCTTCACCCTGGCCTGCACAAACCAGAAGTGTAGGCTTACTTACTCCTGTGGAGTAAATCTTTGACCAATGGGATCCAAGAAACAGTGGATAAATCTCTTCCTCTTTATCCACACACTGTCACCAGCAGAGTCTTTGAGTGCTTTTTATAGTGATATTTTCTTGGGGGGTCAAGTGCCACAAATCTAGCATTCTGTTGCACTTAACAACAGTGGACTTAACAGCACCATTTTATGTTTGTTCTACTTCAGCTGTCTCACTCTCTTCCTCTCCTGCTTCCTGAAACAGTATCCCTGATAAAATATAAGCAATGAGTTTCAGGAGCCTTAAGCTCTGCTTTCCACCGAACTCAATTTACAAATGTAGGTACCTTGCACTAGATCACTATGGAACGTATATTTCTATCGTAAAAATTATATTTGAAACTTTGTTTTCACATTTAAACACTTGTGACATTTTAAAACATAATACCATGTGGGAGAAATCTTAAGTAACATACCTTTACAAATCTTAACGTGCAAATCTTAAGTAAATCCAATTGGTAGAACGTCATAATACATGGAGTAGACATTTTGGAAAGGGACAACAGGGGATGCAAAGCCAGCGTGCTGCCAGTGCTAAGATAAGCTAAGTAACTGCAAATGAAACAATTACCTAAAAAAATTTTTTTTTAAATTTTTAAGTAGGTTCCATGCCCAAAGTGGGACTTGAACTCATGACCCTGTAATCAAGAGTCACACATTCTACCTGCTGAACTAGCCTGGCACCCCCCAAACAATTAACTTGTTTTTAACAGCTTTATTGAGGTATAATTGACATATGACAAACTGCACATATTTAAAGACCATTATTTATAATTTTTGACATATGTGGATATGCATGAGACTATAACCACAATCAAAATAATAAACATCTCCATTGCTCTCAAAAGATCTCTGGTGTCACTTTGGAATAGCTCCCCCATTTCCCTCTGAGCTCTAGCCTCCCTTCCCTGGGAAACTTATGATCTATTATCTGTCACTATAGGTTAAATTGCATTTTCTAGAATTTTATGTAAATGAATCATGCAATATATATATTCTTTTTTTGGTCCAGCTTCTTTACTCAGCATAATTATTTTGAGAGTCATTTATGTTGCAATGTGTATCAAGAGTTCATTTCATTTTATTACTGAGTAGTATCACACTGAATAACTACATCATGATTTGTTTATTTTTTATTTTTTTTTTATGATTTGTTTATTTATTCCTTCACCAGCTGACGGATATTTGGGTTATTTACAGTTGAGGGTTGTGTTTTAAAAAGTTGTTGTGGACTACCTGTACAAGTATTTGTATGGATGTTTACTTTTTTTTTTTTTCTCTTAGGTGATTACTTAGCTTGGAATGGCTGGTTCATATATAATAGATGCATGTTTCACATTTTAAGAAACTGCCCAAATGTGTTGCGATGTGATTATACTATTTTCCATTCCCACCAGTAGCGTATGAGTATTCCAGTTCCTCCAAATCCTTGCCAAAGCTTGGTACGGTTTATCTTCTTAATCTGAGCCATTCAAATGAGTCTGTAGTAGTATCTCATTGCAGTTTTAATTTGCCCTTCCCTAATGACTGATGAAGTTAAACATCTTCTCATGTGCTTGCTTTTGTCAACTATTTTAGAGAAGAGTTTGTGAGAATTGGTGTTATTTTTTTGTAACATGTTAGACTTCTGCAGCGAAGCCATCTAGGCCTGAGGATTCCTTTGTGAGAAGGTTTTTGACTACTTATTTATTTATTTGTTTGTTTATTTATTTTGAGATAGAGAGAGAACAGGGGGAGGAGCAGAGGACAAGCAAGAGAGAGAATCTCAAGTAGACTCCACGCAGAGCAGGGAGCCCAACACAGGTCTCCATCTCATGACCCTGAGATCATGATCTGAGCTGAAATCAAGAGTCGGATGCTCAACCAACTGAGCCACACCCCACTACATATTTAATATTTATTTGTTTATTTATTTAAATATTTTGTTTATTTTTGACAGAGGGAGACATTGAGAGGGAACACAAGCAGGGGGAAGTGGGAGAGGGAGAAGCAGGTTCCCCGTTGAGCAGGGAACCCGATGCAGGGCTCGATCCCAGGACCGTGGGATCATGACCTGAGCCGAAGGCAGACGCTTAATGACTGAGCCACCCAGGCACCCCTATTTAATTTTTATTTTTAAAATTTCTTTATTTTTAAGATTTCATGTATTTATTTGAGAGAGAGAGAGTAGAAGTGTGGGGAGAGGTAGAGGCAAAGGGAGAAGCAGACTCCTTGCTGAGCAGGGAGCCTAACATGGGGCTCTGTCCCAGGACCCTAGGATCATGACCGAGCCAAAGGCAGATGCTTAATAGACTGAGCCAACCAGGTTCCCTCCCAGATCTAATTTTTCAAATAGATATATAACTATTCAGATTATCTATTTTTCCTTGAGAAAGCTTTGGTAGTTCATGTCTTTCAAAGAATTTGTCCATTTCATGTGATATCAAGTTAATTGACATGAAGTGATTTAGAGCACACCATTTTTATTCTTTTTACATCCATAAAATCTGTAGTGATGCCGTCTCTTATTCCTGATGTTGGTAATTTGTGTTCTTTCTCTCTCTCTCTCTGCTGATTAGTCTGGTAAGAGTTCTGTCATGTTATTGATTTTCTCCAAGAACCAATTTATGGTTTTATAATTTTTTCTATTGTTTTTATCCTAGCTAATCCATTGAATTCTGCTTTAAGCTTTCTTTTTTATTTTTTATTTTATTTTTTTAGGATTTGTGCTTTTAATCTTAAATTCCATCAATAAAATTGTGTGTGTGTGTGTGTGTATCATTTCCAGTAATATTCCAAAAGATCTGTCTTTTTTTAAAATATTTTATTTATTTATTTGACAGAGAGAGAGAGAGATCACAAGTAGGCAGAGAGGCAGGCAGAGAGAGAGGGGAAGCAGGCTCCCCGCTGAGCAGAGAGCCCGATGCGGGGCTCGATCCCAGAACCCTGAGATCATGACCTGAGCCGAAGGCAGAGGCTTTAACCCACTGAGCCACCCAGGCACCCTCAAAACATCTGTCTTCTTTTGGGATTTTAGTTCACCCTTTGAGATCACCCTCTAGTATTCTTTCTTAACTATGTGCCAACTCTTCCATGTTAGGTCATTTCCCATTGAAGATCTAAAACTGTTGAGGGGTTCCCTGCTCAATGCCCTGTATTGAGAGGCAGACAAGTAGGGTTGAGGACTTCAGCTCTGGAGGTCACAGGCCTAAGGGTGTGTACATGTGAGCTCTGCACATGACTTTGAGCAACTTACTCCATGTTTCTTTTTTATTTTTTTATTTTTTATTTTTATTTTTGGTTTTTCCAATTATTTTTCTTTTAGTTTCTTTTTTTCCCCAAGTTTTTATTTAAATTCCAGTTAGGAGAAGATATTCGCAAATGTCACTACAGACAAAGGTCTGATATCTAAGATCTACAAAGAACTTCTCAAACTCAACACTCACAAAACAGATAATCACGTCAAAAAATGGGCAGAAGACATGAACAGACACTTCTCCAAAGAAGACATACAAATGGCTAACAGACACATGAAAAAATGTTCATCATCTTTAGCCATCAGA
>CM052801.1:32689550-32809293 GCA_028533885.1 Nasua narica | reverse complement strand
TCTTATGGTCTCACTTACGTGTGGAGTATAAAGAAAATCATGGAGGGCATCGTGAGAAGGAAGGGAAGGGCGAATGGGGGGAAATCGGAGGGGGTGTTGAACCAGGAGAGACTGTGGACTCTGAGCAACAAACTGAGGGTTTTGGAGGGGAGGGGGTGGGGGGGGTTAGCCTGGTGGTGGGTATCGAGAGGGGCACGTATTGCCTGGAATACTGGTTGTGGTGCATGAACAATCAATCTTGTAACACTGAAAAATTAAAATAAATTTGGGGAAAAAAAAAAAGGGCAAAAATAAATAAATAAATAAATAAATAAATTCCAGTTAGTTAATATAAAGTGTAATATTAGTTTCAGGTGTACAATTTAGTGATTCAGCACTTCCATACATAACCCAGTGCTCATCACGACAAGTGCCCTCCTTAATCCCCATCACCTATTTAACCTATCCCCTTACTCACTTCCCCTCTGGTAACCATTAGTTTGTTCTCTATAGTTAAGAGTCTGTTTCTTTGCTTGCCTCTTTTTTGCCTTGTTCATTAGTTTCTTAAATTCCACATGTGAGTGAAATCACATGGTATCTGTCTTTCTCTGAGTGACTTATTTTGCTTAGCATCATACTCTAAAAATATGGAACAGTTCACGAATTTGTGTGCCATCCCTGTGCAGGGGTTGTGCTAATCTTCTCTGTGTTCCAATTTCGGTATATGTGCTGCTGAAGCAGATACTCTTTTTCTAGTTTCTTTTCTTTTTTTTTTTTTTTTTTTAGAAAGTGAGAGAGAGCATGAGAGGAGAGAAGGTTAGAGGAAGAAGCAGACTCCCTGTGGAGCCGGGAGCCCGACGCGGGACTCGATCCCGGAACTCAAGGATCATGACCTGAGCCAAAGGCAGTTGCTCAACCAACTGAGCCACCCAGGCGCCCCTTTTTCTAGTTTCTTAAGGTCGACACTGAGGTTATTGATTTGAGACTTTTCTCCTTTTATAGTAATTTTTCTTTAAAAATTGCCTAGAGACATCCCACAAAAAGTTGCATTTTAATTTTTATATGGTTCAAAGTACTTCTTGATTTCTCTTTTCATTTCTTTTTTGATGTGTGAGTTTTTTAGAAGTCGACTATTTAATTTCCAAATATTTGGGGAATTTTCTGGAGATTTTCCTATTACTAATTTATAATTTAATTCCACTGTAGTCAGACAAGATGCTTTGTAGACTGAACACTTTAAATTTATTGAGAGAACTGTTTTAGGGCCCAGCCTATGCTCACCTCAGTAAATGTTCCATGTGCCCTTGACAAAAATTGTCTTTGGGTGGCATGTTCTATCTAAATCAATTTCGTCACTTTGGTTAGGATTGTTGTTAGGCTTTTTTCTATTCTTAGTGATTTTCTGTCTACTTGTTTTATCAATTATTGAGTGGGGGATATTGAAATCTTTCATTGTATTGGTGGATTTATCTAGCTCTTCTTGACATTCTATCAGTTTTGTTTCATGTATTTTGAAACTCTGCTATTAGGTGCATAAATATTTTAGATTTTTATGTACTCTTGATAAAGTAATCTTTTATCATTGTGAAATGGTGTTCTTTATCCATGGCAATATTCTTTGTTCTGAAATCTACTTTGATATTAATATTACCACTAAAGCTTTCTTCTTCTTTTTAGGTTTATTTATTTATTTGATGGAGAGAGAGAGAGAGAGAGAAAGAGAGAGAGAGAGAGCACAAGCAAGGGGAGCAAGAGAGGGAGAAGCGGGCTCCTTGCGGAGCAGGGAGCCTGATGGGGGGTTCAACACCAGGACCCTGGGATCATGATTTGAGCTGAAGGCAGCCGCTTAACCGACTAGGCCACCCAGGTGTCCCTAAAGCTTTCTTCTTATTAGTGTACACTGATATATATGTTGCTATCCTTCAAAGCTATTTGCGTATTTATATTTGAAGTGTTTTCTTGCAGGCAGCAAATAACCAAATCATATTTTTTATTTTTCTAATTTTTATTTATTCATTTTTATTTAAATTCAAATAATTAACATATAATGTATTATTGTTTTCAGAGATAGAAGTCTGTGATTCATCAGTCTTATATAATACCTAGTGCTCATTACATGAAAATATGGAACGCTTCACAAATTTGAATGGTCATCCTTGCAAGGGACTTTCTTCTCTGTATCATCCCAATTTTAGTATATGTGCTGCTGAAGCAAGCACCAAATCTTACTTTTTAAATCAAATCTGATATCTCTACCTTTTAATTGGGACATTGAGACTATTTAGACTTGATATGATTACTGGTACAGTTAGATTTAAATTGATCTTCCTGCTATTTGATTTCTATTTGTTCTATCCGGTCTCTGTTCTCCTGTTCCTCTTTTTCTGCCTTCTTCCTGATTAATAGAATATTTTTATGATTCCATCTTCTCTCCTGAGTTGGCTTAACTCTTTGTTTTTTTATTTTAGTGGTTGCTTTAGAGTTTATAGTATACAAAGTACACTTTAACTTATCACAGTTTACCTTAAAATGCTATTATACCACTTCACATATAAGATAGTATATTTAGTATATACGTCACATATAGTATAAGATGGTATATTAACAATAGTATATTTCTTGCCTCCCAACTCCTGTATCATTGTCATACATTTTACTTTTACATAGGCTATAAACACCAAACTACATTATTATTATTTAAACAGTCCATTGTGACTTAAAAATCATTAAATGACAAGATAGATATAAACTTACCCATGTAGCTACAATTTTCAGGTCTTTTTATTTCTTTATATAGATTTCTTTTTTTTTTTTTTAAAGATTTTATTCATTTAGCACAGAGAGAAAGATCACAAGTAGGCAGAGAGGCAGGCAGAGAGAGAGGGGGAAGCAGACTCCTCTCTGAGCAGAGAGCCCGATGCGGGGCTCGATCCCAGGATGCCAAGCTCATGACCTGAGCTGAAGGCAGAGGCTTTAACCCACTGAGCCACCCAGGTGCCCCTTTCTTTCTTTCTTTCTTTCTTTTTTTTTTTGAGAGAAAGAGAGGAGAGTTTTCTCCTCCCAGTTTTTTTTTTTTTTAAGTTTTATTTATCTAAGTAGTCTCTACACCCAATGTAGGGCTTGAACACACAACTCCAGGATCAAGAGTCACATGCTCTACTGACTGAACAGGCCAGGAGCCCCTCTTTATATAGCTTTCTGTTGCCATCTGGTATGATTTACCTTCTGCCAGAATGACTTCCTTTAACATTTCTTACAATGCTTGTGTACTGGTGATGAATTCTTGCAGCCTTTGCATCTGAAAGATTTTTATTTTGCTTTCATTTTTGAAAGGTATTTTCACCGGATATAGAATTCTAAATTGACCTTTTTTACTTCTAGTAAAATGGTGCTTCATTGTCTTCTCACTTGATTGTTTCCCACAAGAAATTTGCTGTCATCTTAATTTTTGCTCCTCTGTAGATAACCCATTTTTTTCTCATTGTTTTTAAGATTTTCTCTTTATCATTGTTTTTGCAAATTTATTGTCATGTGCTTGGCAGTAGTTGCTTTTATCTTTCTTGTATTTGGGGCATGCTAAGTTTCTTGAATCTCTGGGTCTATATTTTTCATAAGATTTGGATTTGGAAGCCATAATTTTTTCAAATGTTCTTTATTTCCCCACTTCCCTTTCATGAACTTCAATTACATGTAGATTAGTACACTGGCTGTTGCTCGCAACTCATGGATGCTCTTTTTACTTTTTAAATTTTTTTCTGTGTGTGTTTTATTTTGTATAGTTCCTTTTTCCATGTCTTTGAATTTGTAAACAGTTTCTTCTACAAGGACTAATCTACCATTAATCTTATCCAGTGTATTTTACATCTCTGACATGGCAGCTTTTATTTCTAGAATTTTTTTTTCTAGAATTTTGATTTGGTCTTCTGTTATATCTTCCATATCTCTACTTTAACTTTTTGAACATAGGAAAGACAGTTAACTTTTTTATTCTTTTTTAAGATTTTTTTATTTATTTTATGGAGAGAGAGAGAGCACAAGCAGGAGGAAGGGCAGAGGCAGAGGGAGAAGCAGGCTCCCCACTGAGCAGGGAGCCCGATGCCATACTTGATCCCATGACCCTGGGATCATGACCTGAGCTGAAGGCAGATGCTTAACGATTGAGCCACCCAGGCGTCCCAAAAGACAGTTATAATAACAGTTTTAATGTCATTGTTTACTTATTCTAATATGTTTACCTGTTCTGGGTCAGTTTTGATTGTGTGATTATTTTTGTCATTATAGGTCATGTTTTCCTGCTTTTTTGCAAGCCTAACAATTTTTGATTAAACACCAGACAATCTGAGTTTTGTTTTTTATGTATTAGGTGGGACTAGATTGGTGTTGTCTAGTACTGATTATCCCTTACTTCTGAGGTAAAACCCTTCTGTGTACTCTGACTGATGCATGCATCATGAATCGGTGATGTTTTCTAGCTACTGGGATTACTCCCAACTCAGTGCGAGCAGCAGGCGCTATTACTTACAATCCTTTTGGGTGGTTCTTTCTACAGTCTTAGGATTTTCCACCCTTGCAGGCACTGATGAATACTCTGCTAAATACTCAAGAGTGATCCCTCTGCAAATCACCAAAGTTCTCTCTCTGTGAAGCTATCTCTTCTCTGATACTCTGTCTTCCAAACTCTAGCCATATTCTTCTTTCCAGACTCTCATGCACATCTCCATAACTCAGGGAGTCCAGGAGCCAGAATGGCTTTGCCTCAGTTCCCCTTCTGTGCACTTCAGCCCGTGAATTCTTCCAAATCAGTAAACTAGGCTAATCGTTGGGTTTACTTCATTTGTTTTTCGTTTTTCAAGAATCACTGTCTTTTGCTACATGATACACGATGCCTTAAAAAATCAATGTTTCTTAAGTTTTATCCAATTTGGGGATGTTTTTGTTGGGTGGGTAGTCTGGTGCCTATTACTCCTTTTTGGCTGGAAGTGGAATTCCAACTATTTGTTGCTAACCACATTGATTGTTTGCCTGTCAGAAACTGATAGTTTGAGCATTTTATGTCTCAACCCAATTTATTGTAACTTACATTTTGGTATTTAACTGTGTTTTAGTTATGTTTTAAGAAACCGGTGAGCTGCTTTTGGTTGACATTTAACCCATTTTTTTCTCATTTAAAATAATAGGAACTAAGGGGTTCCTGGGTGGCTCAGTCAGTTAAGCATCTGCCTTTGGCTCAGGTCATGATCTCAGGGTCTTGGGATCGAGTCCCGCATCGGGCTCCCTGCTCAGTGTGGAGTCTGCTTCTCCCTCTTCCCCTCTCCTGTGCCCATGCTCTTTCTTTCTCTCTCAAATAAATAGATAAAATCTTTAAAAAAAAATAATGGGAACTGGGTTTCCAGTTAGCATTTTTATGTAGTATTTCTTATTTTCTGTAATGGATTATTGATGTTAATTGGGAAATGCCTATAAATATTAGACTTTTAAGCTTAGATTATTTTCTCTTTTATGAAAACTATCCTAGAAGCAGCCTGTCTAGAGCTGTCATGGCAGCTCCATGAAGTTTTCAGAGACAAGTGCCTTCTGTCTTTCTGCTCCTTAATGCATGAATTTCACCTCCCTCAGAATTACCGGATGGACTATTAGTCATCAAGTCCACATTCTAACTCCTCCTAGCTAAGTCAGCCCTCTTTTAATAGATTTCTCTAGGGGCCTATCCCTTGCTTTTCTCTTACTGTGATGGGCAGGCCAATCTTATCTTCAAGAAATAGCTTACAAATGTAGTTTTTTCAGGGGTGCCTGGCTGGGTCAGTCGGTAGAGCATTCGACTCTTGATCTTAGGACTGTGAGATTGAGCCCCATGTTGGGTATAGAGATTATTTTAAAATAAATATAAGTAAATAAATAAAACAAATATAGTCTTTTCATTAGGCATCTTGTTGCCCTGAATAGAACTAGAGTTCTGTTGTTAATCCATAAAGAGAAAAGGGACGTTGAGAAGCTATTAGGAGTGTCTACACATTTGACAATGGACGTTAATGACAGGCTAGGTATTATGAATGCATTTTGAACATGGACATGACATAAGGTTTAAAGAATATTTTTTCTGGAAGTGTAGGGCTATAGACTGTAGAATGGGAGAGGCTGGTGACAGTCTCCTATTTGGTCTCTCCATGACAATCATCCAGGAAGGCAGCACCGAAGACCAGCAATGGAAAAGATAAAGGAAACACTCCAAAATACGTATGTAAGGAAGAAACCTTAGAAAGTACTTGGTGGTAGGTGGGTTGTAAAGGACATGTACAGAAAATGGAGTGTGTAGCAAAGAAAGAAAAAATTATGAAAAGAGTGCCAGAAAACTCACAGAAGCCCCTAATCTGTACATATGGCAAATTCAGCCCTGTCCAGGACTTAAGACAATGATGTCTGCATAACGCACTGAAGACTCTCTACTGGCAAGAGGGGTGTTGAACTAGTCTGGCACTAACACATCTGGGGTCTGCAGTGATCTCAGATGGGCAGAGTACAGCTTGATATGTAGAGCCATCAAAGATGGCCAGCTCACTGATATCGTGAATGTCCAAGCCTTTGTTTCGATGGCCCCGTAGGAGTTCCCTCTAAGACAAAGAGCTAACCCTAAACTCCACTCCTGAAGTCCTTAGAGCCTGTCAGCTTCTGTACCCAAAGCCAGTTCTGTCTTTTGCCATACCAAATATAGAATGTTGTAGTAAAAGAGTAAAGAATCTGGCATCAGACAGGTCAGGAGAGATAATATAAAATTATCATTCAATATTTTGTTAGTTGGGTGATCTTGGACAGGTTACTCTTTGTCTTGGAGCCACATTTACTGATCTGAAAAAGGAGAATTATTATAATACCTGCTTTATATAATTTTTTGTGAGACTTAGTCATGTTTGTCAAAGAACATGGCAGTTGGAGAGCTCAGGCTCTGGCCTTGGCTCAATCCATTTACTTGATGTGTCAATTTCGAAGTCACCCCTTTGGGTCTTGATTTTCCTATCTGTCCTTTTACAGAGCTTCAAAACCAGCTTTTGGCACACAGTGTCCGCTCCATAAATATTTGTTTAAAAAGTTCTGTTGAAGGGTTTCATTTAGATTAGCCTTTTCCAAAGTATGTGTCATGGGATGCTGGTAAATTGATAATGCCTATTATAAATGCTTGTGCTTGAGATGATACAGCAGGAAAACCAAAGAAGATATTGTCATTGATGACACTCGTGAAGCCACCATCCTTATTTTTTTTCCTAGCTCTAAATTTAATATTATCTGAAATAAAAACAGACCCCCATCTTTGATAAGCTATTCTCATTTGGGTGCCTATTATTGTAGCCACGCCAAAATCTTGACTGATCCAAACTGTTAATATTTACCCAGTAGTATTTTATGGGAAAAGCCACTATTCTCCCTCACCCCCCGCTCATTGGCTTCTCTCAATTTTCAATCAATTCATCAATGAAAATATCTCCAGACACTTATTATGTGTGTTGTGTGCTGGGTGCCACACAAAAGAAGTACAAATCCCAGTTCTTGCCACTGCAGTCTCTTGGAATATCGGTGGACATTGACTTAGCTAAAACATAATTAGATATTAGTTGATGGCCCTAAATTGGGCAGCAATTTTTCTGAAGGCCGGGACTCATCAGCCTGTGGGCTTGTCCTTGCCCTTGATGTGGAGTATAATGGGAGCGTGAGACATGCTTGCTCCACAGATGGTTTAATTTGTACACCTTGTAGCCCAGTTGCCCAACCAATTGGCTTCCTTATTGAAATGACAGCTAATTTAAAAGAATAAATGGCTATTTAATAGAATGGAAAACCATTAAACTCAGAACCTTCTAATAAAGACTGATTCTTATGTTAAGTCTTATAAAGTGTTAATTGCTGGCTCCTGAGAAAAGGGAAGAATGAAAAATTGCTTGTTACCTCACTGTGAACTCGGACTCTACTCTGAATAATACTGGCAGTTCTAATAATAATAAGAATGATGCTGCTGCTCCTTTATTTCTCGGTAGTACTTTGTGGTTTGGGAACTATGTAAATTTGGAGAAGTAATTGAGTATAAAGGAAAGAGAATAGGCTGTGGATCCTATTAGATCTAGGTTCAAATCTAACCTCTGCTGTCTGTGTTCTCAATTCTATCATCTGAAAAACAGGAATAATAATATGTATTATAAATGGTAGGGACTGAATTTAAGAGCTCCCCCCCCCCGCTGAAAAATTGAAAGCAGAGAAAATAAGATTGTGTCTGAGAATTAACCTGAAACATCAACACCATGACTCATTGCCCAGTAGCCCTAAAAATACAAAATGGCTGTAAGACCAGGTAGCAAATCTAATCAGAATAGGAGCCGCAGTTAGCCATAGAAACATGGTAGAACATGAGAAACATAATTGCTCAAATATTGGGAAAGAGAGACAGAGTGTAAGGCAACAAATTTGGGATGTTTTGTGTCCAACAGGATAGACTGCTCCTAACAGAGAAATAAAGATGCAGGAGATTGAAAGCTCCTCTCATCAAGAGGTAGAGTCTATTTCTCCACCTTTGAATCTGGGTTTATCCATATGACTTGCTTTGGCCAACGGGTCATTGGCAAATATGGCACAAGCAGAGATTTGAATAGTGCTTACATAGTGAGGCTTGCCTTCTCTTGCTGCTGTTAACTCTTGTCTCGTCATGTAAATAAGCCTGGGCTAACCTCCTGGAGAATGAGAACCTACCTGTAGAGAGGCCTCAGCTGTTCAGCCAACTCAACCATCACAATTGAGGCCCTATACCTACTAGTGAGGCCATCCTAGACCATCTAGTCCCAAACAAGTTGCCAGCTCTGGAGAACCGCAGAACCACAGCTAACCCACAGAGTCATGAAAAATAATCATTTATTGTTTTAAGTCACTGAGTTTTGGGGTAGTTCGTTATGCAGCATTAGATACCAGAGACTTTTTAGCTTTCCATATTCCAGTCGCAAGGGTGAGGTCATCCCCTCTGTATGTATGTATATCGATGTATCAGGTAATTTTACATCGACATCATCAATGACTCCATTCTCCTGACTTTTGAGACCTTGCTCACCAGCAAATGTCTACTCACAATCTGGCCGGCAGTGGGCAATGGACTGACCACAAGAACCCCAAGCATTCCTAGCCCCTGGCATGATAATTTTTTATGATAAATTAATGAAGTGGCTTCTGACTAAGGCTTGACTTAAGGAGTAGATATTCTAGGTCTCCAAACATTCACTCTCTCTCCATTCTTCTGTACCCTGCTCTTTACTCCAGAAAGTTGATCTCTACAGATTGCTTCAAAGAACAATCTTGCCTTGTAGTTTCTTATTGGGCTTCACCAATGGGAAGCTCTACCTGGAGCCTGGAGAGAAGGAGAGTGATTTCAGAGGATTGATCCTTACAGTCCCTCCCTGTAAGGTTGGTTTGGGTAGGCTGAGTCCCTGGACTGAAGTTTGCAGCTCCTGTGAAGATGATCCCTTCTCCACGACTCTCTCTTTGAAACCAATCCTTCCCTTAATCTTGCCAGGCCTATAGGTAAAAACGGAGCAATTTTTACTAGGCTCCAGTTCGGCGCTATCCTCTGTGGTTTCCTTGCTCCTGCCCACACTTCTGTAAATAACTCTCTTATTAAACCTTTTCCCAATTATCCTGATTTCAGTATGCCATCTGTCTCCTGTTGAGCCCCTGACTGATACATATGCTAAGCATGTGGGTTTGAGTATCTGGTTTGTCTGATGGTGAATTCTCGTGGGCTTATGATTTACCCCTGATAGATGGCTCCACATTCGCTGAGCCAATATAGTCAAGTTTTTAGGCCCATGAGCCTGGGAGTTAGGCTGAAATTCACAAAGGTAACAAATGTCTCTAGGAACCAGCCAGCTGGCCTTTTCCCTTCTGGAGTGGAGAACAAGAACTGTACTTTATATTTCCACAATACCCACTTTCTCAGGGTTGCTATTCGGATTAGATAAACTACATGAAAATTGCTTTGGACCTTTGTACCTGCCATCTATAGATTCTCAACGTGTTAAGAATTGTGGTTGTTTTGTTTAATGTTCCTTTGACTGTATAACATGGTCTTTACCAAGTAAATGATGTGGAATATTTTTCTTGGACTCCTTTTTTGGATGCTCTTGTTAATGTGGCACATTGAGATTATGGGGGCTTGGATTAAAAAAAAAAGGGAGAACATAGGTGAAACATGATTTACACATGGTGCACAAAGCTTCTAAAGCCTCGTGACAGGCCATCAAGTGGAAAGGATTTTGATTTAGCCGTTGTCACATGAACACATTCAATGAGTCAAACGTGGAGCCAGAATGGCCCTCTAAGTAAAACAGATAGTTTTGCCAGTTCTTTTTAAGTAAGTATTCATGGAGCTCTCGATTCGCTTGTACTGGGAAAGGTTGATGTAAGACCATCGGGGATGGCAGGTGGGTCCCCTCTGGGACCAAGACGTGTCAGTTCCCTTGTTACTTACTAAGAAGGAAGGAGAGTCAAGTAAAAAGACTTTCCAGCATTCCCTCATTTTCAGAACAAGCCAGCATCCTGGGTGCCAAGTAGGGAGGCCAAGTAAAGAGGGCCCTGGGGACGTCACTCACATCGCTTCCCATGATGGGCTCAGGCTAGCCTCTACATTGTGCGGGACACCTGCCTCTCTCTCTCCAAATAGCAAATACTGTCTTACCCACACATATGCACACGCCCCCCGCCAGGTGTCGAGAGGCATTCAAAATCAATCTTAATCATTTATTCTCTACAAATGTCCGTTCTTCTCTGATGGATGTTTTTGCTGGGAGGGGCTTGTTTATTTTAGATGATTTGTTGGGAGGGGCTCAATTTCATGTCCTTATCATTCAAAATAAGAGGCGACCTCGGAGGAGCTATAAGGCAGCTCAGGAAAAGGCAGCCGAGGAGCCATCACGTGTGGGCACAGAGTGAGCAGAAATTGTCATGAAAATGGGAATATGATTTGCATAGGGCCACAAGGCGATTGGAACTGTTCCTCTGGAATGACTAGTGGATGGGACGTGGAAACAGACAGTAAATCATAAGGTGGAGGGTGCTGTGTAAGATGGCATCTCAAGGTCATAAGAACCTTAACGGTCAGGGAGACGTAGAATAGAAGCTTGATTCCTAAATTCTGAGACAAGACATAACTACCTGAAGTTGAAATCAGGTGGACACCAGGTCAAAAATAAATTAAGAGGAAGCTAATTTCAATGTGCAGTTCAAAATTGCCCATATTGAGGGGGCAAGAGATTTTAGCAATAATAGTAATTAAAAAAAAAAATCACCAGATCACATCCTGGTTGGAAACGTCCAAAAGACATTTGACTGGCGGCTGTGTTAACTGGGGCTGGAGAAAGTATGAAAAAAAACTATCAGAATTCATATAGACTTAGCCAGTTTATATCACTTAATCGGCGACCTGCCAGAAGGATCTTTATTTAGGGAGTAAGATAAGGGGATTCAGCCCCAGGTAGGTAAAATACTCTTAGCTAGGGATCTTGGGTGTCTCTCGAGACTAAAAATTATGAGCTCACTCTAGAGTTTAGTGTCACAATTAAATTAAGTGAATCCCCCCATCCCCCCAACTTATTTCTTTTCTGGACCCTATTTAAACAACAGGATGGTTCAGCCATTTAAAGAGCAGGGATCCTTTTCAAATTTAAAATATGGTCTCTTGTCCTCTCTCTGGGCTTACTCTTACTTCAGGCATGCTGAACAGCAGCCCCAAAACTTTGGATGGGCCAAATGCTGACTCAGGGGGAAAAGGAAAGGAGAGCACAGGGTCAGTTCTCCCAGGAGCAGAAAGCCCTGCAGAGTTAAGAAGGCCTTTGTCATCTTTGTCCTGTGTAATTTGACGAAACCTACTTGAATAAGAAAGAACTAAAAGCCTCTGAGAAACTTTGTACTCTTAAGTGAACAATAATGATAGCATTAAAAAAAAAAAAAAAAGGAAAAGGGAAAAAAGTAAGAGGGAAGAAAATGAGGCTTTTTTTTTTTCCCTCTGCTGAGAATGTCTAAGTTTTCAGTAATGAAACTTGGATCCTTTCTCACTAAATGAGGTTCTGACTTGCTGGCAAAAGGCCTGTGCAGAAATATCATATCATTAATAATGCCTTGAAGGGAAATGTGTTTTGAGGTGTTTTGTTATTTTTTTAATCACTTAATGTGGCTTTTAAATTATTTACTTATGCCCGCATCGTTGCAGACTGATTTTAGGGGGACTGCTGTAGACACATTTAATAATATAAAGTAAAAAAAACAATGACTAAGAGGCAAATAGGAAAATCAGGGTAAAGGAAAAATTCAAGTAGCTAACATAAGACGGAGCCAGGGGTAATATTGATATCCAAAATGTGCGTTCTAAGTCCTCATCATTCCACTTAGAACCTGAGATGTGAGGGACAAAACCAGGTACATGATTTACAGTGTCGCTAAGATAAAAATCAACCTTGATGCACAGAAGAGCCAGAGCGCAATGGCTCCCTTGGGTCCTTATAAATAGGAGCATAATGGGCAACTTCCTCAACAGCATCCCTAACAGTAAATACAGAATCCAGCTCTGTAGGGCAGTTTCTTATACTTCCCTTGGTGCCGCCATATAAACCTTATCCAGGAAGAGCAATTCAGTGTGGGAATCTACACACACATCTTCGATGGTGTGGCTCGCCCCTGGCAAGTCTAGTCGCGCGCGTGCAAAAATAAGTGGATGTTCCGTCCACCGCTTATTCAATCAATCACCCAAAATATCTGACTTTTCGCCCGAGCTTGAGAGAAGCACTGAGTTCAAGCTGATGGTTCGGAGAAAAGGCTGGAGAGGAATTGCTCTGCGTTGCCAGCTTCGCCAATCTGGGAAAATAAGAATGATTTCTTTTTTTTTAAAGATTTTATTTATTTATTTGAGAGAAAGAGAAAGAAAGAGAGAGATCACAAGCAGGGGGAGGGGCGGAGAGAGAGAGAGAAGCAGACTCCTTGCTGAGCAGGGAGCCCCACACAGGGCTCGATCCCAGGACCCCAGAGTCATGACCTGAGCCAAAGGCAGATGCTTAACCCACTGAGCCATCCAGGAGCCCTGAAAATAAGGATGATTTCTTGTGAGTGTTGAGGAGATCCAACTCCTGGGGCAATTTCCCTTTATGCATGTAAGAAGCTGCTGTCTTCACTCACTCCAGAACAAACCTGAACTCTAGAGTAGTGGCCCCCAGTCTGAGGATCGTCTAGGTTCTTCTGCACCTACAGCTTATACAATTCTCAAAGTCACTTTAGGAGATGATTACAAAATTAACTACAAAAGTTGATTTTTACTTAGAAGAAGAAAATGCCCCCAAAATGCAACTTTTAGAAAAATTTGCCAGGTATTACAAGAATCTCTAAAAATTAATATTGTTTGTGAATCAACTGCCTGCCCTCCTCAACAACAGAGCTTTCCTAATTTGGGGCCACGAATTGCTGGATCTTCCATAAAAACTGTTTTCTATATAAAGAATAGAAAAATCATTCAGTCTTCCTTCTAGCATGGATGATGGACACTTGTTTCTTCTTATTGACAGTTTAGGAAAAATGACCCGTTATGGGTAGTGGCATGCACATTTTGAGAATTGTTTTTAATTTTAAGGAAACCTCTGTCAAATATGCGGTGATATTTAGAATAATTGGTCACAGATCAGTTTCAGGCTCCTTACATTTGTCTTTCCTCCACTACCTATCTACATACTTTTTTTTAAAAGTTTTTCTTTAAACTCCAGTTAGTTAACTCTATATACTTCTGGTTCCAGACCCCGGGGGCAGGTTGATATCACAATATGGCCCTGTACCTTCACGTTATCATATGAGATGAGTCAGCACCTTGGGAAATAGGGTAATTCTATCAGGATGGCTAGCACCTGCTTAACTGTGCAAGGAAATGACCACAAGCTGCAGAGATATATCCACTACATGCAACTAAAATGACTCTAGTAGGTCGAATGACGGTAATATCCAAAGATATCAGATCTGTATCTCTGGAACATGCGATTGTTACCTTATAAACAAAAAGAGTGTTGGGGATATAGTTAAGGATGAAGCTCTTTTTTAAATTATTTTTTTAATTTTAATTTAATTTTTTTTAAGAATGAAACTCTTAAGGACAAAGAGATTATTCTGGAATATCCAAGTGGAGCCTAAATACTGTCATACACACACACACACACACACACACACACACACACACACACACAAGAAGGGGTGTTGTGAAGGCAAAAGAATGATGTGGCCATAAGCCAAAGAACACCAAGCAATGTTAGCAGCCACCAGAAAGTAGAAGAGGCCAAAAAATGGATTGTCTTCCAGACCCTTCCAAGAGAGCCCTGCTGACACCTTAACTTTGGACATCCGGCCTCCAGAACTAGGAGAGAAGACATTTCTATTGTTTTAAGCCACTGAGTTTGTGATACTTCGTTACACTAGCCCTAGGGAACTCATACAGATTCCTAGTTCCCCTTCCTTATAGTCAGATCCCACAGGGGGAGCCACAGCTTTTCCATGACCACTTTATATTAGGGAAAATGTGAAAGAGGGGACATGGGAGGGGAAAGAGACAATTCTCCTACCCAATTGCTCTTGAAATATTTACTGTTGTAAATTGTAGAAAATCACATGACAGTGTGAGCCTATCACTTAGGCCCCTCCCCTGGCCTTAGAAGGGGCCCAGGCGAGTGAGGGGCCCTGAAGCTTAAGATTCATTAGCTTCACAGGAAATCTTGCTTTGCCTCAAGGCAGCCATGATGGTTGTGTTGGGGAAGGTCTAAAAGGAAGATCTTCCACCTCTGTGGCAAGGAAAAACCAATTTTGGGGGGAAAAAAACCAGGATCATCGGAGCCTGAGTACAATGGACACCAGTTTATGGTGGGGGGTGGAGGTGGCAGAGGACACAGAAGGAAGAGAATAAGCGTAATAATCGCACCTTTAACAAATGCTACGTGGCTTCTGTGCCTGCTTTTTCACTGGAAGAGGTGGGAAAGTGTAAGTGTTTTTCTTGTTCCTGATTCCCAAAGAGGCCTCAATCTCCTCTTTTCCCCCTAACAGTTGTACTTCTTGTATTTAAATTTTAGCCAAACGTTCTAGAATTATTTCTTAATATATCTCTTCCCTCCCCCAAGGTTGTGAGCTCTGTGAGAAAAAGAACCATGCCTGATTTACTTTTGAAAATCGGTTAAGCTTTAAAAAAAATGATACGAGATGAGAAAACCTAGGGAAGGAGCCTACATACAGTACAGTCAGGCCACTCTAGCTTTTATCTCTATGTCCTCTTTTCTCAGCTACCCCGGCAATAGAATCTTGACGAAGTCTAAGGGAGGAGAACTGACCTTCTCAGCATGTGTTATCACCAGTCTACTGTTTGTGGTATAAATATTGATTTTTGTTACTCAAAACACAGGCTGTTGGGAGTTAAAGCCCATTCTTTCAACCCACTGTTCGTGCTAGGAGTTCGAACCATCTATTTTGAAATCTCCCACAAAGCTCCACCCCAACTGAGAATGTATTCTCTTACTAGGCTGTGTCTTTCCTTCATTAATTCAGTGAGTCCTGGCTGCCCAAGGAGATGAGGTGAGAGAGGAACCATGGGACAAAAGAATTTACAAAGAATGGAACACGGTTTTTATATCAGTTAGTCATCAAATATTACCCCACTACAATTGTGTCTATATCAGATCCTCTGTCCCACAGTCTCATGGATCTGGCTGGTAGGAAATGCCCTCTTAGGCATTTTTTTGGGAGTTCTACAATGCAAAGTCCACAATGGTTGTGATTGTGAGTGTTGCTCTTCACATATATTCCAGGTCTTTCTTCTTCCAGCGAACTAGGCAGGACTTACTTTCTTCCCACTTGAACTTAGTTGAGCCCATTGGGGTTGCATTGATCAGTGAAGTGTGAGCGGGTATAATGTATACGTTCAAGAAAGGAGCTCTCAGAGCCATAGTGTGATTCACTATGCTTTCTTTTCTTTCAGCCTGATTACCAGAGTGCGGAGACAGAAAAGAGCTCTCAGCTGACCCTCAAGGGACTCAAAGCACTAGTGAGAGATTAGACCTGTATTAGTTAAGCCACCACAGTTTTAAATTTGTTTGTTAAGGCAGCATAAACAACTAACCTCTCAAGATTATTACAAACATGAGAACACAACTCTTTCGCCAAAGAGCGATAGCCTCTAAATCCCTTCATTTAAGTCAAAAGAAAGACATCTAGGAAAGAAGTATGTGTGGCTACGGGTACCTACACAGAACTGGAATGAAATAGATAAAAAGCCAATGTTTTGAGGGAGCCATAGTGACAAAAAAATCATGGGCCTGCCTAAAGAAAGTCTGTCACAGTTGGATATGACTGAGGAAAAGTAGATTGAGGAAGCTGCTTAGCCCCCAAGGAGAACTTATTCTCCCTTGCCTTTGTACATGACACCAAGGTAAGAAATAGAACTGGGGCTAAGTAATCAAGTGTTCTCCATGCCCTTGACAGAGGACTCTTTTAATGTCTGCCCAGTAGAGTTGCTACAGACCAATGTCTTCCATTTTTTCAATTTGAAAATAGAAGCATTACTCTCATTAGCCTGCCTCTATTCTACTGTGAATGTTGTATTATGTGGGGATACTTTCAGATGTTAGTCCATAAGCCTCTGGATCAAGAGAGGTTCCATCTAGAACTGATGTAGTCATCATTACGTATCACTCTTAGATGTAGACACTACATGCATGACTCAGAGTCATTGGACTTTGAACTTGATGCCAAGACTGAATGGGACTTTTGGATGGCCTCCTTTGAGTTAAGTATGAGTGTTTTCTGCATAAGAGCCAGAGAGGAAACTGAGAATTCAGTGATCACAAAGGCGGACTGTTAAAAGCGGTAGGATTGTTCACAATACTCTGTTCTCTTTCCTTCCAGGCACATGGTAGGATTGTATTTCTATCCGCACGAAGTTAGGTGTGGCCATGTGACCTACTTGGCCAGTGAGAAGTGAGCTGAAATGATGTGTGCCACTCTCAGAAGAAGCTGTCGGAGACCCACTGCACGTTCTGCAATGTTCTCAGCGAGTGTTCACTCTCTTTGTCTGGGTCCCAGAGTGTGGATGTCAACAGTGTGGAGCAGAGTCCCTAGTCGACCATGAACATTGTGAGCAACAAGTAAACCTCTTTCATTTGGAGTCACTAAGATTCAAGGGTTCCTTGTTTCCACAGTAAACTTTGCCTATCCTGACCCACAGGGGTTCTTACAGCATAATTGGGCAGGGCCCTGTAGTGTTAGCTGACGCTTATTTTCCAAGCCTGAAAGTGGCCCAACATCTGAACTCTCAAGTTCCTGTCTCTTAGCCTTCAGTCCTCTTGCCACCTCTCGGCAATTCATAGTCAAAGAATCATAGACACATATCATACTACATGGGATACCTTCCACTAATAAGCCCTCTCTGGTCTTGGGGAAAATTGTCCTCCCAGACACCCATCTCCTCGTGTGCTCATCTCTGCCTCTCAGTGCCCAGAATTTCTAAAACAAAAACCTGGGTGGGGAGGTTTTTTCCATGCCTCAAAAACTCTACCTTCAGCTCTGTAGTACACAGGCCAATAGCAATCTTAGCAACAAAGAGTTCTGAACTCAGAAATCAAAACTTGGACTATGCTTTTGTGTTTATGTGGGGGTGAAACTATCACACACGCTTTCACAGCAATTAGAGGAGGTTATTGTGATACACAAGTCATTGACAAAATAAGGGATTTGACTCAGGAATTTGGACTCAGTGGGAACTGGATTTGCTCCTCTGTAAGAACTTAACACAATTTTTTTTTTAAATCAAAGGTCATTCTAAGAGTGTCCAGAGGAAAAGTGGAAAGAACTAGCATTTTGGGGATCCTCCTATGTGCCAGGTACTTCACCACATTCAACCCTCTCAGCAGTCATATGAGGAACGTGCTATCATTTTCTCAAGGAAGATAGTAAGATTCAGTGAATTAAAGTCCCTTGACTAAGGTCACAGAGAAAGTAAGTGGCAGAGCTGGAATTCCAGCCAGATGTCTCTAACTGCAAAGAGTTCATAGTTGTAGTCTTCCTTCTCTACCTGCAGCCACATCCAAATGAAGTTGCAAGAGAGAAGATATTTACCATGGTAGGATAAGAGAAATGATGCAGAATTAAAGAAATTATTTTTTTTCTTAATATGAGTAAAATTTACGTTTTTTACATTGTAACATTTAATCTGTTACAAAATATCCCCATTAAACTATCACTTAAATAGTTATTATATTTATACATTTATTTAGGAAATCCTGGATTACTGACTTTTTGGATGGAAATACAATCAATACCATTATCTTTAAGATATCAGACATAAAGGATACTTGAGAAATTCCTTACAGTTGTAGTCTGGGAAATGGGTCATGCCCCTTGTTGGCCATTACATCTGTACCTTGCTCCCATGTCCATGTAGCTTTCACCAAAAGAAAGCGAGGGAGAGCAATTTTTTTTTAAAGATTTTATTTATTTATGAGAGAGAGAGGGAGAGAGTGAGCATGAGAGGGAAGAAGGTCAGAGGGAGAAGCAGAGTCCCCGTGGAGCTGGGAGCCTGATGCGGGACCCGATCCTGGGATTCCGGGATCATGACCTGAGCTGAAGGCAGTCGCTTAACCAACTGAGCCACCCAGGCGCCCGAGAGCAATTTCACGGAATTTTGTTTTGTGTATTTTCATAAGATGTATTCATTTATTTTAAAGAGAGAGAGAGAGGGAGAACAGGGGGGAGGGGCGGAGGGAGAGGGAGAGAGAGAGAGAAACCCAAGCAGACTTCATGCTGAGTGTGGTGCTTGATGCAGGGCTCGATCTCACAACCCTGAGGTCAGACCTAAGCCAAAACCAGGAGTCAGATGCTTAACTGACTGTGTCACCCAGGTGCCCCACAATTTCACAGAATTTTACAATTTATAATAGAACATTTCTTGGCTAAGACAGTGCTTGATGTGTACAGAGCTTAACACAAAGCATGGCACTTAATACAAGTTTAACTAAATTAAGGGAACAACATGGGCTTTTGAGTCATGATGAGGATTCAGAGCTGGGTGGATTCTCCTGTCCCTCATTAGACAGAGGTTAAGTCATTTACCCTTGTTGAGATGAAGCTTCATCATCTATTAAATGGAGAAAATAATACCTATCTTATAGGATTTTTATAAGTATTATTCAGGAAATTCTTGGGCAAATTCTATTTTAGAAGCTTAAAGCCCCTGACCCCTGCCATGGATTTCTAAGTCTTCTCTCAAGAAAAAGATGGAAATAAAAGATCGTGTCTATTAGCTCTTCTTAAATAAATCCAACAAAATTCTGAGTGTTCTTTTCTCAGAAAGATAAATTTCATGCTGTTGCAACAAATGGAACCTCTAATGCTTGCAATGTCTCTGGCAGGTGTCTTTGTCTAAAGCTTGTGCCTGCTAGATGTTCAATGTTGGGTTTAAAGAACATGGAAGGAACTGGCCCATTAATCCACCTCAATACAGCCAGGGAGTTTGGCTTGAATTTCCCCACAGACAATCATTTCTGCCCTAGAAGAAATTATAAAAGGGGCAGGAATCCTTTGAAACAGATGTCCGGTATGGGGGTGAAACTTCCTATTTCCGCCCATCTGCTCTGTTCCTATCCCATAATTAAAGATGGGAGGATGACAATCCTCTTAGATATGTGAAAACTAGCAGAAATCGTACATGCAAAAGGCTGAAACCAGTCAGGGCCAGAGCTGCTGCTGTGTAATAATGTTCTCAATAGATAATAACAAACAGGGAAAATAGCCATTACCTAGTCCCTCGGTTTTTATCTTAAAATGTCTACCTCTTTGCTTTTCTTAAAAATCAGCCCAGGCTTCCAGTGCAGACGAGATTCCATGGATCCCTTTCACCCTGCTCCTCCCCTCTAAGTGTAACTATAAACCCTGGAAATTATGAAAGAGGCAATAAAAGGAGAAGTTTGAAAGATGGTAAGAAGATGAACTCTTTCGAGACCCCGGGACTAAAGGAAGAGCCCGGCAACAGAATGTCCTACGCAATCCCACCCAATGGAAGAAGACAACTCGTACCTGCCCCAGCAACACGAGGCAGCCCAGGTAGACTCATTCCTCCCCCCGGATTGGGTGGGAGTCCATCTGCCAACATCAGGCAAGACATCACTCACAAGATGGACCAACAGGGAGCCTCACCAATAACCAGTCAGGAGACGTGCTCCCCATCTCAGTGGCGCCTTAGACTCCCCTACCCCCCAAGAGATAACTGAGGTAGGTGGGTACAACCGGCAAAAGGGAGCTCCCCTATAGCAAGATGCCCCACCTAGGAAGCTTTTTTGTCCCGCTGGGCCTAAAACTCTCACCTCTCACCCAGAGGGACCCTGCAATTATATTCTTGGGCATTTATTCTAGAGAAAAGGAAACGTGGTCACCCAACAACCTGTATATGAATGTCAGGAGTAGTTTTAATTGTCGATATAGGCAAAGACTGGAGTTAGCCTAGATGTCCTTGAGCAGGATGGCTAAGCCACCGTGATACCTAGAGACGTGCTCAGCAACAGTAGTCATGAGCTATTGATACACACAACAATTTGGATGAATCTCTGGAACTCTGCTGAGTGAAAAAGGCAATGCTGAAAGGTTATATACTGCACGATCTCATTATTATAACATTTTTGAAACAGCAAAATTTTAGAATGGAGGTCAGTTTAGTTGTGGCCAGGGATTCAGGATAGGGAAGGAGCTGGACATGCTAGAAGAGATCTTTGTGTTGATGGAATTTTTTTTAAAGATTTTATTTATTCATTTGACAGAGAGAGAGAGAGATCACAAGTAGGCAGAGAGGCAGGCAGAGAGAGAGGGGGAAGCAGGCTCCCTGCTGAGCAGAGAGCCCGATGTGGGGCTCAGTCCCAGGACCCTGAGATCATGACCTGAGCCGAAGGCAGAGGCTTTAACCCACCAAGCCACCCAGGTGCCCCCGTTGATGGAATTGTTTGTTCTGGATATGGACCATGGTGGTGGATACAGAAACCTAGACATATGATAAAATTGAATAGAACTAGAAGCATGCACCCTTTTCCATTTCTGCTTAAAATCATAGAAACTGGTCACATTGTCATCCTCCCAGAACATTATAAATCCAGGCCACAGAGTCTGCCACAAACTATAGCCCCATGATTTACACCTTTTGTATTGTATCGACTTCTACTATCTCTCAGGACTCTTCCACAACCCGCCAGAGGCAGTAGAGGCCTTGCCCAAATAACTCTGGAGGTCACCAAGGAACTCACACCCAATGGAAGGAAAAGACTCAACGCAATGGATTAGAGTAACCTGATGTAAATCCTATAGAAGAGGGAAATAATTTTTGAAGAGAGGTCTATAAGACACATGAAGGGAGTGAGGTGTGCATTCACTCAGATGTGGAATTCAGGCCTCAATAGGCGTAAAATGACAAGTTTCACCTTATGCAAAGGAAATCTCAGTTTCCACATCTGTAGAAGGGGGATGATAAGAATACCTGCTTACCTCACGGAGTTGCTGAGAGAATGAAATGAGATATGGTATGCAGAGTGAGGAAGGCACTATGATGAGGGGATTTGTGTCACCTCAAAGTTTCTATGTTGAAACCCTAACCCTTGGTGTGGCTGTGTTTGGAGACAGGGCCTTTTAGGAGGTGATTATGGGTGCATGAGCTGATAAGGGCAGGGCCCAAGTCGAATAGGACTGGTATCATTACTCCAAGGGGAAGAGACGTCAGGGACGTGCGCATACAGAGGGAAGACCATGAGAGGACGCAGCAAGAATGTGCTCGAGTCTGCAGGCCTTTGGAGAAACCAAACTGCTCATACCTTGGTCTTGAACTTCCAGCCTCCAGAACCGTGAGAAATAAATGTCTGTTTTTTTAAGCACCCTCCCGCCCCTTCCCCCCTCTAGTCTGTGGTGGTGTGTAATGGTAGCCTGAGGTAGTGCAAGCACCATCAGACACACGGTTACGTACTCAATGAATGGGAGCTGTAATAATGACGTTTATTGCTAGAATTCACGTAAGGAAATTTACAGACCCTGTGGCAAAAGATGTGGTTCCTGCATTCTTAGAGGCCCAAGGGGTCTCCGTTGCTAGGGATGGGGCTGTGGTCAAAAGGGAAGAGCTTAAGATAAGAGTGGATGTGTTGATGGAGTTCTTCTTGAACTCCAATAGCCCAAAAGATGGAGAAGGAGCAAGGTGAACTCTGAGTACAGGATTTTTCTGACATGCGCCCACGAAAAGAATAGATGACCATAGAGCACAGCAGTGGCTCAGTGCCAAGGCAGCCTCTAGCGGCAGGAGGAGTCACCTGGGGAAGGGGTAAAAGGGTGGGGGTAGAGTTCTGGGACCACTGCCAATCTGGGGCTTCCTATATGACAGCCATGAACAGAAGGACAAAAATGGAAGTCCGAGTCAAAATTCCTAGAGAAAGTTGAGAATTGCTCCTGGGAAGAACAAGTCTCGATGTCAAGTCCAAATCGCTGGGACAGGGGAAAAATAGGAGAGACAGGGGCAAGGGTCAACCGCAGGGAGAGATTGGAATGTGCCATCTAAAATGGTGAAGGGCACTGAAATCTTTGCTGTTTGCTTTCATTTGTTACTGCGTGCTGCACAGTAGGTATGACTAGTTGAAAGTTACAAGGTCAGTGAGAGAGGCCCCAAGCCCATGTTTTATAGTAATAAAGAAACAACTAACACTCAAGGCATCACAATAGACCCTGAAGTGAGCAAAAGGAATCACAGAAAATGCCAGAATTCAATAGGCCTTTCAAACAAACCTCAACAAATTGACTCTAAACGTTTGCTCATCACCTGGTATCTAGCAGGGACCAATAATAGAAGTGAGGGAATGGGCCACCAGCCCCACTGGCACTGACAGGGCATTCTACCAGGTAACCCGATGATATTTGTTCCCGTGACATAGACAAACCATTTGGGTTATGAATATGAGAGGTGACTTGGTGTTTATTACTGTTAGACATTTTAAGTAATAATCGTGTTCGCAAAATGGTTAGCCATGTTTTAAGTCAACTCCTGTTTCTACTACTTATTGTTAAGGCTAAGGGCCCCTTGGATGGGTTAAAGAGAACCCTTTGATCCTTTTAGCTCTGGCTTTGGAAAATATCCTGATTCATTCTCATCACTTCCCTCAATGCTTTTCTAGTCGAAGTTAACCATCGCTTCTTGCCAGGATCACTGCAATACTTCCCCAGCTTTCTCTCTTTTCCTCTATCTCTTTTGCACAAAGTGGCCAAGTAACCCCTTTAAAATTTAAGTCTGATGACATCACTCCTTTGCCCAGCACCCTACAGTCTTCCCATAACACCTTGGTCTCCTACTCGAGTCCTTGTCCAACTCTCTGCTGCAGGATGGATTCCCCATCTGAGATGGAAGCTAGAGGGCAGGGTATTTATTAGGGAGGGCCCTTGAGATTAGCATCTGTGGAAAGCAGGGGAACAAAGCAAGAACGGGCAGAGGAAGAAGTTAAAATTTGACATTGGCTCAACGAGAGTCTTGGCCCATGTCATGTAGAGCTCTAGACCTGGAATGGTGCTCTAGAGCTGTCCTAGGTTAGGTCAAGATGCTGGGCCTTTGGACGCCCTCATTGATCAGTCTTTGGATGTGGGTAGCCCTAGGAAAGGGGCATGATCTTGGTTGAGGGGGCTCTCAGCAGCCAGGAAAGGTCTGTCCACAGTCCTCGCAAAGCTGGGGCAACAAGTCCATTCAGGGGGGGATCTGTCAGCACCTCATAAAGCCCACCACACTCTCCTCCTTCATCTCCTCTCATTCTTCCCCTAGTTCAGGCTGCTCCAGGTAAACTGGCCTCTTTGCTGTTCCTCAGACAAGTCAAGGACGGGGTTGTGCCTCAGGAACTCTGTCCTCGCTCTTCCTCTCCCTGAAGCGCCCATCCTACATTTCCTCACCTTATTTAAGGCTCTTCTGAGAGGCAGCCACCTCAGAGAAAGAACTTCTCTAACAACCCTGTCCGAAATATCTGATACCTAGAATTTATTTCTGCTTTCTTGATGGCTTATTATCTCTCTCACTAGAATATAACCTCCCCGAGTTGAGGATTGTATCTGTCTCATTCGTTGTTCTCTCTCCAGAGCCCAGAGCCACGTATGACACCAAACAAATCTTCCCTAAATGATTGTTGAATGCCTTCAAAAAAGAACGAACTGCTTGACATTGATTCATAACGCTGACGGCTGTAGGATCCTCTTCTGATTATTCAAATGCAGATAATGTCTTCTCTGCTCTGACACAGGCAGTTCTCCACCCTCCCCCTCTGGCTGGCTCCCGGGGTCCCCTCCCTAGAAAATGTAGCTTAGTTCCCAGGGCCACGCTCATAACCCACACAGTTTGGGAGCTTTCTGTCTCACCGCATCCCCTCCCCCACAGCCTGCACCTGCTATGGCGGCTGCCGCTGTCACTCCGGAGATGGCAAATATTGCTCCTGCAAACAAGTTCTCTCCGGTGCCTGATCCTTCCCCTTACTAGCTTCTAATCGGTCTAAGTAGGTCACTTGCCAGCCCTCAAGCTACAAGGGAGGCCGGGAAAATGAGTACCTGTAGTTTCAGCTTCTATCGCGGGCAATTTTTCAAATCTAGACTGGGGCATCAGATGCCGGGCATTAAAAACAGAAATGAACAGATGCTCCCCTACCTAAGAAATAGTAAACCCTGTCACTGTCCCTTAAGAAACGTGAGATTCGGGTGATGAAACAGACCTTCCCGGTTTTGCCGATCAATCAACATTTTTAGCCTCTACTACGCACAAGGCATTGTGTTAAGGGCTGTGCATGTTCTAAATAAGAAAAACACAGTTCTTGCCTTAAATAACTTTCTCCTCCTAGTAGGGGAAAAATAGTGTCACGAGCTGCAGAATTCAGGGATAGAGCTAACTCTTGCCCATTCTCAGATGCAATCAATATTGGGGTTTTTTTTTTTTTTTTTTTTTTTTTTTTTTTTGCTCTTGTTTGAGGAGTAACTGTGAGGCAGCCATATTTTGAACAGAATTTGATATATTGTCAATGTCCAATAAATATTTTTAATAATGAGTGCTCTGGAGAAATAACATCCAAGAATATTCCAGCAGATGGTAAAACATTTTTTGCACAGTTAATTTCTGCCAAAACAGCCCTCTATCCTACTTGAGAGCCGTGGAAAATCAAACAGAAAATTAAAGGCAGCTAGACAAAGCATGAGAAATGTCTGGCCTGAACTATGGAAGAGGCTTATTCATTTGCCACGGTTGGATTACCTGTGTCTCTCCCGAGGATGGAGGAGGGAAAAATGCCAATACACACAGGGTATATATTCTATTGTTGCTTATTGGAGTACAAAGGGCCATTGGGGAAAAGAGAAACAACAATCTCATATTTAGAGTAAACCTGTCTCCTGCTTGTCAAAGTATATCGAGAAATTTCTACCACGGTTAAGCTCCCATCAAGAACTCTGTTCTAATTATCCCCAATTTACTAAAAAGACAACTGAGGCACAGAGAGTTTGAATCATTTGCCACTGGCCAGAAATTCAAACTGAAGTTTCTGTTAGCCCAGTTGATGCCTTAGATTTGTCCTAGAAAAAATATATATCCTGGTCAAACACTTCTGAAGGATACTGTGGGATGTGAGGAGATGAGAAAGGTTCTCTGCTGTGTAACTCAAGCATGAGGGCAGTTGAGAATCCACAAAGTCGTGTGTAGTACGCTCGGGTATTTGAGGTGATTCCAGATGCTTCTCAGCAAGTTGGTATGGTGCAGAGGAAAACGGAAAGGGCCCAGTGTTCTTCCCAGGTGATGTGTCCACTAAACACAGTTGACTAAGGTGATAACATATACGTGTGTGCACATGTATGAGTGTGTGTGTGTGTGTGTGTGTGTGTGCCTACACCATAGCAAAAACATTCCAGACATGGTAAACCTAATACTATCTGACACACCAGGAAACAAGTATCATTTCAACACTGGAAAAGAAAAGGGGCCTTCCACCCTGTTAGAACCGTTGTTCTTCTTCTGCTTTGAGTTGGAAGTTTCTGTGTACTTTTTGGCACCCACTTAAAAATGGGATATAGAGTGGGGGACTGACTCCTTCCCAATGGCCTCCCAGCAATCCCATGATCTCCGAGCCTAGATAGGACTCCCCTTCTGCCCCAAGAGCGGTAGCCTTCAGTACAGTTCAGGATGCTCACCGTTCTTTTCGTATAAATCATCTACTGCTTTGTAACGTCCCTCTCTGATTCCCAGTTAAGATAACTAGATGGGATAAGATTCATGTTCCCGGGGAATTTTTACTCTAAGTCAACAACCTATCATCTACGAGCATATTACCTCCTGACTTCTAAATCCAGTGTGTGAATCTCTCTCAGTTTATTCATCCAAAGAATGGGAATAATAGATCACGCTCCATTCCCCTTTTAGGAATTATTTTATTAGGAAAAATATCAGAAACTGCATGTTCATTTTCAGACGGAACGCACTGTTTAATGTACTTTGCTGTAGGGCGGTCGATGTCTTTCAAGACTGTTGGCATTTCTGGCGACTAAAAAGAGGTGAGAACTAGGGAACCTTGCTGTCTATTGGCACACACAAAAAAAGCGAGAGGAAACCAATGTGTATATTTCATCTGAGTCCATTTTTCCAAGCGAAGGAGAGATTGATTCCTGCATGAGCTCCTCCAAGGCTCTGTGACTCAGAATGGTTAAAACTCCCCCAAAGGAAGCTCCACGCTCCTTGAAGGTAGGGGCTCTATGTTGCGCTTTTCTTTGCCACCACCCCCTGAGACTTTCTTAGCCAACAACAGCCGCCTCACAAAGAAGTAGCACAGGCCATTTTAGAGGAAAATGAAAGAGCTGGAAGAACGAGATCGTATGATGGATCAGTTCAGGCTATTACTTCTCCCCTTCGATCAGATACTTCTGTTATGTAAGCCATAACTGGGTATTACATCAGGATGCAAATACATAGTAAGCAACCCTCTTCAGATAACTTTCTTTAAAATCAGAGTTGAGGGGCATCTCTGAATATCTGATGTGGTCTGAATCGGAACAGCAAGGAAATTCAACTAAGAAATGCCCCAAGAGAGCATTTTACAAGGACTCGGAAGGTGCAAACGACCCAGAGGCCGAGCAGTTTATGTGACAAAGGTGACTGACTTTCATCCGTTTAGGGGAGTGTGTGACGGGTTGCTCTGTGCGCTGCGGCCCCCTGCCCCCCACCCTGCTCCACTTCATTCATCGTTTCATCACTTTCATCTCCTCACATTTTGACAAATTTCTCCCAGTCCTTTGAAAGTCTCATTGAATTCACTAATGAACAGAGTGTCGAAAATGGACTGATTTGCCAACCTGTGGTTTCAGGGCCAAGCGGATGCTGTATTTTCCCAGATGACATTCCCAGGATTAAAAGCGCCCACATGCAGTGGTCCTCCTACGCACGGAGGTGGTCCTCCATGAAATGCATTCATGGGTGAGAAACGAAATTGCAAGTTTATGGAATGTCATTTCCTATCTAGGCAGCCACGTTGTGCCTGGGTCTTTGGTTCAAACAATTAGCTGCATTATGGCTCTGGTTTGAAAAAAAAATAATAATTAAGAGAAAGAAAGAAATCAATTTCATGAAACGTTTGGTCTTTCCTGGCAGGTTTTTCCTTTTCCCTGATGATGAGAAATATCCAATGCAGAATTCATAGCACTGTCACCAGGACTTTGAGATATAGGATTTGGGAATACTCATTCATTCAATAACTGTGTACTTGGAAAGAGTAATGAAGCCTGAAACCCATCGCTCTGACATTTATTTCGTTATCTATTGCTGGGTAGCAAACCACCACAGAACTTAGTAGTTTAAAACAACATTTATTTTATGTTCTCACAGTTCTGTGGCCTGGGCTGTGCCTCACCAAGGGTTCTTCTGGTATTTCTCCGAGTGGTTATTAGCGCGGCTGAAGACAGCAGGCAAATTGGCCCCGGGCCAGGCTCCACCAGGATGCTGAGCCGGCGGGGCTTCTCTCTCTGTTTCCACGTGGCCTGTCCACGTGATCTCTCCCACAGAATAGTCAGACTTCTCTCATGATAGCCCAGGCTCCTGGCAGCATGAAACAGAAGATGCCGGGGCCCTCTTAAGGGTTCAGCCCAGTAGCCATCCTGCTATATCCCTTTGACTAAAGGAAACACAGGTCCGGCCCAGCTACAATGTGAGAGCACGTGCAAAGGCACAAATATCAAGAGGTGTGGTTTGTTTGGGGCCACCAATGTCCCAGAGTAGCACAGTAGTACCAAGATCTCTCTCTCTCTCTTTCTCTCTCTCCCTCTCAATCTCTCTCTCTCTCTCTCTCTTTCTCACACACACAGTGTATAGGTGAATCAGTCACAGGGAGGAAAGGTCCAGCATAGGGACGTTAATAAATAGTCAATGATGGGATGTCTGGTGACAGATGGGGTGAGCCCAGCGGAACGTAGTACTAGAGTGCACACCTGCAACTAATGTAACATTGTGTGGCAACTACAATTCAATTAAAAAACAAATTTTTTTAAAGAGTGAATTTATGGCGCGTATTTAGGTCTCAGTGAAGCCGTCTTGAAAAATCCCTCCAAGATGTAGAAGGCGAATATTTGGGCTCTTCGGGCACCCGGGGATGGTCTCCAGGGACCACTGTATGCTGGATGTTCATGGCTATGACCTGCAGAAAGAGAGAAGGAAGAAAACCTCCTTTGAAATGACTGAAATGAAAGGCCCGACATTGCCACGTTACATAATCTCTCTGAGTCTCAGTACATTCATATGAAAAACAAGAATAATGGTGCATATCCACCTGCTTCAAAGGATTATTATATTAAGAAAACATCTGTGAAATCATATTTCAAAGTGTAAGCCACCGTAGAAATGTAAGTTGCTATTAGAGTGGTCGACGGATTTCATGACTGTCGTTTTGTGTTTTGTTTTGAGTCTTCTGTGATTTTTGAATCATGCTTGTAATTTGGGATGAGAATTCTTAGAGCTAACTTTTAGTGAAGACCAAAATATTATTAATGGTTCCGTAGCTCTTATTGCTTTTTTTCAGCAACCAATTTGGATAATGGCTCCAAAATCACAATAGAATATTTGGTTATTATATTACCCCTGGATTGATTTTAGTGCTAAACATTGTATATCTGGTGATTAAATAATTTTTCATGCCATCTCCCTAATAGTGGAAGATTAAGATAATTTCCTGCTGAAAGTATTAGGGACATGCTTATTAATGTTTGAGTTATTTATAGAATGCTCCAAATGATTATTTTTCCACTATTCAAGCTCGTACTGTTTAACAACTGTCATGAAATGTAAAAATGACAGAATTTTAGCAAGACCCAGAGTGTCTAACCAGATCTTTCCCTGACACCATTTCAGCGCTCAGACTACTAAAAGTGGGAGAGGGAGCGCAGAGGCTAACTTGGGGTCTTTCTTGTGTGTAGCGTAGACGGCCCAAAAAATTCGACCTCCATCAGAAAGCTCTGTCCCCGGGAGATCAAATGAGAGTGGCAGAAATGATGACAGCCTCTGTCTGCACTTCTGGCAACTAGCGGACTACAGTTCCTGCAGTAGTCATGCTAATGTGGGCTCCTGGAGAGTCACCGATGGGGAGGGACAGGCTTCTCCATCTGACGCCTCCTCCTGGGGCAGGTTTCTCAAGTGGCTCCCAGTGATGCCTGAGATCCCCACAAGCTGGATCAGTTGCTGGCGTCAGTTTTATCAGAGAGGAAACTTTTCAACATAATGTCCTTCTTGAGTTTATGTTGAATTATATATGTGTTTAAAATAACAACAGCTGAAGGAGTCAAATTTCCAAAAATTATGAAGATAGGGAAACATATTTCTTTCATTCTTTGCTTGCCTTCCTTCCTTCCTTCCTCTCTCCCTCCCTCCCTTCCTTCCTTCCGCCCTTCCTTTCTGCCTCTCTCTTTTTCATGGCAGATGAAGGGTGGGTGATAAGGAGACTTGAGGAAAAAAAGAAAATGAAAAAATATACATTTATACATTACTGCTTAGAAGTCCTTTACTCTACAAATCAATATGCTGACCTAAGAATCTAAAATTTATAAATGAAACTTTACTTGCTTATAAAATCATCAGGTTTGCTACACTGAATTTGAAAGGATGGTTTATTAATAATACCAATAATGTATATAGTGAATGCATTTCTATCTTTTTAATCCTTATAATGAGAGGAGGAAAATAAGAAACAGAGGCCAAGGAACTTCCCCCAGGTCCCAGCTGGCAAGTGGAAGAGTGAGAATTCAAACTCGCTTTAATTTCAAAGCCCCCGACAGTGAATTTTTGAGGTGACCCCATATGTCACAAGGAATCGAATCTCATTATTTTCTTTTTAAAAATGGACAAACTTTATATCCAGACAATAATATGCTGGATTTAATCTATTCTAAATTTTGTCAAGCACAGAATCTGAGACAGCAAACCCCAAAGAAATGTCACACTTAGGGCGCTTGGGTGGCTCAGTGGGTTAAAGCCTCTGCCTCCAGCTCAGGTCATGATCTCAGGGTCCTGGGATCAAGCCCCGCGTCAGGCTCTCTGCTCAGCAGGGAGCCTGCTTCCCCCTCTCTCTCTGCCTACTTGTAATCTCTCTCTCTCTCTCTGTCAAATAAATAAATAAATAAATAAATCTTTAAAAAAAAAAGAAAGGGAATTCCCAACTCCCACTTTCTCCCTGAGAAGCAAAGGGTTTGCACCCCACATCTAGATCTCCAACTTTTAAGAATCTCACCTAAGGGACGTGCCCCCAAACATGTATCTCTGGAAGCCCATGGAGCTTGTGTCCACAAGACTCACACTCTAGAAAACAATGAAAAAGTTCTTAATGGACTCTAGAGGACGTACTGTGGTTTCCCTCCCTGCCAGGGCTCAGCACAGAGGGAACAGGCAAAACAGACATCCATATCCCAGAAGTCCAAGGAGTACCAAATAAGATGAATCGAAAGAAACTCACACTAAGGGAGCATGGTTCAACAGGTGGAGTAGGAAAATCCTGACTTCACCTCCTTCCACAAACACATCAAACTGACAGCTACATATGGAACAACTCTCTGAAAAATACTTTTAAGAAAGCTGAACAGTTCCTCCACGACGAAAGATAAAAGGACCCTACCGAGGCAGGTAAGAGAGGCAGACACAATCTCACCAGAAAACCCACCCCCGGCATGGCAACCCACAACTGAGAGGACCTCACAAATGTGGAGCAAGAGGTTTGTGCCCCACATCGGGCATCCCAACCCTCGGGACTCGCACTGGAGAGAGAAGCCCATTGTTATATGCAAACAATGAATCATGGGACACTGCATCAAAAGCTCATGATGTACTATATGGTGACTAACATAACATAATAAAAAATAGAAAATAAATAGAAAAACCAATAAGGTTAAAAAAAAAGTCTGGCTTTGAAGGCCAACAGGGTTTATGTCCAGGATACCCAAAGGGCCATGGGGAACTGAGATCCCACTCTTAACAGGCTCCCGCATAGACTTATTAGCCCCAGGACCCAGGGTAAAAGCAGCAATTTGAAAAGCCCCTAAACTGTATGTATATATAAAGGAGAGTCATTTGTTAATCTTCAAGTGTCTGCTGGAGTGGCAGGGACGTCCTGGAACACTGCAGGGATGGAGGCACTGGCCGGCGCCATTTTTTGCTCTCTGTCTACCTTGCTAGTGCCAGAGGGTACACACAGTGTTCTGAGCACCATTTCTTGTAGAGACTGTCCTTTCCCCATTGTATGTTCCTGCCTCCTTTGTCGTAGATTAATTGACCTGATAGCTGTGGGTTCATTTCTGGGCTCTCAGTTCTGACCCACTGAGCCGTTTTTACATCAATGCCATACTGTTTTGATGACTACTGCTTTGTAATATAACTTGAAGTCTGGAATTGTGATACCTCCAGCTTTGTTCTTTCTCAGGATTGCTTTGGCTATTCAGGAACTTTTGCGGTTCCATACAAGTTGTGGGATTGTTTGTTCTAGCTCTGTGAAAAATGCCATTGGAATTTTGATAGGGGTTGCATCGGATCTGTAGACTGCTTTAGATAATAAGGACATTTTAACAGTATTAATTGTTCCAACTCATGAGCATGGAATAATTTTCCATTTAGCCATATCTTCTTCAATTTCTTTCGTCAGTGTTATATAGTTTTCAGAACGCAAGTCTTTTACCTCCTTGGTTGAATTTATTCCTAGGTATTTTATCCCTTTTGCTACATTTGTAGATGGGAGCGTTTCTCTGATTTTCTGATTGTCTGAGCAGCCTAATTTATTCTTGATAGGTCCCAGTTGTTGAGGGGTTGCCAAGACCTGTCAGTGTTCCAAAGGGAGGGATCTCAGGGAGCACCTACTTTCAGGCTGATTGGAAGCCAGACCTCAGGCAGCAGCTTTTAAAGGATACAAATATACACAGTGGTGTGGGACCACAGTCCTAAACACTGATGGTCTCCAGACCAGGTGATCTGGAAGTGTCCCCGAGGGCAAGAGTGGCAAAAATTGGGGACCTAGATGAGAGTGTAATCTCCTATTCGGAAGGTACTGGTGAGCTGTAGTGAAGCCAAGGGAAAGTGCAAAGATGATGTCCCCTAGCTTATGTTCTCTGAGAGCACCTTTATAGCTTCTAGATGTGTTGTAAACCTGAAGTCTTCCCTTTACACTGGAGATCCAGGACAAATAAATAGGCCTTTTAATCAGGGAAGTGTGGGTGCATTTTAAGCCGCTGTCTGTGCCACGTGCTGCGGGTGATAACCTGCTCCATACCATCTCTTATTGCTTCAGTTCTATGGGGCCCAGAAACTCAAGAGCAGGATACTCAAGGGGTCGTCTTCTGTGTGGACTGCACATCCCCACCTGCTTTAGCTGGGCTGCAGGGGACCCCAGAGGTGGGGCATGCTCACCGGCTCTCGCAGGGCCATGGGAGGATATGGCACAGGTCGTGCCCACCAGTGCTATTGAGGTAGAGCGGGAGCACAAGAATGGAGATTGCCAGCCCATCCTTCTCCAGAGGGAGCCCCAATAGGTCCCTGTTATTCCAGCAGACACTTTAAGATTAACAAATGAAGGGCGCCTGGGTGGCTCAGTTGGTTAAGTGGCTACCTTCAGCTGAGATCATGATCTCAGGGTCTTGGGATCGAGCCCCACATGGGGCTTTCCACTCAGTGGGGAGCCTGCTTCCCTCTCTCCCTCTGCTCCTCCTCTAGCTTGTGCTGTCTTGCTCGCTCATTCTTTGTCTCTCAAAAAAATAAATAGAATATTGGGAAAAAAAGATTAGCAAATGAATCTCCTTCACCTATCCTTTAGGGGCTTTTCAAACTGCTGTTCCCGCTCAGGTTTCTGGTGGGGGGTAGGGAGGGTGGCGCGGGAGGTGGTAACTCTGTGCATGAGTCCAGCTGATTGGAAGCCAGACCCTCAGGCAGCAGCTTTTAAAGGTCCAGTCTTTTAAATTCTGATTTTTTAAAAATTATTTTAATCTGTTTTCTGTAGTCTTTTGGGTCTCCTGGACATAGCCGTGTCAGGTTTTTTTTTAAAAGATTTATTCATTTATTTGACAGAGAGAGAGATCACAAGTAGGCAGAGAGGCCGGCAGAGAGAGAGAGAGAGGGGGAAGCAGGCTCCCCGCTGAGCAGAGAGCCAGATGCGGGTCTCGATTCCAGGACCTGAGATCATGACCTGAGCCAAAGGCAGAGGCTTTAACCCACTGAGCCATCCAGGCGCCCATGCCCTGGCAGTTTTTAAAGCCAAACATTTTGGGGGCTCATCTCTCTGTCATAGGTCCCAAGGGTCTGGGTGCCTGATGTGGGGCATGAGTCCCTCACTCTTCAGGAAGAAATTCCATATTTGTGTGATCCCTCCTGATTGCGGGTCACCACACAAGCAGAGGGTGCGCGCACGTGCACGCGTGCGCACGTGTGTGTGTGTGTGTGGCCACATCTCTGTCTCTTCTATCCGTCTTGATGTGGTCCTTTTATCCTTTGTTGTGGTGGAGCTGTGCAGTTAGTCTGCAGAGGGAATTGTTGCATATGTAGCTGTAGATTCGGTGTGTCTGTGGGAGGAGGTGAGTTCAATCTTCCTACGCCACCATCTTGAACTGCCTCTCTTAGTTCTTCTGAGCAGTCGACAAGATCATATATAGAAAAACCTTAAACTTAGTGTTTGGCATGATTTTTAATTCCTGAAACTTGAATGACTGAATTCTTAGATAATTATTTTTTTTCTAGTTGAACCATCTTCAGACTGCAATATTGTCCAGATAATATCAGGCAAATCCATCAGAAGGTGGCTGAAAGCTTTCAATTCCCAAAATGTGCTGCATTTTTTTCGAAGACAGCAAATCAAATATGTTGTTACTCTTGATTGTTTCCATATTGCTTTTCATGATTGTTCCTTGATTTTAGGTTAAAGAGCACTTGGTCTATTTTTGTCCAGTCTTTTTTGGTCTCCCAATTTTATTTATATTTGAAAATCAAATTTATCTTATCCAGTGACCCAAATACAAATGAAATATTATCTTGCAATTTGTTTATTTAAGCAGATTTTTCCACCTAAATCTCTTTTTTAAAAGGATTCTAGCTCTCCTGAAGTAATGTCATTCAATATTAAATTGATCTTTGTCAGCACTTTAGTCCAGATATCTTGGGCAAAAAATGACATGTCCTTAAATATGTATATCAACTACATTTTCTGCATCTCAGCTCAAATAATTAGATCCATTTCCCATTAATTTTTTCAGAGTCTGGGATTATCTAGATGGATTTTTTAGTAATGTAACCTTAATTCTTACACTTGGCAAAGTTCTCAAATGGTCCAATTTATCCTGTCATTCCCTTTCAATGTGACCTTATTAAAGCCATTATTACATTTCCCCTTAATTTCATTTAGAGGACACTTGTCCACTCTCAGCCCTTAGTTTCACACATGGACCTGTGGAGACACTTATCTTGTTACATATATGGTAATTCTGAATCTTCAGTTAGCTAAGAAAAATATAAGTAGAAACGGGTTATAAAGTGGAAAGTATTTTAAGAACCCTACGTAAAAGTGGATTCTTCATTTTATAGAGCAATGATCAAGCATATACACAGATGAGCTTTACATGGCCTTGAGAACACACAGACCCAGAGGAGAATTGAACAGTGTGCTCTTCCCCAGGACTCCCTAGAGACCCCCAGCTAAATCCAGCTCTGAGAGAGAGCTTTGGCCAAGCCAACAACTCAAGATGTCCACACATACCACATCTGGTAGTCTGAAGAACTACCCTCAGGATTTGCCCACGGTCTCATCTCTATTCTTTTCCATACTGTGTGTGAGGCACAGTTGACACACCTCTATAGCATGGCACTCTGGACACATTCCATTTACGTGAACGTTCTCACGCCTTCGGGCCACTGCCTTTTGGAAGCCAGTTTTCAGATGTTCCTGTCACATTCCACCCCTTCACGCCTTGTCACGTCATGTTGCAATCAACAACCTGTATCATACAACCTTCAGGTGACTTCAACAAGATCAAATTTAGCTTATAGGTAAGAGAATATACACACACTTGTTAATTATACTTGTTAATAATCAATTTTTATTCTGTGTTTTGGCTCCAATTCCCTAGAAATCAGAACCAATGAGAGAAACTACAATTGAGCCTTTTATTGGGGGGGGGGTGTAATCTCATGGAAGCCAGGAACAAAAAAGGTAGAAGTGAGACAGGGAAGGAAAGATGGCAAATACAAGGTGGTGCATTATTGGTCTTCCTATTTCCAGTCCGTTATTGGTCTACAGAATATTAACTTATCTGCACTTCTAGGCTGAGTTACTTGGGTCTTCTGGGAAACCCTTGGGATAGCAGGTCCTCTGTGGACCCACTCCAGTCAGGGTGAAGACATGGTGGTCTCTCCTTACCAGTCAACACTGCCCATGGGGGTGCCTCTGATTATGGCGGGAGGGGCAGGCAGGGTGTTGAAGACCACAGGAACTTCATGGCATTTCCTTAGAACTACTTCTACAGGCAAGCAATGGCAACAAATTTACATTGGCGTGGTCTGGGGAAAACCAAGGAATCTTCCACCTCTACGATAGCTCCCCGATCAGATTGCTCAACCAGAAAGACCACAATGTGAACCTATCTTTTGCTTGAGGTTCTGAGAGATTCTGTTAGGATGCAAGTATATTAGTTAAGAGACATCCTATTGAGTAAATAACCCAAATCACTTTATTTGTCGAGTAAAGCTCTGCGGGAATGAACTTCAGGAAGGGGGGGTTATTAGGATAAAAGGAAACCAAGGCTGGGGGCGATATCTGATCTGACTAAGCACCTCCCAAAAAGGAGATATATTCAGGGAGGAAACAACTAACTGAAGAATCCTGAGTAATTGGAGGGTAGACTGAGGTCAGAGAGCTCCCTCTGTCTACAGAGGTCAGGAGCTCTCTCCTACAAGGAGAGAAAGGTTTGAATGGGAGGCAATAAGGATTGATTTTCCCTACCCGATCTTTGGCCTTGGTTTGTTCAATGGTCTTTTCCCATGAGTCAAAAGACAGAGGTTGAACACTGTATGGGTCTCTGGCTTCGGGCCTTACTTACTCTGCATGAGATTCTCTCACACGTGATTAGCAAGCCGCTCCACTATGGGATCTTCTGCGCATGGTCAGATCTGCATTACTTTGGCCTCTCCTACAAACTCTGTCAAAAGTTCCCTCACTCCCAACACCCACTACTCTCAAGAGCCTTGCCTCAAACCTGCAGAGAAGCTAAACAAACACCCCCCCCCCAAATATGAATTTCCTCTCAGCAGGAAATTCTCTGAAGGACTGTCTCTCTTCAATTAAGCCTCCCTTTCCCGTCTCCCAACACACACACACACACACACACACACACACACACACCCCACGCTATTCGTTCCATACAACACTTAAGAAGAATAACAACGTTATGTTGTCTACTGAGTCCTAGAAATCTTGATGACCACCATGCGGCCAATTTATTGTTTGGGGTTGTGAAATTCAAGGTTATGTTAAATATGAATCTTTGGTACTATTTCTGCTGCTGTCTCTAATGGTTTTCAGATTCTTCTCTTCTGTTAATAAATTCAAGTCAGGTGTTTCCTCCTAAGATCGTGCCCCTGATTCACTGCACCACTCACATTCTGCATTTAGAAGACGTTTCCCTATGACACTAGAATGTTTGATGTTATTAAAATCATGCTATTGATATTCATATCAATTATTTCGAGTGTTATGCTTAGTATGTCTATTAATAAAACTTGGATTTTCCTCTTTTTTGGCTTCTGCAAAAATAATTTATAGAGACACAAATAGTAATATTAAAGCTATCAACCATAAAAGTCAATACTTGACAGCACCATGTAATTCAATAGTTGCATACATATGAATTCAGATCTTGTGCCTACTAAATGTATATATTAGCTGCACAGCAGAAATTTAGAGCTTCAGAAGCAGCAAACTGTCAAATAACAGAGCACTGGTGTTTTGAAAATGAACTTTTCAGTAAAGCAGGAAAATTGGCCAAGGTTGAGTTGGAACATAAAATGTATATGCCTCTTTACTCCACCAAATTGCCCTTAGGTATATCCATTAACACCGTTTCTTTGTTGAAAATTCCTTTTTAGGAAAAGGCTTTCGTTTTACCTTTGAAGCGGGAATTTCCCAGAAAGAAGGAAAGTTTTGCTTATGATTTCGGAGGCACATTTGCAAACAATATGAAGATTATGATCTTCAATTTAAAAGTTCACAACTATATTTATGAGATCTTTAATCATCTTGTCACTATATTTCTCAACTCCAAAATATTTTCACAGTAAAGAAAGATCAACAGAGAGAAATAATTTGCTATTTCAGGAAGTGGGTCTATTAAAAGTGATCTGAATTATGAGGCCAATTTGAGAATTCAAGTCCTAGCATGTGTCATAGAAAGTTTCCCGCAACTTGCCAGCCGATGGGTACAAGTCAATGTGGAAGGGGAGAGATGATACTTCAACTGCAACCACACTGTTTCAGTGATGCTTGCTACCCACTAATGACCTCTTGAAAGTACAACTCACTTATTTCTGCTAATCCCCTAGAATGTTTCAAGTCAATGGCTTTGTTTGCTGCTGCGGCTGCTGCTGTTGTTTTTCTGAGTCTTTGGATGCAGTCGGCTGCCCTCGACAAAACTACATTGTTTCTACTTAGAAGTGGGGAAATGTCTCCTTCCTCCAAACTGCATCCTATTTCTTCACTTGGGTGAAAGAAAGACCCGTTCTGTTGCAGTTTCTGCTACATTCCTCTCCCCCACCCCAGAAAGAAATCCCCTTGATTCCTTTCCCCTCCAAAAGAAAATCCTAATGACAATTGATAAATGCAGATGACTCTTAGGAGCACCAAATCAGTATTAATAGTGGCTAGGCAAATCCCACTGCATATAAATAAAAACAAGGACTGTTTAAGGGAAATGAGAACTTTCAATATGGATAAGAAGTGAGGGATAATCTGACAGTATCTATGAACATTTCAAATGTACATCCCCTGTGATGTAGTAACACCACTTTGAGGAATATATATAAATATTTGTATTAGAATGTTTACTGCAGCATTGTTGGAAGAGGCAAAACCTGGAAGCAAGTTAAATGTTCATCAAAAAAGTAATAGAGTAATGGTCGAATAAATTACAGTACGTCCAGAGGACAATATTCTGCAACAATTAAAATAAACAAACTAGATCTATTTTGACCTACCGGTTTCTTTTTTTAAGGATTTATTTATTTATCTATTTATTTATTTGAGAGAGAGAGAAGGAGAGAGAGAGAGAATGAGTCAGGCGGAGGGGCAGAGGGAGTGGGGAGAAAATCTCAAGCACACTCCCCACTGAGCCTGACACGGGGCTCACTCGATTTCACGACCCTGAGATCATGACCTGAACTGAAATCAAGAGTTGGAAGCTTAACTGCCTGAGCCGCCCAGGCGCCCCTTGACCTATAGGTTTCTATGACATACTGTCAAGTCAATTGGAAAGTGGTAAAGGAAGGCACATAGTACAGTCATATGTTTTATAATGACAGAAACATAGCATATGTGTGTGTGTGGATGCACACACACACACACGTATATATAAAATAGAGAAGGAAATAGAAGTGGAAGGAAGAAAATGGAAGGAAATAGAAGAAACTGGAAAGCTAACAGGTACAGTATGGTATGAACACTGGTTACCCCAAAACATAAACATGGAGGTAGTAGGGAGATACTTAAAATAAAAATAAAATCTTCGGATCATGTCCCTCGTTATTATGGTCACTTGTTAATGTGTAACTAAAATATTTCAATTAAGGAAAATGTGGAAACATTTAATGCAATAGAAGAGAACAGGGAGAAAACTCCACAGAGCGCTACCTTCAAGGGTAAGAAATAGAAATTGCATAATTGTGACAGTCAATTCATTTCAAAAATACATATCGAGAGCTTATAATATGCTTAACATGTTGCTCAGTACTGAGAAATATGAAGGAAAAGTAGGTCATGATTCTTGTTCTCAAAAACCCTGCAGATCTGCTAAAGGACAAAATGTAAGCATTATCATTATCTCAAAGGCACTGCTTTGCTCAGGAGTGATGCATGAAATATGTGTCTATTGATTAATAGAAAGGAGGTGACAGGGGCTGAGTGAGCTAGAATACGCCTTCCGGGTGTACCTGAGACTATCGATCCCCTGCCCCCATCCCCCAGCCCTTACCGCTTAAGTTGCACACCCACTCAACTTCCAACTGCCAGGATCTCCATCCCTTGGTCTGAGAGCTTTCCCTGACCCCCTAAGCCTGTTCTGCCCCCACACAGGGCAAGCCAGAAGTGCCAACGAGTTAATATAGCTCCCAACCAAGGACGATGGCATTTGGTATATAAATCCCCCAGGTCCCATGACCCTCAGGTAGAAATGACTCTGAGATTCAAGTTCTACACTGGCTCACAGGGTGTCCCAACAAGGCTAGGTTTTGATTTAACACAGTGATAATTCACTTGATAGCATTTATTGGCCTTGGCCATCTTTGCTTCCCTGTCTCACTTCCCCACTCCCTCACCAGTGTTTTCCAGGAAACATGGTGACCAAATCCTTATCTCAGGGTCAGTTCCTGGGGGAACCCAAACTAAGACGGTGGAGGTCAATAGACTTGCCATAGAGCTCACAGCTTTTGTATTGTCATTTAGTCCACAAATAGGGATAGAAGACCTACCTATGAATATCCGATCAGGAAAACAGACACCACTTTAGATGTTCCAAGTAGACAGAAATTGACCACTTGGAATTTGCTCAAGGCTATTGTGTAAGTTTCCTATTGCTACTGTAACAAGTTACCACAAATTTAGTGGCTTAAAATAACACAAATGGATTGTCTCACAGTCCTGAAGGTCCCAGAGTTTATCATCAGTTTCACTGGGCTAAAGTCAAGGTGCCCACAGCACTTGTTCCTTCTGGAGGCTCTGAGGGTGAATTTTTCATTTTGTTTAGTAAATTTACTTAGTGAATTTTTCATTTCAGCTGTTGCACTTTTGACCTCCAGAATCTCTCTTTGGCTCCCTTTACTTTACTCATTTATCTCTTTCTTGATATTCTCTATTTGTTCAGACATTATTCTCATCATTTCCTTCAATTCTTTGTATTTTCCTTTAGTTCCCTTAGCATATTTAAGACAGTTGATGTAATGCTTTGTTTATGAGGTCCAAAGTCTGGGCTTCCTTGGAACAGTTTCTGTCAATTTTATTTTTTCCTGTGACTGGGCCATATTTTCCCCCATTTCTTTATATACTTTAGAATCTTCTGTTGAAAACTAGAAATTTTGAATATTCAAAAGGAGTAGCTCTGGAAATCAAATTCTCCCCCTCCCTAGGGTTTGTTCATCCTGATCACTGAGGGCCTCAGTCATCTGTATGTTTCATGACCTTTCCAAACGATTTTTGCAAAGGCCATATTCCCTCTTGTGCGGGGTCATGGAGGTCTCTGTGTTGTTATCTCAGAGATCATCTAATGATCTGCAGAGACTTCTTTTTTTTAATACTTAATTTTAATAATACTCATTATGTTGAAACAGTCAGCAATGCAATGCACAAAGAAATAATCTTCAGTGAACATTTACACACAGTGCAAACATATGCTTTATATATGTAGAGGAAGAGGAGGGATGATGTCAGAGATTTCTTTAAACACTTGGAGCCAAAAAGGTGGGGAAAACTACTTGTCAGTTTTTGCAGATGGCTCTGGGTTGGGGCACTCCTTTAACACTAAGCCAAGTTGCTTACCACTCTGTGTTAGCCTTCACATCCTGCTTGTGCAGAGCCCAAAGATCAGCCATAGAAGCAAGTCTAAGATCTTCTCAGGTCTTTTGTGAGCATGCGTCTGGCCCTGGGCATGTCTGTTGCATTCTGAAATCCCTGCGAAATGTAGTAGACATTCAAAGCCTTTTTTTCCCCTCAAGGACTTTCCTCCTCGGTTTTTTCCTTCCCAGACTTTTGGGGTCCCTTGCCCCCCAGGCAGTTACAAGCAGCATATCTTCAAATGCTTTTCAATAGATGACGCCTAGAAAGCTGCTCTAGACCCAGGGGATGGGGGCAAACAAAAGTCTGTCTTTGCATCAGTCCCTCAGGGAAACATTGAACTTGGTCAAACCACACAATGAGATCTGTATTGCTCTTTCTGCCAGCATCAACAAATCATACCAAGGATATGGGCCACTGTGGCTATAGCCCCCATTGAGCTGGGGAATGGGGTATGGTAGACCAGTAAGAAAAGAAATCCAGGGGCACCTGGGTGGCTCAGTGGGTTAAAGCCCCTGCCTTCAGCTCCGGTCATGATCTCAGGGTCCTGGGACCGAGCCCCGCATCTGGCTCTCTGCTCAGCGGGGAGCCTGCTTCCCCCCCCCTCTCTCTCTCTGCCTGCCTCTCTGCCTACTTGTGATCTCTCTCCTGTCAAATAAATAAATAAAATCTTAAAAAAAAAAAAAGAAAAGAAATCCATTACATATACTTACCAAAATTTACCGGTCTTCATTAAACACTTCCTAGGTTGCTGTAAGGTATTTAGTAGATCGGAGTGTTCCAACAAAATTGATTCTGTCTGTTTTCTCCAATGTCGTGGTTGCTTCAATGGAGGGACCAACTCTTGCAGCTTTCTAATCCACCACTTCTGTGACATCATTGCTGCAATTCTTTCTCACATAAATTATTCTCTCCCCAGAAAGGGGAAATACAAGATCCTATAGTCACTGCATCCCTTTCTGGTGATGTTAATTTCTCCCATAGATCAGTAAAAAGTCCACTGGGGTATTTGATATCTTAAGACTAACTTGCAAAATTCTATTTTTTAAATCTATGATGTATGTATTAACTACTGCTTATTTATTTACCTATATATATATTTTAAAGATTTATTTATTTTATATAGAGAAAGGGTGAGCAGTGCATGTGCAAGCGAGGGGAGAGGCAGAGGGAGAGGGAGAGAAACAGACTCCCAGCTGAGTTCAGAGCCAGATGCAGGGCTCGAGCCCATGACCCTGAGATCACGATTGGAGCCAAAATCTAGAGTCGGTCTCTTAACAGACTGAGCCACCCTGGAGCCCCATTTATTTACTTATTTGTCTTTAACTATTTTTGTTAACTATTACTGACATTTCTTACCTAAAATAGCAGAAAAAGGGGAGACAATAATAAAAGCACACATGTGTATAAGTCATGCAAGAAACAAAATATACACACTGCAATGAAATACGCTATGTTTCTTATTTCTGAAATTGAACATTAAGCTACAGCAGAAATTGAAGTTCCTTTATCTACTCCTTTTTCCATGGTTTGTTTCTTTGTTTTTTTCCCCTTAGCTTTCACCTCAGCTGGTCAAATTTCTTTAGCTGGTTGGATGATTCAAACTTTCATTGTAAGGAATCTGAGTCCACAGTGGTCCCGCATTAATTGGGTAGACTTTGATTAACTTTTATGACTGAAAATGGAGGCCTGCGGAATCTCTTGGATTCTAGTCATACATAGTCCTCTCTACCCCCGTTTTATACAGGAGCCCAATTTTCCCTTGATAATCAGGATTAAGCATGCCGTCTAGTAGAGTACACCCCTTCTTTACCTATAGTAAGTTTATTAGCCTGAGGAATCAAACAAGATCAAGTAGTAGGTCTCAGCTTTCTATTCAGTAGAACTTTCAGTGTGTCCCCTGGCAGAAACAGTCCCCATTTTGGGAGTCAAAACCTCTTAGCCAGCAGAGCCCAAAATTTCAGGGATTTCTAACAAAATCTAATGAATATAATTGGAGATGAAATAGCAAGAGAAGCCACTCTCAACTTCACCCCTTAGTTTTGAGACCTATGCATTTCGGCGAAATGGCACCAATACTGGTTATTGGCCTAAAGTGTATGTCATATCCTTGAGGACAGTTTTCCAACCTCATAGATATAATTTCCCATTGTAACAGGCACTAGAACTGTCCCTTCAATAGGCTATTTCAGCATTCTGTGAGGCCAACTACTTTTTGAGTAGTAGAGCCCATGGCGAGAGCAGTGAGTTTTGTGGCCATGAGGCCACGCCACACGTCTTTTCCTAAGAAATTAGATATTTGATGAAGAATAATGTTATGTGAAATAACATGATAGTGAATAATTCACTTTGTAAATCTATGAACGGCGATCACATCCCGGGCAGGGATACCAACCTATATTTAGAATACATATATAGTCCCATAAGGACAAATTGATGCTCCTTCCATCAGAGTCGAATGCAATCAATCTCCCACTAAAGTGACTAGCTGGTCTTCCCTGCCTTCCCTCTTACACCTCTTGGGAATGGTGTCATATCAGAGCTCAGGATTGTTTCTGGGGTTGGCAGACAAGCTAAACGATAGTGCTGGTAGCCAGACTAGCCTGACTAAGGCAAAGTCAGTGTTGTTGAGCCCATGCCTAACCCCCATTCCTGCTGCCATAGTCACTCTGCACACTGAGCAATCTTCCACGGTGTAGCTTGGGAAAGAAGCCAATTGACATCCACAAGATAGCTATTTGGAGTGACCAGCTTTGCCTGAGAAAGTGAGAAAATTGATCAGATTTGCATGAGCAGATGGAAAGGAAGAGATGTTAGTTTAAGCAAAAGAATAAAGGCAGGGATAATCATAGAGTTTGGCAAAGTATGGGGAGCCCAGCCTGACTGAAGGCAAGTTTGTGGTGTGGAGAACTTCTGGAGAAAAAGACAAAGGTTAGAAAGGAAGGGCATTATAAAGTTCTACTAGCAACAACAGCAGCAACAACATTTTGTTAAGAACATATGGTGATGATGGGGCGCCTGGGTGGCTCAGGGTCCTGGGATCGAGCCCCGCATCGGGCTCTCTGCTCAGCAGGGAGCCTGCTTCCCCCGCTCCCTCTGCCTGCCTCTCTACCTACTTGTGATCTCTCTCTCTCTGTCAAATAAATAAATAAATCTTAAAAAAAGGACATATGATGATGGATGTTAACTAGACTTATTGTGGTGAGCATTTCACAGTGTATACGAATACTGAATTAGTATGTTGTACATCTGAAACTAATGTGATATCACATGTCAAGTAGTCCTCAGTTTTAAGAAATTCATAAAAAATAACAAGACATTATACTAGCTTACCTTGATCAAGCCCTCACTGTGAACTGTGCTGAGCGCCTTATATATATTTTATTAATATTCAAAAAAACTCTGTAACAGAGATTCTATTTGCAATTGGACTGAATTGAGAAAGGCTCACAGCAGGTGATATGTTTCCCTCAAAATTCCTATGTCGAGACCCTAATCCCAATGTGATAATGTCTGGGCGTGGACCTTTGAGACGTAATTAGATCATGAGAGTGGAGCTTTCATTAATAGAATTAGTGCCCTAATAAGAGGCCAGAGAGCTAGCGAATACAAATATTTAGCAATCTGCAAATGGAAAGAGGGTCCTGACCAGAACCTGACCATGCCAGCACCCGACCTTGTACTTTCACCCTCCAGAACTTTGAAGAAGTGAATTTCTGTTGTAGATCCAGAAAATATAGTTTATTGTATTTTCTTATAACAGCTCAGACTGACCGAGACGCTCTTATTATATCCATTTCAGGGAATAGTTTCATAAGATTTAGTAAGAAATTATAGAGCCCCCCTTGGCACTGACACACAGAAGCCCACGGAAGTTGTTAACCATTGGGCAATACTGCCTTGCTATTCAGGCTGGGCAGTACTGATTCTAATCTTAGGTGAAGGGAAATGATTAAGGAAATTAGAGCAAAAAGAAAGGTTTAAGAAAATTGCTCCAGTTGTGTGCTATGGAATAGACCTTTTTTTCCCTCCTTACTAGGGATAAAGAAGAAGGAAGATGGACATAAACTTGGGCCTTGAAGACAGACAACCTCAAGTTTGTATCTCAGTTCTATCTCTTACTAACCTGTGACCTGCAAAATTCTTAACCTTCGATGCACCCCAATTTCCTCATTGGTAAAATGGAGATTTACCAGTTCTTACCTAATAAGACCGTTGTAGAGAATAAAGCAAGCAAGGTGTATCCTACTTGGTCCTTGATGCCGAGTTGATAATCCACAAATGTTGATCCTCATCTTTTCATTCCCTATCTCCCCAGTAGTGAAGATTAGACTAGGTTTCTGGAAACATCTCAAAATAAAAATCATGGAGTACTGGGTGTGGTGCATGAACAATTAATCTTGAAATGAAAAAATAAAATAAACATATTTGGGGAAAAAAAGAAATCTCATTGTTTCAGAATTTGTGGAATGGGACTCTCTCAGAAGGTGGGATGGCATTTTGAATTCACCTTCATTTAGCAAGCACCTGTTTATCACCTGTTATGAGCCTTTCTCAATACTGGGCTCTGGAGGAATTGAAGAGTTGGCTGCAGTCTCCAGCCAATTAATAGATAAGTCTTTGTCAGTGAGTTAAGGGCCACATTAGAGTTTGTATCAGGAGGCACAGGAAAACTGTTGGGAGAGTGTTGGAGTGTATGATCAGCTTTTACAGTGGAGTCCATTGATTAATTTAAAGTTCATATAAAACAACAGCATCCCTCAAAATCACTCTAATAGAGCCTTACATTATCTTATTTAAAAAAATAATAATAATCTCTCCTCCGTGTCCTGTCCCCAAAAGTAAGAAGATTGGTGGAGAAAATGAAGATCATTGGCTAATAAGGTGGTCATCTCAAGTTTCTCCACTGGTAGTAAGAATAGCTTCTATGAAACAAAAAGCTCAACAAGGGGCCTCTTTATTATTCCCACTAGTTCCAATGGTAAGTAATCAGGTAGGAGGAAGCAAAGAATAAATAAGAAGGCTTTGGCGTTCCTTGAAGGCTGATGGAAAATAAGAATTCATTTGAGGAAGAGAGAACGATTACAGAGAAAATAGGAAAATATTTCCCTCGTTCCCTTGGAGAAGCACGAATGGAGAAAAATAGGTCAGGAACAGAAATGGAATTGGTAACTTCCCTGTGAGACGTTCAACTTATCTGGGTGTCTCAAAAAACTATGAAAAAAATCATGGTATGGCACTGAGGTTTTTTGTTTTTGTTTTTGTTTTTGTTTTGTTTTGTTTTGTTTTTGGCCATCTTAAGTTGCCCACCTTGACCCCTATCCTTCAGTAAAATGTATCCCACCATTCTTGCCTTGTATGGAGATACCGCAAACAAAAGCACAGGGTGTCAAAAGGAGACACGGCTGGTTCCATCACACACTGCCCACTGGCTTTTATAAAGAAACAGCCCTGAGGGCTCAGGGGCCAGGATATTAAACTGGCAGCCATGGAGCCCCCAGGGAGGAGCAAGGTAGAGCGGTTCTCTGTGGGCAGAACCACTGGAGAGGAAGTGACCCGAAACTTCCTCTTATCCTAGAAGAAGCTGAGCTTTGGAAGTGGAAAAGGCAAATCCTAGGATATTAAGTGCTATTCCCCCATCTTCGATATTTTATTTGAAACAAGACTCATCCATCTTTTTGTTTTTTTCTCTCCACAGAATTTCTGTACCCCGTCCCCATGTCATTAATTTCCCCTCAGAAGAATGTAATTTCCACTTGTGTGGTGATCGGGGGAACGAAGCCTCACTTGCACACCAGGACTTCCTATGCACAGTAGTCCCTGTTCTCCAGTGACGCGGAATGCTCCAATCCAAGTTGTGCAAACCAGAAATGAAGATATTTTAAATGAGCCTCACTTGCTCGCAGTTGACAGCTTTGTGCCCCATGGAAAAGTCAGGCTAAGAACGCCAATGCTGGGGTGTTGCTGGGACTCAGGTTTCTAAAGGTTCAGGGGCTCACAGGCATGTATTATCAGAGCTGACAGCTATCTGTCCAGAATGAATCATTTTCAAGCAGGTGCAAATTTCCACTCAGGCTCCCAACCTACTAAGAACCTACTTTGGCCAAAGTTTTGGTATTTTCTAAGGTAAAATGAAGTCTCACATGGGTTTCACTGGTGAGGTGCATTTGCATCATATGAAGTAGATAATGTGATTGGATCTTTTTCCTCACTCCACCCAAGTGAAAGAAAAAGCCACATGATCTATCTTCTCGCCTGTGATGTGTAAGCTCCTTGTCATTATTTTAGAGATGTTAGGTTTAAGGCCTCGGAACACTTGGCAAATATTGAGTTCAGAAAACACATGATACATAAAATGTACAATTTATATAAATGTCTACAATATATCCAAGGTATGTACAATTTTTATACTATGTACAATTTATGTAAATCTATTATATATAAATATCATATAGATTTACTGTCCATGTATAATACGGATTTATTATTAAAATAACCAGTTCTTACATACCCATGTGCACTTCCCCTTTCCTTTTAGCCCTCATCCCCACACACCACAACTTATGCTCCAACCACTGGGCTATTTGTTCTTCCTTGAGCCCATCTGTCCCATTTCCAAGGCTTGTATCAGCAGTTCTTAACCTTTTCCCCAAAAGGACTCATATAAGGAATGACATCCCCCTGTGCAGGGACACAACTCACATAGCCATGTCCAGATTTTGACAAAACCCCAAAATACCACAGAGAAGTAAAAAAGTATAATAACTCAAAGCAACCCAGATATCGAGTAGAGGAAGCAAAGCTGTGAGTGAGGCACGATTCCCTCCGAGCAAACTCTTGGGAGCTCAGTTCTCTCCCACTCAAAGCAAGGGAGTGAGAATGAATATTTATAGGGACAACTCTGAATTTTCTCTAATTTTAAAAATGTGAATCATTTTCAAACTTTGGTGCTTTATTATATTTGCCGTGGACCACACAAATGCTGCCTTAGTCCTTCCTACTCTTGCATGCTGAAATACCCTATATCACGACTTGCTGAAAAAAACCTTCTCATCATCTAAGATTCCATTTAAATACCACCTCCTCCGGTGAAGCAGATGCTGTGTGTCCCTCAGCCAAATTCTGTCTCCACACACCACTCAAGTTTATAACTCTTCGCCTGAATGCTTTCACTGGGGAATGGGAATGGACTCAGCCCACATGCGGGACAGCTCCGAAGTATCGGAAGGTTAACTCTTCTGGGCAGAGCCCTCCGACAATGATGAACAGGATTTGGTAAGTAAATATCTTCATCTTCCTCCTCCTCAAGTACAACAACGCAACGTGTGTTCTTTGCCGTCTCCCAGAGATCCCCGGTGGGACTGAGCCCCAATCATCCATATCGATGGCCTGTTTAGCACCCTGTTTTGCTTCCTGAGATCAGCACGCAAATAAACCTTGTGCTCAAATACTATTCTTGACATCTGCTTCTAGGGGAATCCAACCCAAGATTTCTTGGAAATCCGTCTCCAGTGACCCCATAGAAAATGACTCTTTCCCCTTCTGGGCTCCCTTAACACTCGGTTACGGTAAAGAAAATATCACACAGGATATAAAAAAAGACACAGGGAATTGCAGATATATCTGTCCCTCTCACTAGGCACCCAGGAGATAGGAATGATGATTTCTCTGTATGTCCTCAAATTGCTGAGCACTGCACTTTATACATTTCTAGTACTTCATGAATATCTGTTAATTTGAATTAATATCAATACACCGATAGCATCAAAGAGAACAGTTCTTAATGTATTTTTTTTTTCCTGCCTAGGAAGTTATTTCAAAACAAATAGAAAGAGAGTGGAGGTTTAGCATCAAAATGATAGCTAGCTAAAATGTCTGATTCAAACTTTTCTCAGCTCCCCTCTAAAAATGTACAGTAACATGGGGCACCTGGGTGGCTCAGTGGGTTAAAGCCTCTGCCTCCAGCTCAGGTCATGATCTCAGGGTCCTGGGATTGAGCCCCGCATTGGGCTCTCTGCTCTGCTGGGACCCTGCTTTCCCCTCTCTCTCTGCCTACTTGTCAAATAAATAAATAAATAAATAAATAAAATCTTTTTTTAAAAATGTCCAATAACTTGACCAAAGGCAAACGTTGTGGTAGTGCAATAAACCAATTATGAGAATAAGATAGCACAATAAACCAAAGTGGAGAGTCCAGCATAGTGTGGAGGCAAGGAGAAATTTTCGTCAATTATATTACAGATATGGGTGGATTGAAAAAAACCCATCATAAGCTAAGGCACATTTGAACGTGAACAAAACAGCATAGTTTGGAAGTGAGTGGAGAGAGTTTAGGGCCACCACCACTCTCGGCCTCTGGCTCAAAGCACACAGCTACAATAAGACAAAAGCCATGGTCATCCCCTCTACTCCTTGGGGACCCTCTTTGTGGGGAGACATCATCTTCATCAACTTCTCCTTCAACTTCCTCTTGTAGAGTTCCATGGGCAACATGATGAGTGGCTGAAGGCAGTGAAGAGGGTGAGAAATAGACCAAAGCATCATGGGAAACCTCCTAGGGCAGGGCGTTCTATAGGCACAAGACAGGGGTAGATTGGCAGAAAGCAACCTGATCCAAAAACAGCTTCTATAGAATAAAGTGCTGCATGATGTTCAAGAGCATAGACTTTGGAATTAGATGGATTTGGAGTGGAGTCCTATCTCTTCTACTACTTGTCACAAGATTTTGCATTACCTAATTTAGCCAAACCTTTGTTTTCTTATAAGTAGTATGTGATAAGAATAGTAGTTCTCTCTTAGAGTTCTTAAGAGGATTAAATGGGACGAGTAATGTAAAGATCTTAAGGAAGTGCCTGGTAGAGTAGCCCAGAAGATTTTCTCTTCCTCTTCCCACTCCTTCTCCTTCCCTCCTCCCCCCCCTCCTCCTTTCCCTCCTTCACCTCCTACTCCAACACCATTATTCTTCATGCATTTTGCAGAGTGAAAGGAGACGCTTGAGGAAGAAAAGTTTCCATTTTGGTTCAGCAGACCTGTCAGAAATTAATGCTTGCAGACCAATGAATTTTGGGGCTTGGGGTTATGCAAATCAAACTAGCATTTGGCTTTATAGCTGAGAAGGCAATTCTCTCGGCATGCAAGTGGATAGTCAAAGCAAATAAGGATGATCAAGGTCCTGCCTGTGGCAAACATGGGATCAGTATTGATTTCTCCTCATTTGGTATGATAGGAAATAAAACAATTGATAATGCAGGGCCTGGGAACCATTCTGTTCTATTACAAGAGAAGGTAATTCACAGAAAGTTCAGAAAAGAAAGGAACAAAAAGGTCAAAATGTAGCCATCACAGAAATTGAAATACAAATTTTAAAAAATTTTCTGCTCTGATCTCAATAAAATTCTTGTTACTGTTCATCTAAAATAGACCTGTGATAAGAAAAAATAAAGTAGGATCAAATAAAAAGAAAACAAGTGTTGCATGTGAAAAGATTACAAGATAATAAAAAAGGCAGCAATAGAACTGAAATCTACACTAGAGACAATAACTAGCACAATTGACTCCGCAGAAAATTAAATCAACAGTGTCAATGGAAAATTTCAGAAATTCTGCCAGAATGCAAAGGAAAGAAGATAGAGAGATAAATAAAGATGGGTGGAAGAAATAAGTACAGACATCAAGGAATAAAATCCAAGGTCCAACATACAAAAATAAATAAATACATACATACATACATACGTACATACATACATACATACTCAGAATTGACATGGCAATTCCCAGACTGGCAATGGTGATTTAGCAATGGGATTTTGAGTAGAGAGGCTACCAAGCATTGGACATTGTCTACTCCCCACTGCATACAACCTCCCCTGCTCTCTTTCCTGCCACACACACATCCTCATATAGATGGTAGGATTCTAATTTTCTGGACTCTAATTTTTTGAAAGCGAGGGCTGTGTGTTAACCAACAGTGCTTGATACTTTGTAAATGCTGGGCCAGCCAATGTGTAGTTCAGTTTGGATGTCTTTTTGTCCTCATGAAGAATATATGAAGTTCTGTGTTAAGTCCTTCATACAACTTTTCAGCATGAATTTCTAAAATAACTAAATGGCCAAAGATGTCCGCGCCGTCCTCATATCCTCAACATGCAGGGGAGGTAATGTTGTCATCAATTAAGCATGTCCCACTTTTCATCGTGATGAAATTGTATTTTGAACTGTACCAAAATAGTATTCGAATACTGCTACCAGAAGGAAGGAATTTGGAGAATTCTTTAGAAGGTGAGGAAACCACGTTGGGGAAGGATGCTCTGGTCTTTGTTTCACTAACTGATTTTGCAGAAAGGCAGTGAAGGGGCCGTGTGCCCGTGTACGTTTCCTTCAAGAGAAAACAACAAATACTAACTTTTAAAACTGCCACAGGGAATTTGTCAAGAAAACAGGTATTCAGGGTTGAAAGAAAATGGACTCCCATGTCATATGTTTTACCAACTGCTATGTGAGCTAATGAATATTCATCAGTATAACGATAACTAAGGCCAAATTATGAAAACAGGTTCAGTTAAGTTTAGCAATGCTATTTGAGATGAAATAAGAGAAATTAAATTATATGGGACATTTCAAAATGATTTATATTTTCAACAATTTGACCTGGATGTTAAATATTAACACAGATATTAGAAATTTGACTCTCAAGAAAAGCTAATTTCTGGAGAGCCCCAGATTGTTCCTCTGTGTGTGTGTGTGTGTGTGTGTGTGTGTGTGTGTTGTGGTTAGAAGCTTGATCATTGGACTGCAAAAAATCTGTCTTTGAACCCTGGTCTGACACTTAACTAAATGTGTGACCTCAAAAAAATGTACTTATGTAACATAAGGCCCAAAGAGATAACCTGTTAGTGGGAGTAATAATGCCTACTCTGGAGAACTCACAGAGGACTAAATAGCTAATTTATTGAACATTTACTATCTGTCAGGCAGTGACCTAAGCACATTAGATACATTAATTCTCATAATGACCCGATGAGGTAAAGACAGCTATTGTCCCTATTTTGTAGCTGATGGTGCTGGAGACCATTAAGTTGCATTAAGTAACTTGACCAGGAATATACAACTACAAAATAGCAGAGCCAGAATGTGAAGTCGGGAGCTTGGATATAAGACTCATGCTCTCTTGGGGCATCTGGGTGGCTTAGCCGGTTAAGCGTCTGCCTTCGGCTCAGATCATGATCTTGGAGTCCTGGGATGGAGTTCTGCATCAGGCTTCCCACTCAGTGGGGAGTTTCCTTCTCCTTCTTCCTCTGCTCTTCCCCCTACTGGTGCTCTCTCTGTCTCTCTCCCAAATAAATAAATAAAACCTTTAAAAAAAAGTCTCATAAAAAAAAATAAATAAAAAAAATAAAAAAAAGTCTCATGCTCTCTCTCACGGTGAGAGTGGTTTACAGTAGTTAAATATGTATATATAAAATACGTAAAGTGCCCCACACATAGGAACATAACCAGTCATAATGCTTATTCTGTAGGTCACACGTAGAGTTACAAAGTTACCCCCAAATTGTAGTAACACCATCCCCTAAGCTACAGAGCTGGGGGCCTTACAGCATTCCTAAACCTTCCCCCACTCTGCATGGGGGAGAAGAATGAGAAAGAAGAGAGGAAACACCCATGGGCCTCACCCTCCGAGTTGCCCGGTTCAGGGAGTCTGGGGTGGGCCCTGAGAATTTGCATTTCTAACATATTGCGGGGGACACTAACGTTGGTGATCTAGGTACCCCCCCCCCTTTGACAACCACTGCTTCTAGAGGAAGGGTTGGGAAATGTTTTCTTTTTCTTTCTTTCTTTCTTTCTTTCTTTCTTTCTTTCTTTCTTACAGGGCCAAATAGTAAATACTATAGGCTGACGGACAATACCGTTGCTGTCACTCTGCCACCATAGCTTAAAGACAGCCATAGACGAGGCAAAATAAATACATATGGTTCCCATAGAGCTTTATTTATAAAAACAGGTGGCGAGACCTTCAGGCTCTCATTTGCCATCCCTTGTCTACCTGCTGTTCTACAATACAACAAGAGATTCTGGGACCTGACTTCTCTTAGAACTCAGTATGCAATGGCTGAGTAAAGGAGGATCATCTTGTAAAGGAAACAAAATATGGCCAGAGACATAGGAAGAAGAAAATCAGGAGCATCGTATTGGCAAATGGTGCTGCGATCAGTAAGCCAAAAACGTCTACTGAATGCGATGATTCAGAATAGAGCTTAGCAGGACTTAGAAGGGCTGTTTCAGGGAAGGGATGAAGCCAGAGCTCAAACTAGAGAGGTTAGAGGAGTGAGTTGGAAGTGAGAAAATCTTTGAAAAACTGTCTGCTCTGAGACGACCGGCGCTGAGGCACCAACCAAGTGAATGAAGAAGCCATCTTGGAAGTGGATCCTCCAGCCCTAGCTCCTCCAGCTGATGCCATGTGGATCAGAGGAACAAAATACCCAACTGAGCCGTTCCTGAAGTTCAGAGCCACAGTATCTTGAGCAAAACAAAATGGTGTCTTGAGGTCTTAAGTCCTGGGGTGCTTGGTTATGCTGTGAGAGGTAACTGGAACAAGGACTATGAAAGAACAACCACCATTTTGATAGAGCCTCAAAACCCCATTTGACTCCAGTGGAGTCTGGTTCTGAGATAGTAAGGGAAACTGGCTGTTCTAATCGCCAAGAATTTATTCAGAGTCTATGTGAGACACTTTCAGGATCTTAACTCTCAGGGGTGAGGCAGCAGATGGTCAGTGGATAACAGAAAAAGAGAAAAACGCAGAGTCATAGAAAACCCCTCTCAAATACTGCATCTCAAATTTCAAATCTTCCCTCTGTCACTGGCTGAAATACAGTACTCTCTCCAGAGGTGTTTGGGATTTGTGTGAAAGCACAACGGAGAGCTTTCTTTTTTTGTCTTTATTTTATTTATTTATTTATTTGAGTCAGCAAAAGGATCCAGAGACAAGAGGACAGAGTGTGCTGCTAATAGAAGAAGCATTTTCCATTTTATTAGGAGCACCTACACTCTTTAAGTGCCACTGAATGCTGAGTCTTGCCAGTTGAAAGACTGAATGAGCCACCCGGACTTTCACTACTGCCAAGGGGCTGGATTTCCAGAGTGGTCTCGCTGATCGTGAGATGGACAGGAGCATGGTTTCCAGAGCCCTTGTAACTTTCACCTATTTTGCGTGGTGATGAAGAACATGGTCAAGCAGCAGGATGGCCCCCTGGTTCCATTTAAAGGAACAGCATCCATGGGAGCGGAGAAGCAAAATGCCAATCTTTCAATGCTGTATAAACTAAAGGACCGACTGAGCTGATAATGTGCGACACCATTAGAACCACTGCGTAGTTGGGATAAACAGGGCGGCTTGAAGGGAACAGATACTGTAGGCGGGGAGGTAGGAAATAAAACTCATTAACTGGAGATAATGTCTGTGGGCCACGGGAGGAGAATCTCGTGGCCAGACGACGTTCCAGGCTCTTCTGCTAACACCACGCTTCGAAAGCAGACGCCTTTAGCGGTGGCGCGCCAACAGCGTCTCCCGTGGTGCTCAGGTTCATAGATGCATGGGCATTTCCTTTCCCGGAATCCTCCCTCATGAAGAGGTCTCTGCTCACTGAAATCTTTCTGTGATGAGAGACATTTCACAGACCCTTCGTGTTTTGCTCTTCTTCTGAGCCGTTGCCTCCTATGCTCCAATTCCATCACTCAATTTAACAAGCCAATAGGCTTTGGGGAGAACCGGAGGCAACATGAAGGCAAAAAACGGGGTTCAAATGACACCGTATTTATAGGCAGCTCACACACTTACAGTGTCAAACACAGGCACAGTCCGAGGCCTGGTTGCTAATTTGTTTCTGACTGTAAGTTTAAAAAAAAAAAAAAATTCAACATCCGAGTTGGACTGCGCTGGGTTGCTATAGAAACAGACCCCTCTCCCACCTCGTATTTTACTGTTCACAGCTTTCCGTGTGAAACCGCACCGTGTCGCTTCTTTGACTGACTGAAGAAGCAGTTTCTCCCATTCCCCCCCCCCCCCACCGCTCATATTACCACTTGCAAAGCCCATAGAGGTTGATATTTCCTCTTCCTTCTGGGTGCAAAGTGAGATAATTCAGCAGAGTAATTATAATAAACAATTTATCCCATTCAGGTTTACTGTCCCATCCTTGCTTTCTTTTCCTAGAGCATTAGAAATCCATCACCGGTTTGAGATCTCTTTAAAAATGCATGAAGGGAAGAGAATTGGCAGCACAGTTAAATGAATTTAATTCAGCCAGATTTTACATTATTAACTCACTTCCGAAGAGCTGAATGCAGGGAATGATGGAAGGAGAAAGTAGAAGTAAAATTGGCCCATTGATCCTGGCAGTCTCGGTGCCAAGCAGACGTGGGAAAACAGGCTAGGAAAACTGTAAATGTCTTTTGACACCAGTTAGAGATACAGAGCATTCATTTATTTTAATCACTATGAGATATGTATTCGGCGGATTTCCCCCTCCCCCACTCATTAGCCATTGCACCCTGATCCTGACTTAACTGATGCTGGAATTGGCAGCCTCACAGTCCAGGATTGTTTGAAATGGCGTATTAGAGCCACAGGACTTCCCTCTCTGTTGTTAAAAGGAAGCAGAATGCCTAGAAGCCAGTAGAAAAGGACACTCAGCATTCAAGTGATTACACTCATGCTCCAGAGATCCGCCTTTGGAAGAAAGAGGAAGAAGTCAATATACATAATAAAGTATTCAGGCAATGAAAGAGAGTTGTGAATGTGTGTGCTTTACAGTTGTTCCGTGGTAGAACAGCAGAGATGTTTATCCCCTTCAATCCCCATTTGAATGCATGCCGAATGCTGCAACTCAAACCCTCAAGTATCAGAGACATAGCTTCTTATTTGGTCTTTACCTTTAAAAATGGATTGTTTTTCTACAAGGATTAACACCTTTTCGCTTCTAATGCACTGCTCCCTTGATAAGCGACTCTGTCTAGTTATCTAGTTATCGTACATGATGAAGAAGCCAGAGGACCACCATTTTTTTTAAAGATTTTATTTATTTACTTGACAGAGAGAGATCACAAGTAGGCAGAGAGGCAGGCAGAGAGAGAGAGGGGGAAGCAGGCTCCGTGCTGAGCAGAGAGCCCAATGCGGGGCTCGATCCCAGGACCCTGAGATCATGACCTGAGCCAAAAGAAGAGGTTTTAACCCACTGAGCCGCCCAGGCACTCCAATGACCACCATTGTTAAAGTCCCTGAAAGAAGAATTCCCAAACGTGAATGTGTGCTGGTCTTGAGGGCTGTTCACGGATAGCCTGCTCTCTCTCCTTCACATGTAGGATTATACTTCCCTCCCCACTTTGAAATCAGGTAAGACCACATGACTTGCTAATGAAACAGTGGTACAGTGATACTCTGGTGTGGAGGCTCCAGGAGCCAGTATGTAATTGGCCGCATTTCTTTCCCTGCTGTATCGATAACGCTGATGACGTCTCCATAGGCCTACAAGAATGGCAGTCCCCCAATGACCGGTATTGGACGAATAGCAGTAATGAAAAATACACTTGTAGAAAGCTCATAAAACTTGGGGATTGATTATTACTGCGGTAGTATTTCGTTTATCCTGATCTATGTTTCCATTAAAATGTTCATAAAGGAGCAAAATAAGATACAGAGCCATAATAACAATGAAAATGTGAGTGATCCTCAATTATTTGCTGAATCCTACAAGGAATTTCCACTAAATACAGTGGAAATGGGCCCACATTTAGAAAAGGTGCTGTGGAACTTGTCTCTGAAATAATGGCAGGGGTTGGAGTAACATTTCACAGAAGGTTAGTTGGGCCTTTGACCTGCCGTCACCCTCTTCCCCCAGATTTGTGAGCTCTGTGGAAAAAAATACATATAGCCACTGCAATCATTTAGAGAAACTTCCTTCTAAAGCAGATGGTAGCGAGTCTTTTCAACTCCCAGTCTTTACTGAGGCTCTTCTTGCCACATTCCATCAGAGACTGCCATCTTGGCCATAGTTGAGGTGAGTAGATGCCAAATCATGTGATTGTTGATGACAGTAAGAGAAGGCAAGAACTACGTTAATCAAGGGGCGCCTGGGTGACTCAGTTGGTTAAGCATCTGCCTCTGGCTCAGATCATGATCTTGGGGTCCTGGGATTGAGCCCCATGTCAGGCTCCCTGCTCAGCAGGGAGTCTGCTTCTCCTGCTCCCTCTGCCCCTCCCCCCACTCATTTTCTCTCTCTAATAAATTAAAAAATAAAAAAAGAATTACGTTAATCAAGACAAGGTGAATAATAATATGTAGGGAGTGACTGAACCTTATTGAAAGATTTTTTTTAATGACTCAAGTAAATGAAGGGATACATCGTTTTGGAGAAAAATCCTATAGTTTGAAGATTTTGACTATTCCCAGACATTTGCATTGTTTCAATGCAATTACCAATAAAATTCCGAATGAATTTTGTTTTCGAAACAAAATAATTCTAAAGTTCACTTGGAAAAAAGTGAACAGAGGAGAATACCGTTTTTGAAAAAGAGTATTGTGGGAATCACCATACCAGTTATTAAAATATAAAACCTGTAATAGTTAAAACATTATAATTCTGTTGCAAGAATAGATAAATCAATTAATACCATAGTGGAGACAGAAACAAATGTGTGTGTGTGTGTGTGTGTGTGTGTGTTTGTGTGTGAATGAATTCATCAAAAAAGGAATGCTGAGAATTAACAGAAAAATTAAAAATTATTCAATGACAGTGGCTGACAAAATCGATTTAGACACCTCCCCCCATGCTGTATTGTAAAATAGTTCCTGATGTGGTCAAAGAATAACATTTTTGAAAATTATAAATAAACACACACACACCCCCACGTGAAAGAGAGAAGAACTTACAGGTGAGTAAGGACAATCTAAGCTTAAAAATAATGCAGAGAAACAAAAAGGAATAAGTGACAGTTTTGACTACCTATAAAAGAATAATTTTATAATACTTTGGCATAAATGAAATTAAATAGCAGCAAGAGGCATGACAAATATTTAATGGTAGTCACATATAAAGAAAATAGTTGATTTTTTAAAATTTATTTGACAGAGAGAGAGAGAGAGATCACAAGTAGGCAGAAAGGCAGGCAGAGAGAGGGGGAAGCAGGCTCCCCGCGGAGCAGAGAGCCCGATGCGGGACTCCATCCCAGGACCCGGAGATCATGACCTGAGCCGAAGGCAGAGGCTTTAACCCACTGAGCCACCCAGGCGCCCCAACAGTTGATTTTTTACAAAAATCCTACAGAATAATAAGTTCAGGGGTCAATGATTATTCACAAAAGAGAAAATAAAAAGAGCTAAAAAACATAAGAACTAAAACCTCACTCGTAATCGCAGAAATGCAAACTGAAATAATGAGACGCCATTAATACCTGTAAACTCAGCAAAGATTTTAAAAGGTATGCTATTTAATTCTGACAACAGTGAAATTTGCATATAGTATGATTGCAAAAATACTATACATATGCATATATATTTGTATATCTATATGCATGCTTAATATTAACATTCACATAGGCATATTTAGAAAAAAGACTAGAAGTAAATACATCCAAATATTAATTGTAATTATTTCTGGATGGTGAGATGGTAGTGGAGATTATTTTCTTGAGTCTTTTTAAAATTATTTTTTTCTTGACCTTTTTCTTGTGTTTTGTAAGTGTTCCACAATGAATATGGATTATTTTCATAATCAAGGAAAAAATTTGAGTCACTTGAATCAAGGTACAAGATCATAAGATTACCAAATGAGCTCTAGTGAAACGTCCTGATAGAAATGTGTAGCACATGAGTAACACACACCTGATAGACTGACTTAATTGTGCATGTCCACAGAGAAACATAGAGAGGACAAGAGAAGCTAACTCCAGGAAGAATTAAAAATAATCAGAATAACCAGAGATGGCACAAGCTTTTATCTGAGTTTATTGGTTGGCATTACTATCTTTGGGTCTCACACGCAGAAAGTTACATTCATCCTACCGTTCGGTTCGTGGTATACCATCGTCATTGGTTGGTGCAAGGCTCCTCTCTTATTTTATTTACATGTTTGTTCCCTTTTCATCTTATTCCCTCCAAGTACCCGACCCTTCAGCAGCTAGTCCCTTGATGGTTCATTTATGCTCTTGTACCATGTGGATCCTTATTCTGTACTGATGAAATTTTAATTTAGGAAGCCAATACTTTGCTATGTATCTCATTTTTGTCTCCTACTTTAAAATAAAAAAAACATTGCACTGCTTTTAGGATTTGTACTTGTTCTAAATTCTTGCTTCTACTTGCTGCTCAGTACTCGGTGATGAATAGCCACTCCATTTGTTTTCTCCGGTCTCCCAGCAAATGGACACTCAGGTAGCGTCAACTCATTATAACCGCAGTACTGTAATTAGCAATCTCATATCTTTTCCCCTATGCAGCTGTGGGAGAACGTCTTTCTGATTAATCTCCAGTGAAGAATCACCAGGTCACATTGTATGCATGTTGGTACTTAGCCTAAGGAGCCCCAGATCACTCTCCAACAGAGTGGCTGCCCTGGTCCTCACTCCCATTAGTAACGCAGCCCCACATCGCCTATGACACTTTACCAAGTTTCCTTATTTTGTTCCAGCCAGGTGTAAAGTGGATTCTCATTATTGTTTTAATATGCACTTCTCTGATTACTCTTGATTTTGAGCAACTTTACATATGCTTGTTGGCTTTTAGAGTTTCTTATTCTGCAAATTTCTTATTCACATGTTTTGCTCAATTTTCCATGAAGATTATCATCTTGTCTTGTTTATTTGCTGGAATTGCTTGTATATTCTAGGTATTAATTCCATGTCAGTTTTAAGCAAATACCTTCTCTCATTTCTTTAACCTTATTAACCTTTTTTCATAGTGCCTCTAATTTTGATGTCATTTGCCAAGGGATTGTGCTTTTTTTTTTAAGAATTCCATCCCTGTCCCTACGTTACAGAGACATTGCTGGCCAATTTTTCCATCCCCCTTGTCTAGCCCAAGTGACTCAAGGAACTAATAAAACTCTGAATTCCAGTGCTGTTCAATGAGGCTCAGTTAAAATATGGTACTGTAGCTGGTGGATCACACTTTCTGCCTATTTTCCAATCTCTGACCTAGATCCCGTAGGAGTAGAGATGTCTCTTATGCATACCACCAGCAGATCATCCAGGATGATCTCTGCTTTCCATTCTCTCTCCATTTCATGTCTTCCAACTATCTATGCTTGTAACAAATTACCCCAAACTTTGTGGTGTAAACCATTTTGTTATGCTCATGGATCCTGTGGATCAGGGATTTGAAGAAAGCACAGTGGGGATGGATTGTATTTACTCTGTGATATCTGTGGCCTCAACAGGGAAGACGTGAAGGCTGGGGTTGATTTAACAGCTGGAGGTTGGAATCATCTGAAGACTTGTTCACTTAAAAGCCTGACACCTGGGCTAGAATGACTCAGATGCTGGGTTCAATTGGAACTGTTGGCCAGAGAGCCCATACGTAGCCCCTTTTGGGATTTCCTTGGAAAACAGTAGCCTGAGGGTTGGATTTTTCAGGTCGTATCTCAAAGATTCAAGAGAAAAATGGAGGAACCTATATGGACTTTTATGGTCTAGTCTTATCAATGTTGCTGTACTTTGTTGGATAATTCAAGGGAAAGGGACATAGACTCCACCTCTTGGTGGGAGGAATGTCAAAGATTTTTTTGACCATGTTTTAAAACCACTAAACCATTCCATTTACACCTAGACCTAAAGTAATTCATTAAAGTTCAGCTCAGATAATATTACCTTTGCCAACAAAAGTTTAAATGGTTTGTTGCCTTATTGACTTCTTGATATCCATGGAGGCCCTTTACAATTGAACCCCAATCTGCCTTTCAGCCATTTTTTCTCACTACCTTCCAGCATGCAGTCTTTAAATCCCAACTAAACTAGACTTCTAGATGCTGACTTTATTCAATTCATACTTTCCAACCTCCCTACATATTTATTCCTGTATTCCCTCTTCCCGGAATATCATCCCTAAATAATTCTCAAACTATTCTTTCTTTTTTCATGCGCCTTTTGAAATTCAGACTTCATGGAGATTTTCCTGGTACGCCACTCACCCATTACTTCCCTACCCTTCATACACTCTGATGCATGATATATTGTATTTGTTCAGTATTTCCCCTATCTTAGTTTGGGCTGCTACAACAAAATGCCATAGACTGTGTATATGGGTATAAAGAACAGACATATATTTCTCATAGTTCTGGAAGCTGGAAGTCCAAGATCAAGGCACTAGTAGATTGGGTGCCGGGTGAGGAGTTCCTGATTCATAGATGACCATCATCTCACTGTGCCCTCACATGGCAGAAAGGGAAGGGGGCTCTCCAGGATCTCTTTTATCAGGACGTTAATCTCATTCATGAGGCTCTACCTTCATGACCATTAAGTCATTAAGTCGCCCTCTCAAAGCGTCCCTCATGGTCATACCATCACATTAGAAGTTCGGCTTCGAGATAAGAATTTCAGGAGAACACATTCAAACCACAGCACCCAGCTTCGTTTTTCTCCTTGACACTTGACGACATGTGACACACCCATACTTTGCACACATTTTCGCTTATAATTTGCCACCGCTCACTCCTAAAATCAGGGACTTTGCTTTACCCACTACTGACTCTAGCTTCAGCACATAAAACACTGCTTGGTACATGGTAGGTATTTCCTAAATATTTGTCAAATAGGTTAATGAAAAAATGAATAAGATATATATTACGGAGTTATCAGTATATAAACTGTTCCCAGTGGTTCTTCTCAGGCTAGCAGGTTTTTTGTTTTTTGTGTTTTTTTAAGATTTATTTATTTATTTGAGAGACAGAGAGAGTGAGCATGAGTGGGAGGGGCAGAGGAAGACAGAATCTCAGACAGACTCCACACTGAGCGTGCAGAGCCCGACAGGGGGCCCACAACCCTGAGATCACCACCGGAACCAAAACCGAGAGTCAGAAGCTTAACCAACTGCAGGGCTCAAGCACTCCGGTAAGTGTCTTTTTGACCCAAAAGGAAATGACAACAAATGAACGTTAAATTCTATCGTCCCTCTTCCAGAAGCATGACTCAGGGTCAATTATCATCACGGATTTCTTTACCTTTTAGTGCCCCCCACCACAGGCTGCTCTACACTACCCGTCAGTCCCAAGGGGGAGGAAGCAGGAAAAAGCAATGAAGCACTTTAACATCTTCTAGCTTTTTGAGCAAGATCTGTGCAGAAGGTGTCAATTCTCATTTACTCTTATCCTTTCTTCCTGTGGTGGGGGGTGGAATCTCTCTCTCTCTCTCTGTGGCACAGGGAATGCTCAAAACGGCTTTAGACAAAGCACGCTCAGACAGAATTATTGCCTTTGCCCAAACACTTCAGGGTTTAATAAATCCTGCTCTAGCTTCGAAGATAATCATTTTAGGTGAATTTGATGAAATCTCTAAAAATGCCACAAATGGACAGCAGCCGTAGGACAGACATATGTCTTTATCTACCCAAACTAAAAGAAAGGGGGTCTCCACTCTTTCAGCTTTAAATAAATAAATCAGCAGGGCCGGTCCCCTTTCCGAGTTTAATTTGGTTTTAATGTTTTATGAAGCTTACACCAAGGAATATTAATGCCATATGCCAGAACAAGTCACTTGAGCCTTTCATACACGGGCAAAACTTTTCATCTGATCGGAGAGATAATTTTTCTAAACAATATCAGCAGAGTCAATAGAAGTTATAATTAATTCACACATTGAGAATGTAATTTGCATTCAAATGAAAGACACGATTGCTGTGTGGCTTTATAGGAAACCCCCAAGCCCCCACCTCGTTATTATATTTGATATAAATGCAAAATGCTAAAAATTTCCCTTATTAGCAGCGGGCACAATGTGACCACTCCTTTTTCTAGACTCCCTTCAGCTTAAAGCCAATAGAACAAATGAAGCAAGTGGTCTATCTCTGACAGCAAGCTCGTCCTTCAGTATTTAGTGTTGAAGTGCAACTATCTTCTCTGCCTTTGTGTCTTTTGAAGCAATCAAGTTCAGATTGCATCTTTCATTGATTTATAGGTAGGAAACCTGAATAGCTAAAAGAGCCTAACAGGAATACCTTTATTTATATCAACTAATATGTCATCAGTGGGCAGGATTATCCCCTAGTGATAAGAGTGTTTGTTTAGGGAAAAGAAGCAATATCCTAAATATCCCACTATTCACAAGGGATAGTGTCACCTCATTCCGTGTGAAATATTTCTGCAATAGGCACTGGGAGAAAAGACAGGGCTACTCAGAGACCATGGGTGGGGGAAAAAAAATCAGAGACTCAAGGCCTAAGAGTTTATTGATTCACCAACCACTTATCCACTGCTTGATAATAACCAAAAGGCAATCACCAATGTGCTATAAAAGCGGAAGGAGAAGGAAGAAATATGAGGGAAATAAAATCACAAATATCATGTGAGCCACGGCATTCTTAAGTGAGTATTTCTTCCATTATCTTTCGCTCTTCTCAGAACATCTGAATGCATTTCACACAGGTGTTTATTTCTTTTAATTTTCAAAAACACTTCCATGTGCATTCTTCCACTGGCTGCCCCCAATAACGCTCAACTCCCAACGCAATATGTTGAACTGGTGACACTGATCCTAGTTATCAGATGAAGAAACTGAGGAATAGAACATATATGACTTGCTTAAATAATCTGTACTCAAATAATCGCTCAAATAATCTGTACTCAAACCAAGATTAAAACACATTTACCGAGTGCCTGGGTGGCTCAGTTGGTGGGGCGAATGCCTGCAGCTCAAGTCATGATCCTGGAGTCCCGGGATCGAGTCCCACATTGGGCTCCCTGCTCAGTGGGGAGTCTGCTTCTCCCTCTGACCCTCTCTGCGCTCATGCTCTCTCTCACTCACACTCTTTCTCTCTCTGAAATAAATAAATAAAATCTTTAAAACAAAATTTTCCCCATCATCCTAGAGCAGGAGTTCTCAAAGTATGGCCCCTGAAGAAGCAGCCTCAGCTTCACTTGGAACTTATTAGAAATTCAAATTCTCCAGTCCACCTGAGACCTATGGAACCAGAAACTCTGGGGATGGGGCCAGCAGTCTTTGTGGTATAAGTCCAAGATATTCTGATACATGCGCAATTTCAGAACCACTGGTCTAGAGATATGCTTTCTATTTACACAGGAAAGACAAAGCATTCATATGTTGTAAATTTCAGGTGAATTATAAGACCCAAAACTATTATGACATTACCTTTCACGCCCTACTTTGTGAACGAGGGTTATGTATCACCCTAAGCTGAGAAGTAGAAAGACATTCAACCTAAGAAAGATAGAAGCAAAAAAGAAAAAGCCCAGATATTTATTGCCAGATAACAAAACTGAGGAACTAATTTTATACTAAGTTTAATTTCAAACTACATTAAGTGGCCAATAAAATTAATCATACATAGGCATTACTAAATCTCAGATAGTGCAGGGCTGTGGAAATATTCACCAGTTAAAAATATATTCATCAGCAAGTGCAACCTTGGAAACTCAAATGATACAGAAGCGCGCGCGCACACACACACACACACACACACACACACACACACACACACACATCCCTCAGGCAGTCTAGCATTGTATTGGCAGAACTAATTCTAAGCTGGGTGTTAAAACGAAAAATGTGGTTTGAATAGAAACTTCAGGGCATTTTAGTAACCATTTCCAGTGGGTGACCTAAAATACCACAGAAACAGGCAGAAGCTTGATAAGAGACAATAAGGATAAGGGCTGCTCCTTACTGTCATTTGGTATTTGTGGATCCTAACAATGATGTGCCTGTAGGCTATGGATTTTTCTGGAGTGGCTTAATTTCAAATATTCTATTCTAGCAAATCCATAAGCCATCCAAATGTGCCAGACATTCAAAATTTTGAACTCCAAGTTTTATATCTAGGATGACTTTTCACATCCAGAAATATTCCAAATTTCTTTGTCAAATCATATGCTCCACAAATTTCTAGAAAATGTAATCAGCAATGATGAATAGGTATACTTGGCTTTATGCATTAGATATGATGTTGAAAAGACTGTGAAAATGTATTTACCCCTTCTGATATAATTAAATAAAAACATTTAATTTTAAATGTTCTAGACATTTTATTTACTCAAGAAACTCAATCCTTTTGTAAAATGAATGACTTCCTCTAATTTATCCTCACCAAATCCGAATGTCTGTGTATCTACGTGTTTAAAATTCAATAGAAAAATCACATGATCTTATCAATAGAGACAGAAAAAGGATTTGACAAAATTCAACAACCGTTCATAACAAAAACTCTCAGGAAACTAGGAATAAAGGGGAACTTCCTAAACCTAAAGAACTTCTACAAAGGCCTTGCAACTAATGTCATGCTTAATGATTAAAGACTGAATGCCTTCCTCCTAAGATCAGAAACTAGGCAAGGATACTCACTTCCACCATTCTTATTTAACATGGTAGTGGAAGTTCTAACTGGTACAACAAAGCAAGAAAAGGAAATAAAGGGTGTTCAAATTGGAAAGAAATAAAACCACCCCTATTTGCAGATGACAAGATGATCTGTATCAAAAACCCAAGGCATATACCAACACCCTTCTCCGAAAAACAAAACAAAACAAAACAAAAACAAAAAAAACCTTGCAACTAATAAGTGAGCTCAATAAGATCATAGGATACAGAATCAACATACAAAATTCAATTGTGTTTCTATACACTAATGATGAATATGTGGAACCAAGATTTAAAACACAATGTCATTAACTATAGAGAACAAACTGGGGGTTGCCAGAAGGGAGGTGGGTGGGGGAATGGGTGAAATAGGTGAAGGGGATTAACAGTACACTTATTGTGATGAACACTGAGTAATATATGGAATTGTTGAATCACCTATATTGTACATCTGAAATGAATATAACACTGTATGTTAACTGTACTGGAATTAAAATAGAAAAAAGTATCATTTATAATCACTTAAAAAATGAAATATATAGGTGTAAATCTAACAAAATTATATAGGACTTCTGTACTGAAAACTACAAAATACTGACGAAAGATCTAAATAAATGGTGAGACATACAGTGTTCATGGATTAGAACACTGGACATAGCAAGATGTCAGTTGTCACCCAATTAAAGCCATAGATTTAATACCATTTCTACCAAAATACCAGCAAGATATTTTGCACATATGCAAAGAGTTATTATCAAGTGCAAAAATTGAATGTAAAACACTTGAACTAAAACCTGGCAGGTAGTATAAGACCTACAAATGTCAGTTACTATTACTATTGTTAGTATAATAGTAATACTATACTTACATGAAGGTTATGAGGATAATTCATAGACTAGAAGTTACAGATTGCATTAATGAAATGAGAGGAAGAGAGGAAGAGATATAACAAAGACAGCCTCTCAAAGTGAATTTCAAAATTTCAAAGCAAATGATGAAAAATTTGGCAGTAAAGTAAACCAACATGAGCAACAATTAGCAAATGAGTAGCATACCATGGGGCAATTAGGCAAATACTTTAACAGGAGTATGATAAAAAAGATAAATGTGGTTTTGTTTTTGACATTACAGCCTTATCCGAATAGCAGGCCATCTCTCCTGATGACTACAACTAAAAATTGGCAACACACACACACACACACACACACACACACATACACACACAGCAACCACCACTTGGAGACTCCAAAGAATAAGTAACAGCAGGCAGATTATGGAGGGAAGTCAAAAATTAAAGGAATGACCAGGAGGGGAAAGAGTTTCTGAATTTTTATAAAATCTCTTTTTTTCATAGGGATTTGCCCCAAAAGTTGGCCTATTTTTTTTTTTAACTGCACAGTTCCCCAGTCTTACTGGCCAGAGAAATCAGGAAAGGGAGCTTTGGAGGCCATAGTGCATAGGGAGAACTCTGGAGAGAAGAGAGCAAAGAAAGGGATCCCTTAATTTTGTGTATGAACCCACACAATCCCAGGCTCACTCTCGGGCTATGCGTGTGTAGTGTGGCTTCAATCCAGCACAGCTAAGGCCTAGGAGACTGAACTGAGATTAAAACAACCACCTGTAGCAGTAAGTGAGATTATAGCTTGAATCTAAGAGAGCTGGTACCTTACTAAAACAAAAATAAAATAAAATAAAGAAAACCTTTAGAGGATTATAACAGGGCTCGGAGTCTGTACACCAGAACACTTAACAATGTCCACAATACAATCCAGAATTACTCGACATGGGAAAAAACCAGAAAAATGTGAATCAATTCTTAAGGGACAACACCCAGATATCAAACCCTAGATGACCTCAAGGTTGGAAGTACCAGCAACAACATCACGAAGACTTCAGAGCAGATTTTTAGACTACACTCCATGAGGTAAAGGCAAACACACTTGAAGTGAATGGAAAGGTCAGAGAAATAGAAGCTGTAAAATATAACCAAATGGGTCTCTTAGAACTGAAAATGATAATATCTGAAGTTTTAAAATCACTAGATGGATTCAATAGTACAATGGAGATGACAGAGAGAAGAGGTGATGAACTTGAAGATAGATCAATATAAATATACAATCAAAACAGAGGGGAGAAAATAATGAAATTTGAACAGAGCTTCAGGGATTCATGGGACAATACCAAATGGGGTAACACAGGTGTTATGGGGAGTCCTGAATGTAAATAGGAAGCAATTGATATACAAAATGTATTTAAATAGAAGAAATAACGAGAGAAATGTTCCCAAATTTGGCCAAAGACATACATTTATAGATTTAAGAAGCTCATCAAACTCCAAGCAGAGAAGTTCAAATAGGAAAATGCTTAGACCCATCATAATCACATGGACAAAAATCAAAAATGAAAAATTCTTGCAAGCTGCTAGAGAAAAATGATATAGGGAAGAACACATTTAAATGACTTCAGATTTTTTAAAAAGATTTTATTTATTTATTTTTGGGAGAGAGAAAGAAAGAAAGCATGAGCACGGGGAGGGGAAGAGGGAAAAGCAGATTCCCCACTGAGCAGGGAGCCCAAAGTGGGACTCTACCCCAGGACCTTGGGATCATGACCTGAGCCAAAGGCAGATGCTTAACCAACTGAACCACCCAGGCACCCATGACTTCAGATTTTTAATCAGAAGCCGTGAGGGCCAGAAGACAGTAGAACATCTTTTAACATGCTGAGAGAAAAGAAGTGTCAACCCCAAATTCTATATCCAGAAGACACTTGTCAGAAATAAAGGCAAAATAAAATTTTCCAGTGAAGGACAACGAAGGAATTTGTCGTCAGAAAACTGCTTTGCAAGAAATGCTAAAGGAAGTTCTTCAGGATGAAGGGAAATGATACCCAAGGGAATCGTGGATCTTCAGATATGAAGCAATAGATATGGTAAATATCTGGGTAAATAGAAAAGACAATTTTTTCCTCTTACTTTCTTTAAAATATATATGAGTATTGCCGGGGGGAAATAATAAGATCTTTAGCTGGATTTGTAATATATTCTGTATAATTCTTTGTATGAGCTGCCTCTTCTCATTTTTTCCCACCTTTATCTGATTCTCCTTACTGTTTTATGACGCAGGAGTCACTGGGTCTTGCCGCGGAGTACCTTACCTTTGGTGGATGGTGGGGACCTATTATTCAGGCGCTACTTAGCTTCTCCCTTCCTGCTGCTACCACTAGCTCCCCCTACAGTACACGCTCAATTCTGCCCTCTTTTCCTTATGAAAAAAATCTCAACTAAGATTTTTTTCCCTAACAAACCTCTCACTGAATATCCCCAGGTTTTTTTTTTTTTTTAAATATTTTACTTATTTATTTGAGAGAGAGAAAGAGAGAGAGTGTGCACGGATTTTGGGGGGTGAGGTGCAGAGGGAGAGGGAGAAGCAGACAGCCTGCTGAGCAGGGAGCCCGATGTGGGGCTCAGTCCCAGGACCCTGAGATCATGACCTGAGCTGAAGGCAGATGCTTAACCGACTGAGCCACCCAGGCGTCCCTGAACATCCCCAGAGTTAATCACTGATGCTGTTTTTCTTTCTGGTCCACAATGTGATTAAGAATTACCCTGTTTTGAGGGTTTACTTTGTTCCAGGTACAGTACTAAAATCTCTATATACGGTACCTTACTGTATCCTGAAAACAATCCCATACAAGAAGTGGATATTACTATTGGCATTTTTCGACTAGAATAATAAGAGTCAGGGAGGGTAATTGACTTATCAATAATAATACAGCCAGTTAGTAGCAGAACTGGGATTAGAAGCCTGGTTTATCTGTGTGTACCCTGCTATTGCACTTAGAAAACTAGTACTTACAATGCTTTGAGATGGTGCATAAATATCAAATAAAAAGTTGCTTAGACTCCCTGAGCTTTACTCTCTTCTTCTTAATGAAGATTAAGTTTAATTAAGATTAATGTATAATATATGTATTATTTCCACGTATTTATATTATTTCTACATGTGTAGAATAATTTCTACATTATTTCTACATACGTAGAAATAATATAAATACATGGAAATAATACATATATATAGTATGGTAAAATGTACAGGGCTAATATATGTGTTTAACATAAACAGGGTTATTCTATAAGCTGCTTTTTCTATTCCATAATATATTTTGGAGATTTATCCACATTAGTATCTGTAACTCCTCGTTCATTTGAGTTACCGCATGCATAGACAATTAGCCATCCTCTTGTTATTGGACACTTAGTTCATTTCCGGTCTCTTCCTGTTACAGATACCGCTGCAGTAAACATTGTGCGCATGAGCAAGTAAGTATGTCTCCAGCGTAGATGCTAAGAAGTGAAATTGCTGAGTCATGGGGTGAGCGTACTTTTAGTTTTAACAGATACCACCAAACCGCCCTCCCGTGCAGCTGATCCAATTCCTCCTGCCATCACGTGCCTCGCGGCTGTGTTTTGAGGATTAAATGTGATCATTCACAGGTAGCACTCAATTAATAGATATTATTGTTGTTAGGATCCATTTCCACTTTATATCATCAACTTTCAGATTTCTAAAAAGAATAAAAAGTCATATTTTTGTTATTTTATTTTATTAAGGATTTATTTTAGTTTAGAGAGAGAGCCCATGAGCAGGGGGGAAAGGCAAAGAGAATCCTCAAGCAGGCTCCCTGCTGAGCAGGGAGCCCCATGCGGGGCTTGACCCTAGGATCCTGGGATCGTGACCTGAGCCGAAGGCAGAGGCTTAATGAACTGCCCCTTTTTGTTATTTTAACTTGCATTTCCCAGATGGAGCATTTTTTCACTTATACTTCCATTTATATTCCTGTTTCTACAGATCGGGTGCTAGCCTAGAATCTTCATTTTTTTTTAAAAAAAAAGATTTTATTTATTTATTTGACAGAGAGAGAGATCAGAAGTGGGCAGAAAGGCAGGCAGAGATAGGGGGGAAGCAGGCTCCTTGCTAAGCAGAGAGCCCGAAGTGGGGCTGGATCCCAGGACCCTGAGATCATGACCTGAGCCGAAGGCAGAGGCTTTAACCCACTGAGCCACCCAGGCGCCCCGAATCTTCACTTTTTTATAGTGTGGTTTGTCTTCCCAATTCATTGACAGAATCTTTCGGTATATTCTTGATACTAAGGCTTTGCTTCTTTTATCTGCAGCCAATATTTTTGCCCAGCCTACATCTTGCCTTTAAACTTTGTTAATATGTGTTTTCTTCTGCAGAAGGTTTTAATGTAGATATGTTCCAGTGTATCAAACTTTTCTTTTGTTTTAATTGAAGTATAGTTACACACAATGTTTCTTTAGTTTCCCATGTAGAGCATAGTGATTTGACAAGTCTATTCATTATGCTTCGCTCACCACAAATGCAGGAAACTTTTCCTTTTAGTTTTGTACATTTTGTATTTTATTAAGAAGGTTTTTCCATTCCTAGGGTCATAATGACATTTTACCAAGCAGTAAAGCTTCTGTGGATTTCCATCTGTTTTGTTTTTTTGAGACTCCTCAAATTCAGATCCAGATTCTGATTAAACAGGCTGGGCCTCAAAGTCGAAAATTATTAAAGGTTTCATCTGTACTTTCTTTGCAAAATTAAATATCTTCATACACACACACAGGCACAAACAATACTGGAAAAAATGTGAATTAGTTCTGTGGATTGTATCAGTATTGATAATCCTGGTTGTGATATTGCACTATACTTTTGAAACTGGTTATATAATCAGGAGAAACAGTACGCAAGATCTGTTTGTATTATTTTTTACAAGTGCATGTGAATCAATAATTATCTCAAAATTAAAAATTTATTAAAAATCTTTAAAAGACAGGATATCCTAAATTACCATGTTTTGAAGATAATCCCAAAGGAGAAATTACTGAAAAGTCTTAGCAATGACAGTATTTCTGAAATAATAATATAGTTTTTAGAGGGCACTACTTAGGGGCCCCTGGGCAGCCCAGTCGGTTAAGCATCTGTCTTCGGCTCAAGTCGTGATCTCAGGTCCTGGGATCAAGCCCCACATGGGGCTCCCTGCTCAGCGCGGAGCCTGCTTCCCCCTCTCCTCCTCAGCTGGTCCTCTCTGATGCTGCCTCTCTCTCTCTCAAATAAATAAATAAAATCTCTAAAAAATAATAATAATAAAAGGCACTACTTAGAAAAGGAAAACTCTTAATATATTAAAATGAATCACCTGCCTTATTGGCCTTATACTTTGAAGAAGTTTCTTTCCTTTCATGGCCAACTTCACAGATTTCTTACAATTTTTCCCCCAGTTTTACTGAGAAAGTATTGACATATATCACTGTGGAAGTTAAAGGTGTACAGCATGATATGATTTACATACATTGTGAAATAATCACAATTTGCTCAGCTAACATCCATCTTCTTATATAGACACAGCAAAACGAAAAGAAAGAAAAGAATAAAGGAAGAAAAATTCTCTTCGTGATGAGAATGCTTAGGATTTACTCTCTTAACACCTGAGAGTCACATAGCAATGTTAGCTATAGTCATCATCTGGTACGTTCCGTCCCTAGTACTTATTTATCTGATAACTAAAGTTTGTACCTTTCGACCACCTTCTTCCCATTCCTCTTCCCCCCGCCTCCCACCTCTGATAACCACAAGTCTGATCTCTTTTTCTCTGAGTTCACTTTCTTTTAGTAGATTCCACAAGTAAGTCTGATCACAAGGTATTCTTTTTTTCCCTTGTCTGACTTATTTCACTTAGCCTAAAGCCTTCACAGTCCATCCATGTTGTCACAAATGTAGGATTTCCTTTTTTAATGGCTGAATAACACACACACACACACACACACACACACACACACACACACACACACCCTGCAGCTTCTTTATTCATTCATCCATTGATGGACACTTAACTTGCTTCCATGTCTTGGTTATTGTGCATAATGCTGCTAGGAACAGGGGGGATGTAGGTGTCTTTTTGAGTTAGTGTTTTTGTTACCTTTGGATATATTCCTAGAAGTGGAATGGCTGCATCATAGGGTAGTTCTGTTTTTAGTTTTTCGAGGGACTTGCATCTCGCTTTCCACGGTGGCTGCACCCATTTACATTCCCAGCAACAGTGCCCAAGGGTTCCTTTTTCTCCACATCTTCACCAACATTGTTATTTATCTTTTAGATTTCAGCCATCCTGACAGGTGTGAGGTGATACCTCGTTGTGATTTTGATTTGTTCCCCTGATGGTAAGAGATGTTGAGTATCTTTTCGCTTACGTGTTGGCCTTTCATGTATCTTCTTTGGAGAAATGTCTATTCGGGTCCTTTGCCCATTTTTTAATTGCAGTTTTTGTTTGTTTCTTTGCTTGCTATAGAGTTGTATGAGTTTTCTCTCTCTCTCTCTATATATATATATACGTTTTGGATACAAACCCCTTATCAGGTGTGTGGTTTGCAATTTTTTTTGCCCAGTCCATAGGTTGTCTTTTCATTTTGTTGATGGTGTCCTTTGCTGTGCAGAAACTTTTAGTTTGATGTAGTCCCTTTTGTTTATTTTTTTTTCTTTTGTTGCTTGTACTTTAAGCATCATATCAAAAACATCATTTCGGAGACCCGTGTCTAGCAGCTTTGTTCCTGTGTTCTTTTTCCTAGGAGTTTTGTGGAGCAGGGGAAGGGGGGTGGGGGGTGGGAGCTGCTCTGGCTACTCCCAATTTCCCAAACAGGCTTTCTGGTTGGGAGGGGCAGGACTTACCCTCAGCCTTGGCTCTACACTGATCTCCCTGCCTGTGTATAGCATGGGAAGCCTCCGTGACCGATACTGACTTCACTCCAGGCATCATCAGTTCTGTCTGCCCATCTCTCAGGCTTGAGTGCCACTGGGCCGCAGTGCTTCCTGGAACTGTCGCTGGTCCTTCTGGTCAGCGGGAGCTGGAAAACGCTCTCCACAGTGGGACTATGACTCAGCTCCTTCCCTAGAAGGTGGGCAGACAAGGCTCTCGGGTTGGCGAACTTCTCAACTGAGGGTCCAAATCAGGCAGATCTGTACACCAGCACATTCTGTGGTCAAAGTGCTCCCTGACTTGATCTTCCAGATGAGCGGTGATGTTGGTTGGGATGACTACTTGGGCACTGCAGCGATGAACTCGGTCTGCCAAGATCCCTATGCTGGTTGTTGCAAGCTTCCTGCCCCTTCCCCATCACTCAGATTACCAGTGACTGAGCTCCACAGACTCCTCCGCGATCCCCATGGTGTGAGATTAGAGTGGGGGTTCATGCAAGGTAAGCCGCAATTCTGGAGGTGCTCATTGTGTCCCTCTGTGCCCCACTCTCTTTTTCCTACAGAAACTGGAAACTCAGGGGAGGCCTTTCCAAGTGGTGCTGGGCTGGTCTGGGGGAGGGCCAATGTGGTCAACAGGTAGTCACTTCTCTTACCCTTCAAATGCAGTTGGTCTTGGTCTGTGTGGTGTAGGGAAGGTATTAGACTCACCCTTGTGTTCTAGGATTCTCTCGGTCTCGGTCTTGAATAGGTGTTAGTTGTTCTTGTGACGGGAAGCAAAGTCAGGAACCACTTGGTCGCCATCTTGGTGACATTGCTCTGTTACAGTTTTTATATTGAGCACGTTGCCAAATTCTGCACACTTATTCTCAATCATACCTGACAGAAATCTCTAAGACACATATTATTTTTTTCTTATTTGAGGATACTAAGTCCCAGAGGGACTAAATAACTAACTTTAGGTGCACACAGCTGGTCACAGGTGATTTGGTTCCTCATTCTTTATGTCATCATTACGCCTCTGTCTGACATTTTGCTTTCCATTTCCAAGGTGAAGGCAATTGTTCTGTTTCATTTTCTCACTTATAAAATCTTGCTCTCTTTTCCCTTTTTCTAGAACCATCCCAGTGGGAAGTTGTAAGGTAAATACTTTTCTTACTCATCAATGCTGTATGGAGGCCCAAAAGCAATTATGAGAGATGCAATTTTGAAATTGAATAAGTAAGCAGGCCAAAAGTTCCCCGAACATGATGAAGAGAAGAATAAAATTGATTACTCATTTAAACATCCCCTCTGGAGACACTACAATTGATGAATTTCTATCACTCTTTTCTCTAATACTTCCTTCTTTCTTGGCACAAGGCTTTCATCAACTTCAAAGAATGCTCTGGGCATTAAAAAGAGCCGAAGGATTGTGTAATGGAGATGAATAGAACATCATATACTTAGGTTACAAGACAATTCTTCCAGGTCATGAGGTCTTCCAACTTTTATGTTGGTCTAGCTTCAAAAAGCCTTACTAAACTAAATACTCTTTCCCAATTCTTTAAGCTGACCTTTCACTTTATTCATTATAATGTTAAATATGGACGAAGGGTGTATTTTAAGTTCTGACTTTTTTTAGAGAGAGAGAGAGTGCACGTGTGCATGCACACACACGTGTGAGGGGGCGGGGGGAGCAGAGGAAAAGGAAGAGAAAAAAATCTTAAGCAGGCTCCACGCCCAGCACAGGGCCTGACTCGGGGCTCGATCTCAAGACCCTGAGATCATGACCTGTGCTGAGATCGAGAGTCATATGCTTAATCTACTGAGCCACCCAGGGGTCCCTAAGTTCTGACATTTTTAAACACACTATTACATCATTCCTGAAGGTATCCAGTGGAATGCGTTATGGCAGTGCCACTCACCATCGCCCATTTAAAAAAAATTATGTGAACAAGCTCTTCTTGAACTGTCAGAAATGTTATACTATTTCTTCTTCTTGACTTTATTTTTCCAGTTACTTACCCCTCAGAGATTTTACCTGCTATCATACATTTCATCCTAGAAGATCTTTTATTAATCAACCTGCATATCTTCTATGCAATAAATGCATGTATTTAAGTTGAAATCCAATTTTTAAAAAATTTCCTTTGAATAGGTAGCATTACATATTAAGTTTTTTTTTTTAAGGCTTGAATTGTCATTACAATTACTATTAGAAAAAATGATCGGAAACAGCAAATATGTTATAGGTTTTGATAAATAATTATTAAGCAGAAGTTAAAATCTTAATGGAAGTTGCGCTTCTCAATAAGGTAGGTAATGTTATTTTTACACAGTTTATATATCCAAGAGTGAATGATACTTATCCTTAGAATGAAATAGGACATGACATAAATTCATTTACTCTGTTCTATTTATATACTAAGAAAACTTGTCACTTGAATAAGAGGATGGGAATAGAAGGAACTTGTTTGTAAAACTGCCCCCAACTCCTTCCGAAGTTCCTATGACAAAATTCGTATAGCGATCTATCATCAAAACTTATTTTTTAATAATCTATCAGCCAGTAATCTGTTTAGGTCTCTTTTATGTTGACTGATAACAGAAGATTAGAAACTCCTGAATTATAAATGATAAATTTAAGACCTGTCTTAAAAGTCATTCACTTTCCCAACACTATTATGGATACTTTCAATTACCTTTTGGCTGGCACTTTCGAGTGTGTTAGACCCCAGGGCAGTGAACCATAATGAGATTCAGTATGAGGACCTTTCTTCTGTAAAAAGGGAAAAGGACTACTGCAAACGGGGGATGGGACAGGGAGCCAGCCTCAATTACGTTTGCTGTAGGCAGACCATTTTTAGGAAAGAGAGCTCAGCAAACCTGGGGATCTGGAAATTCATCCCTTAAAACTCTGCTGGAATTTCCGGTACCTGCCTTCTGCCACAGTCCACCTATGTAAATGTGGAGACCACTGTGCAAAGTCACTCTTGCCCAAAACTTTGGGAAAATTCCAGAGCACGGGGTAATGGGGGACTCCATTAGCACAAATCCGGGCCCGTCTCCCTTCTATTGGTTTGATTTAGGGCAGAGTCCTTAACCTCTGTGTGCTTCAGTTTATTCATCTGTAGAGTGAAGAGAACAACAGAACATATGTCACAGGGCTCCTGTGAAGATTAACAGGATGGATGGGTATGTGGGAAATGCTCAGAATAATGTTTATTATGGTCATCATCGTCACCATCCTGAAATGACTGGGGATCTGGGAAGAAGAGGAACACGATATGATTGGAAGGGGGGAAGGGAAAACGGTAGGTATAAGTGTGCATTTGTTTTTGTTTGTGTTTGGTTGGTTTTTAAATTTTTTTTTAATTTTTTTCCCAAATACATTTATTTTATTTTTTCAGTGTTACAAGATTGATTGTTCATGCACCACACCCAGTGCTCCTTGCAATATGTGCCCTCCTCAATACCCACCACCAGGCTCGCCCAACCCCCCCAAAACCCTCAAATGAGTGTGCATTTGTAAACGTGTATGTGTATAGGTATATATCGGAATTTAGAAAATAACTAGAAAAGTGCCATTATTCAAATGTGAGCTCTTGGAAGACAGCTGACACTTAGAATTTCTGTGATCCTTTCCATTTTGTCCTCTTTCACATCCGCCAGCACGTTGTTGTATCCATAATACACTCTCAATGAATATCCAGTAAATGGGGAACAAAATAAAGAGAGAAAATCATTGCCCGTAAGCTGAACCACACGTTATGAATACAAGTTGTTCAAAGTAGCACAAGTCCATCCGTGGGCAGTCATGGCCTTGGAAGACTGGTGTTTTTTTCCTGACACGGATTTTCAGGATCCTGTCCCACTGCGCTGATACTTGTTGTCCCGCTTATACTTGTTAATTCCGCTGACCCGTGGCTGGCGGCCTCATTTGCAGGCCCCAGTACAAAACGAAAATGCAGGGTTTCCCCTGTTCAAAACACAGGAAAAATGTCTGTACTAAAAGATAAAGCCTTTTCCTTTCTTCTACAGTTTCTCTCTGAACTTGCCCTGCATTTTTTTAATTAAAAAAATATTTTTTTAACAGCCATTTAATGTCATTTGAAAGAAAGAAAAATAAAAAATGTAAGCTATTAGTATGAATTTTACTCTTTGGAATTATGTGGTGCAGTGCTAGTTTTCAATGCGAATATAAGAGCATTTAACTCTTACACAGAATCCCTGAAATTCCACAATTCATGTTTTATAGCACGTAGGTACATACATATTTCACTCTTCCTGGAACAGCGGGAACAAGGTAAAAAGCCACTCACCTGTTTTCATCTTACTTCTTGACACACATGCATTCCACCAACACTCTCCCTCCTGCTTGCTAATGAGTTAGGAAAGTCTAAGAAAAAAGGAGAAATAAATACAAGGTGCCCTCTCTGTCCCTTCCCTTCTATAGCATCGTTTTCAGCATGAACAGTTGGAAATAATCTAAGAACGGAGATGGTAGAGTTCCCTGGTCGTTCATATTTCCTAGAATGCTATTGCCTTTTTGCTTTCAAAGACAGTTCTAATTCAAAGAGAAAACATGGCTTCTTGGGGTTTCTAGTGTCCCAGCTTAACAGTCAGAGATGTAGCCTACTTACCTTGTATTCCCCTTGAGTCCCACTGAACTCCCGCACCGAGGGGACCCCCTGGGACTCCACGTTCATGGACCATCTCAAACACTAGTCCTGCATGGGGACACAGAAACGGCGGGCCCGCATATTGTGTGTGCATTTCCTCTGCCCACAGGCACGCTCCATCGTCCCAGCAGACTTCGCTAACAAAATAAATGACCAAAGATAAAATTATTCCACATTTTGTGGCAGCAACTACCCAGCATGAAACCAAGCGCCAGACCCTACGGAGCACGGGGCCCTGCGTGACTGCAAGACGAACATGTGCATTAAGTTGGTCCTGCTCTGAACTCCTCAGCTTATCGTATTTTTTCCTACGGGTATAGGCTCATCCTCACTTGCTTACACAGTTGACTGAAGAGAGCTTTCTTGCTCAGTTATTCGTACGCAGTACGAGTACGAGGTACCAAGCAGCCAAGTTTCAGGCGACTAGAGTTCTTTGTGAAGACCCTTGTTTGGAACTTGAAGGTGCACTAAGACTTCCCTTGACTATGACATTTGTGGGGAGCATGGACGTATGCCTCCAAGATCTCCCTTCGAGGAAGGGTTCATCGCCCCAGCTCTCCCCTCTTTCAGGATCTATCTACCTGAGAGAAGATAGTCTCTGAGCAGAGAGCCCTCGGCAGAGAGCCACCATTCCCAAGTTCATGCCCTTCCGGGCCTGGCCCACAGTTAATGACGGATCAAAATTGTGGTATAAATACCCAGACATTTCGGTCCAACTGGGGAAGGGTTGCCAGACAAAATACTGCCTGCAAAAAAATATCTAGTAGGGCATACTTAGGCTAAAATGTTATTTGTGGTCTGTCTGAAATTCACATTTCACTAGATGTCCCATATTTTTATTTGCAGAATCTGGCAATCCGAAATGAGGGACAACTCTCATGGGCCCTATTGTCTCCAGAAACCCCTATAATAATGTCAGCCTAGACTCTGTCTGGTCTGATTAGCTATTCAACTTCTCCTTCTGCCTAATCCTGTTTCCACAGCACCCAGGGCACATCAACACTAATATTTACTTTAAACCCAGGTGAAAGCATCTCGTCACCTCTCGGGAAGGTTGAGCAGTCAAATTTGAGCACAAACCTAGCATCATTCACAACCTACTGGTGTCTAGCAGCTCCTGAGACAGATATGAGGCTGGAAAGACCCAGGAGAAAGGCTTCAAAACACAGATAGCAGATTTCATAATTAGATTTTATGACTTTCACATCACTATGAATGTATATTCACACGCATCCATGCACACGCATCCATTTGTCATAGAAGTTAGCAAGAGATGTTTTCATAAAATTGTAGCCTAAAAACAATTGATAGTGGCACTTTTCCTGATTTCTTGAGTTTTTTTGATTTTTTTTTTTCTTTACAAAAATCAAGCAAGAAGTGTAAATAAATGAAGATTCATTACCTCGGAAAGGAGAAATGTGAACTATCAAATTTCTATTTGGCTTTGGTTAAGAATCAGTACATGATAGTGATTAAATATTTGGCTTCTGGAGTTAGACGGAGATGAACGCATAGCCTGAGTTTGTCACTTAGTACCTGTAAGACCGGCAACAAATTATAACTTTTCTGAGTCTCAGTGTACTCATTTGCAAAATGATGATAATAATCATACTCTTTCCAGAAGGTTGCCATGAGGTTTTTTCCCCTAAGATTTTATTTATTTATTTGGGAGAGAGAGTATGAACGGGGGAGGGACAGAGGCAGAGGGAGAAACAGGCTCCCCACTGAGCAGGGAGCCCGACTCGGGGCTCGATTCCAGGACCCTGAGATCATGACCTGAGCCGAAGGCCAACGCTTAACTGACTGAGCCACCCAGGTGCCCCTGTGGTGAGGTTTAAAAGAAATAAAGCATGTAAAACACTTAGCTCAGGGCTTTTCCATAATATTTGTATGAATAATATTTTTTATTGTTAAAAGAAAGGGAAAATCTTTCTCAGTGCTTGGTTCCTAATAGGCAATAATCATGAGGGGGCCGAGTATATTTTCTTGGCTAGATTAATATTGCATTTATCCCCTTCACTTTACAGAAGTCTTTTTCTATTAATGCAAATTCCCGCCTCCAGCCAAAATGCCCAGATACATATTGAGTTGAAAAAGTTATTAATATTCCAATGGCTATTAACACAATGACAATGGTTATTTTGGTTTTCTTCTCATTATGAGTGTGGAGCACTTGTTAAAGACAGAATATTAGTTTAGCCAAGAAAATGAGGCCAATTCAAATGGTTAATGCCTAATAGCAACTGGGTGGTAGACTCAATTCTTTTCCTTTAAAGCAGTGACATACATTTTTTCCACATTTTAATATTTTTTTATTCGGTATGTGTATCGTGAAAAGATTCTCCCACCAGTTCATTAACACACCCATCACCTCGTGTATTTAATTTTGTTTTGTGTGTGTGTGTGAAAATATTTAAGTTCAACTATTTGAGTAAATTTCAATAATACAATACAATGTTATCAACTATAGTCACAATCTTACACATTAGATCTTTAGGAATTATCCATAACTGAAAGTTTGTACCCTTTTACCAATGTCTCCATATCCCCCATCCCCCCAGCCCCTGGCAACCACTGTTCCGTTTCTATGAGTTTGACTTCTTAACAATTAAAACAAAAAATTTTTTTAGATTCTACATCTAAATGATGATACCATGCAGTAGTTGACTGACAGAGTCTGGCTTATTTCACTTAGCATAATGTCCTCTGTGTTCATCCATGTTGCCGACTGATAAGATTTCCTTCCTTTTTAAGGCTGAATGATATTCCACTGTTTGTATCTATCATGTTTTCTTGATCCATTCATCCAATGACACAGTGACAGACACTTGGGTTGGTTCCATATCTTGGCTATTGTGAATAACCCTGCAATGAACATGGGAATATGGTTATTTCTTCAAGATAATGGTTCTGTATCTGGGATTGCTATATCATAGGGTAAGTCTATTTTTCATTTCTAGAGTCAATTGTTTTAAAGATTTTATTTAGAGAGAGAGAGAGAGAGTAGGGGGAGGGTCAGAGGGAGAGGAAGAGAGAGAATCTCAAGCAGACCCCAAGCAGAGTGTGGAGCCCGACACGAGGCTCGATCTCATGACCCTGAGATCATTACCTGAGCTGAAATCAAGAGTAATCAGAGAGTTCATGGACTGAGCCACCCAGGTACCCCTAGAGTCAATATTTTTTAATTGCACAGCTATGGTCGTTCATTTCTAGGGACATAGTATTACATGGGGAACTTTGGGAGCTACTGGCTAATGTGCGTTGTTGTGGTGATTTTGGACAAAGAAGAGGGTGGCTAAAACATACTTGTCAAACTGAATTAGTGCTTCATAAGAAGAAACATTGCAATCTTAATGAATTTGCTGGTGTCTTTAGGATCATTTTCAAAACTTTCCATAATATATAAAGGTTTGGAAATTAAACCTCCTATGATTCTCATAGAAATTCTTTCACGTGGTCTGGGGAAATATTGATATCTCTGTGTTAAATAAGAGAAAATAGAAGTTAAGGGAGATTGTTACATCAAGTAAGCCCCATAGGTCTTCTGATTAGTCAGATGACAGTTGTCCCCTCTCCCAGTTTTTGCCCAACCTGCCTGGTCATAAGAAGCACTTGGTTGTATTGCCTTCAGAGATTCCTAGATGAGAGCTGCAAATTTGCATTTTTAACATGTAGGTCACATGATTCTTAGACCAGCTTCGGGAACCACTACCCTCCCTCATACCTCATTTTTTTTTTAAAGATTTTATTTAGTTATTTGACATAGAGAGAGAGATCACAAGTAGGCAGAGAAGCAGGCAGAGAAAGAGAGGGAAGCACGCTCCCTGCCGAGCAGAGAGCCTGATGCGGGGCTCGATCCCAGGACCCTGAGATCATGACCTGAGCCGAAAGCAGAGGCTTTAACCTACTGAGCCACCCAGGTGCCCCACCTCATTTTGTTTTGATAAATAGCTCCCTTTTTGCCTTCCAAACATTAGGCTCAAATTCACGTTACTTCACAATCGCAAAAGAAAGTTTTGTACTCACAGTGACTACCTCTTGTCAATCAGATGGACTAAAATGAAAAAAAGGAACAGAGAGAGGGCGTTTAATTTGTCAGTATTCTCCTTCAAATCATCACCAGTGGCCAGCCCCATAAGATCAACTGGGCCCATGTATTCCTAGAGATTTTCTTAGCTAATGCATTCTTTAACTCTCAACTGTGGTGCCCAGGAAAGAAGAATTTGTCATAAATACATGCATTGAAAAGAATCTCGAGCTGTTTATCTCAATTTGTTCTTTTAAAAAAATATATAATATGTTAAGAAATTTATTGGATAAAGTAATATCTCTGTTGTACTATAAAGGGATTGTTTTCCCAAGCAAATCAATCAAATGCTTTCATAACATGTTACTAATAACACTAATATAGAATAATGGGTAAACTAGTTTGGGTAACTTCCCAAAATAATTGGGTTTTCCAGGAACATTACAGAAGATAAACAGCAAAATCTATAAGTCCTGAGGTTGCAAGAGTCATTATTGATTTATGACCTTGCTTACTTCCCAGCAAAATAATTGCTAGAGAGAAGTTGGCTCATGTTTACAGATCATAATAATCTTGTGAGAAAGTCTTTCTTAGCCCAAAGTTTAAGCACTGGAAAGAACAAGTGATAAAAAGTTAGTTTATTATTGTACTTAAATTCATAATTAGTAACACCTACCATTCACTGTGCATCTACTCTATGGCCCATGCTTTATATGAGTATAAATTTTCTTTACATCGTCCAAACAATTCTGTAATAAGAGCTATTGCTAACCTTACTTCATGGGTTAGGACATTTGAACTTCAAAGACATCAGGTAACTTGTCCAAGGTCACAAACCCAGAGGTTTGCAGAGCCAGGATTCAAATTCAGTGTTCTCTTTCCCATGTTTCAGTGCTGTTTAGGATCATATGCATACGGTTATACCCAAAAAACGAATCACGGAACATTACATCAAAAACTAATAATGTACTGTAAGGTGACTAACATAACATAATGAAATGAAAATAAAAAGTCATATATGTTTGGCCTAAAGAGAGCCTAACAGACTTTAAGAAACTTAGGATGCTTGGCAGAAACGATCATTTGCATATTTATGACATCACGGCAATTTTTAACTGATAGCGGAATCACTGTCACCATTTCCAGAATACCAACATTCCTGGGAAGGTCTATCTGAAGACAGACAATCATCAAGCAGTCAAAGACCCAGGAGAGAAGAGCATGCCTGGCTTGATCAGTGGAAGTGTTGATAATAATATTGACTCAACATTCAGTATTAATTAGACTCTCCTTCTGCCCTAGGATTTCTTTTTGAATTCATTTTTTTCGTTGGTATGCACAACCTTTTAGGGTTATTCTTTCTTTAGGGCCCACGGAGTCATGCTTAACTCATCCCAACCATAGATAAGCCCTCTGGAAATCCAACATATTCACAGCTGCAATTCTTGCAGCAGTTTGTATCCCAGTGAGATAAATAAGTAATTTGTACAGTTGACCTTGTTTCACTGCTATGCACCTGAGATGCTAAGAAATTAGATGACTTTCTGAAAGTCTGAAGCAAGGATTAACATAGGGTCAAGTCTTTGTCTTTCATGCCACTCAATAGTGAGAGCCATTACATTTCCAACAAATGCTTTGCAGCCATTGTGATAGCAATGGTATGAGAGCCTAAAAGAGAAGACACCTCATGTGGTACCTATTCTCTTATTATCATCACTGATGACTAGTCAGGTATAGAAGATTATACCTCCTCTACGTTGTCCACAGTCCAAAGGAGCACAAGACTAGACATTCTAAAAGAAAGAACAAAGATTTGGGGATGGGTTGATTTTTCCATTTCTATATTTTCCACTCCTCAACATTCTTGCCTTCCTTTTCTCTCATTTCTTAGGAAAAGAAGAGACCAGAGATTCCAAGGCCATGGATGGAACTTTAGAGAACTATGTTTCAGGAATTGCCAGTGCTCTGTGCCAAGGTATGAACAGGATTATGGATGAATTATTCTATGAATTTTCACATACTTGTTTTGCATAAAGATGCAATGGTAAAGTCTGTCCTCTGTTAGACTTGAAGATCACTGAAGACAGAGACTTTGTCTGTTTTACTTACTATTTCATCCCCCTCAAATCAAATAGTATCCAGCACAAAATGGACAATTAGCAAATACTTGTTGAATAAATGAATACAAGAGAAAGTTATTGTATCCATTATCCACAAGCATCCCCCCCCCCACTCATCGACCTAAGCTACAAGTGAGTGGCAAATGGGAAGGACTGAGAAGTTGAATTTCCAGGTTCTACCCTTATTCTATGGAAGAAGCAGCAGAACTAATTTGGCCTTGGATCCTTTTATTAGGATAATAACAGGGTGAGGCCCTGTTCAGTTTATTTCAATTACCTAAATGTGTATTTATCATGAAGCTAAGATATCTTACATGGTTCCCTTCCAAGGCCATAGAAGAGAACTGAACAATATATTCACAGCATGTATTTTTGTAAAACATGCAAAATAAGTTATTTTAATCACAGTCAGTTAAGACCACTGACTCCTTTTGTGACAACGTTCCTTCTATCACATTTCCCCTCATATCAGGTAGTGGTAGAGTGACCACAGACATTTTTGGGAATTCTGTTATAGGGAACTTGAGCTGGGCTTAATTTTAACGTAGAGTTAGTGAAGTATGCTTGTGTGGTAGACAGTCACTTCCATGTAGAGTTAAGGTGTAATAAGCCAATCGAGGGTAAGAAATACCTTCCTGGGGCGCCTGGGTGGCTCAGTTGGTTGAGCAACTGCCTTCGGCTCAGGTCGTGATCCCGGAGTCCCGGGATCGAGTCCCACATTGGGCCCCCAGCTCCGCGGGGAGTCCGCTCCCACTCTGACCTTCTCCCTTCTCATGCTCTCTCTCACTCTCTCTCTGTTTCCTAATAAATAAATAAATAAAATCTTTTTTTAAAAAAAGAAATACCTTCCTGAAATGCACCCGATATCACTATGCCAGTCAACGCTGGGCCAGAGGTTGTAACACAGTAACAGCTCTGATAATCTTCAGGCCCCATAGATCTTAGATCTGGCTCTAGCTAATAGTCTTCACTCCAAGGCAATGTACAAGATTTGCTCAACAGTGGTACAAATGTGGCTCTCCCTTTAAATACTTCCCCTTCCCTTGTCAGTTTCTGTCTTTCTGAGCTGTCTCTCTGGCCTTCCTCTGGTCACTATCCAGGATTCCCTCTGCATGCAAAGATATTTTGAATAATTTTATTAATATCTTCAATGATTATGGGTACTATTTATGGAAATTAAATGCTAGAGTCAACAGTAACCAAATGAATTATACTCCACCTATATTTCATAAACAACAACCCTTAACAAAATTAAGTAATACGTATTTCCGTGATTAAAGGGTAACTATATGTGTATCATGAAACATTTATGTGTTTGACAAACATGAAGGTGTAGTGTTTCAGGTAGGTTGTGAATGGATGGGTAGAAAAAGTGCACCGACAAACATACACTTGGGATAGATGTTCTCAATTATTTTACTAAGGCTATAGAAAAAGCGGACTACACAGAGCATGAGCAGTTGCAGTGTATGTTTACATGGATTTCCCCTCATCCTGGCTTCCCTGTGGGATATGGAACTGCCTATGTCATTCTCCAAGCAGGTAGAAACCCTCCAGAATTGAGAAATAAACCAAACCTTGCTATACTACTTCCTTCTGAATCTATGTACTTTATATTCCAAGAAGGGCCACATGTACCCCAGTGTTTATAGCAGCAATGGCCACAATCGCCAAACTGTGGAAAGAGCCAAGATGCCCTTCCACAGATGAATGGATAAAGAAGGTATGGTCCATATATACAATGGAATATTATGCCTCCATCAGAAAGGATGAATACCCAACTTTTTTTTTTAAAGATTTTATTTATTTAATTGAGAGACAGAGAATGTGAGAGAGAGCATCAGAGGAGAGAAGGCCAGAGGAAGAAGCAGACTTCCCATGGAGCCGGGAGCCCGATGTGGGACTCGATCCCGAAACTCAAGGATCATGACCTGAGCCGAAGGCAGTCGCTCAACCAACTGAGCCACCCAGGTGCCCCCCCCCCCCACTTTTTTATCAACATGGACGGGACTGGAAGAGATTATGCCAAGTGAAATAAGTCACGCAGAGAGAGCTAATTATCATATGGTCGCACTTACGTGTGGAGTATAAAGAAAATCATGGAGGTCATTGTGAGAAGGAAGGGAAGGGTGAATGGGGGGAAATCGGAGGGGGAGATGAACCAAGAGAGACTGTGGATTCTGAGCAACAAACTGAGGGTTTTGGAGCGGAGGTGGGTGGGGGTTGGGTGAGCCTGGTGGTGGGTATTGAGGAGGGCATGTATTGCATGGAGCACTGGGTGTGGTACATGAATAATGAATCTTGGAACACTGAAAAAATAAAATTTAAAAAAAGATTTTTTTTTTACAAACATGAGGTTTTCATGATGTGCTGAGTATTTTCCATTGCTTGAGTCAGATCCACTCTAACCTCCACCTGCTCTGTGCCCCAGGAAACTGGCTTGTATGAACTCTATCAGTGGGCTCCATTGCCCTCTGACTTCTAGTTGGGTGACCCAATAAGAGACACTGGCTGAAATGGGAAAATGGCAGAAGAATGAGGCCAGGATGTTTTATTTCTCTGTCTTCTTTTCCTTGGGATCACCATGGGTCAGCTCTTCCTCTATACTAAAGGCCACAACTTCTGTCAGGCAGCACCCCCCTTCATGTAGATCCTCTCTCTGAGTTCCAACAACCGTGCCCTCCTCTTGCCCCTTTGAGGCCAAAGGGCAGTCACGGGTCTCACTATTGCCACATGTAGAGAACTACACTACCTTTTGTTGATTTTCTTATCCTTTGTGCCCATGCATTTGTAAATATTCCCTTGATTAAACTCTCCCCAAGTTGCCCAGTTCGAGTATGCCCTTTATTATGCTGAAATGCCAACCAAAAGAAACCCCAGGTTTTTTTAAGATTTTATTTATTTATTTGAGAGAGGGAGAAAGAGAGAGAGCATGAGCAAGGAGAGGGGCAGATGGAGAGGGAGAAGCAGGCTCCCCACTGAGCAGAGAGCAGGACAGACGGGGCTCCATCCCAGGACCCCAGGATCATGACCTGAATTGAAGGCAGATGCTTAACCGACTGAGCCACCCAGGCCCCTCCCAGTTTTTTTTTTTTTTTTTAAACAGACTCAGCACCAGCAAGACCACATCTTCATCTTTATGAGAGGGAACAAAGCCAGCATCTTGGGATCCCCAAATACCATCTCCTTTCACAGCACTCCAGGGTCACCATAAGCCTGTTCTCCCACAGAAGCACCTGTTCCCTGGAAGGTTTTAGAGAATGTCAGATCTCCATGTTAGAGAAAGCAAGAATTAACAATGTACAACTGTAGAGGACAGTGGGCATAACTGGGGAGAAGGTGTGAACAGGAGACACGAATGTATTTGGTTTTAAATTTTGACCATGAATGAACATTCCTGATATCTGTTAGGTAGCTGATTATTTCATTTTATTGCTCAAAACGATTCCGTTTTGCCATACAGAGAAAAGGCAATGGGCGCCATTAACACATTGCGTTTATTTGCCGTACCACCAAAAGTTGGATTATCTTGGCAAAATTAGCTAGCGTTCCTGTCAAAACACTTTTAGTCCATCTTTAGCAAGCAAGGCTTTTTAAAACTAGAGCAATTATCTAACAATCGTTAGTAAATGAGACATTAATAGAACTAGTGGAAGGAAGTAAAGATTTGACACAGATTTGCAAGTTCTTCATTCCAGATAAAATCCCTCTGCTGCCAGCCTGTCACAAGCCGGTAACCAGCAATGACTGTGACTGGAATTATGTTCAGGGGAAAAAAAATTAGCCCTCTACTCTAGAATCTAATGTTCTGAAATCTCCAAATCTGCTTTTTATCTGTTTTCTTTTGACTCCCTTTACCACACATGACTGGGTATTTGAGAAGAGCACCCTCCCTAAAGCAGAGAGATCAGGATAAATGCGCGACAACAAAAACGAAACTCAGAGAATAAAGACAAGTTGAAAAAAAAAAGCACTTAGTATTTTCAAAAGATTAATATTGCTATTTTCTCGATGAAACAGGAAAAGAAGACCATGAAAAAGAACAAAGTGCAAGCAAGAGCTTTGATGAAATAAATGAATAAAATGATGGCTGAAATTGTTTTAAAATGTGGAAGATGCAACGTAGTCAAGAAAATCGTCCGAAAGACGTCAAAAAGAGAAAGGGATGGAAGAATCAAGAAGTGTTTAGCGTGTATTTTTTTAGTGTTTTTTTTAAGTATTTCTTTATTTCTTTTGAGAGAGAGTGAGAGCGAGTAAGTGCAGGGAGGGACAGAGGAAGAGAGAGAACCTCAAGCAGACTCCACACTGAGCGTGGAGACCTATGCGGGGCTCCTTCCCAGGACCCTGGGATCATGACCTGAGCCAAAATCAAGAGCCGTTGGTTCAAGCAACAGAGCTACCCAGGCGCCCCTGTATTTTTTCTTTTACTATTATTTTCCTTTCATCAAGTCATAGTCACCTCAACTGTGTTCCCTGAATCTACATTTTAAAACATGACTGACATACTTCCTGTCTAATGATGTGCTTCCATTCGGTCATATGATCCAGTTCAAAATTCTCTACTAAGAGAGTGTTTTTGTTCTGTTCTAGTGACTTTGACACAGACACAGAGCAAAGAGAAGCAACTGCCTTTTGACTGGTAGGAAGAGTGTCATGTGTCTCAAACGCCCCAAGCAGCCTCTTTTCCAGTTTCCGGGACTGTGTTCACGGTGGGAACTCCTAAGTGTCAATATTCTGCCCTGAGGTTTCTCCAAAACCTACTATACATTAATATGTATATCACCAACTACTGTGAATTCCAATTTTCCATAATAGTCTTCCAAACACTCAAACACAGAAAACAATGGGCTATGATAGTTTTCGTTTTCAAAATCAATTATGATTTATTTTTCAATTTGTAACCATTTAACTTGGAAGAAATTGAAGAATTTCTCTAAAGACTTTGAAAAAAATCCCCAGGAGCAGAGGAGTGGCGGTCAATACTGGACTCCGGGGCTCAGGGATGTTTCCATCCCTTTTTGCTTTCTTGTTTGGGTAGCAGCCAGTGGTTTTGATAAATCTTGACAGATTCTATAGGAAAGCATTGTTCTACACTATGCCACGTCAGATGGCAGGTAGGTATTTTTGTATTTCCCAGAAAAGAGGTCCCACTTCCTCATTCATTTCTTTGTTGAACCACTACTTCTTGAATATTTACTATGTATAAAATTTTATCCAAGCCATAGGTTGCTCAGTGGGGCGGGGGGGGGGGGGGTTGGACAAAGAGTATATAATCTCCAATCTTAGGAAGATCAGAGTCCTTTGGGATGGCCACTGGATTACTCACATTTACTTTTGCCTTTGTCTCTTCTTTCCAGACTTCAGAGCCCCCTTCTGTTGGATATTCCAAACATATTACCTTGTTTTTTTTTTTATTGTTCCCCCTTTCATCCATCCATCCTCCAGTCTCCTGTCCTCTGGACTGCCTTTCCCTTCACCTGCTCACATGTTTTTTTTTTTTTTCTTTAGTATTTCCTCTCCGTCACTTAAGAACCCTTTATCCCATCACAATCCATGACATATAGTTAACGCTGTATATAATCTTGGAGAAGGTATGAGTACCTAAATGGACTAAGGTCATATATAAGTGGAATTTAAGAATGTGGGAGCAGAGGCTTGCAGGTAAAGGAAAGAATATTTGGGTTCCAGTAAGTTTGGAAGAGCTCATCACACACACACACACACACACACACACACATGCACACATACACACTTTTTAAAAACTCAAGCAACATTACATTATTCTATGATCCTTGGGGCATAAAATCCTTTGCCTCCATAGGCATTCATTAAATATCTGACTGATGCCCTAAAGTTCACATGACTGTTAACAAAAGCACTGACTGACTGAATTTATGTAGATTGAATATTCATTTCAACAACGTTTGGAGATGGATTCTTAATGCACTTTGTATGAGCTTTTAAATCCAGTGGCCACTGTAGCTTTGTGGCTTTTAAATCAAGTCTTATTTGTTACTCCTCACGAAGCAATTTTAGAGGTTGTTGACTGTTTTATGGGACATTCTTGCTATCTGTTATTCTCTCTGAATTGCATGCTGATCCCTGCTGGAGGAGGGCAGCAATGCTATAAGTATATTTGATTCTATTGTGTACTTTTATTGTAGACAGGCTTAAGAAAATCAGATTAAGCTAATATATCTATACACTGAACAATTCCTGGGGCCAATGGAAGCGACCAGGTTTCTTGAGATGAAAACAGACATCACAGCTTTCTCTGACATCTCTCTCTCTCTCTTTCTTTCTCTCTCTCTCTCCATCCCCCACCCCCGTGTCTCGTTTTCTTATTCTGTCTCTCCAGGAGGGTCCACCTCATTAACTGCATCATCTCCCCTAGATTTATTCCTGATGTTCAACTTGAAAATCTCCCGCTTCTACGGCCCGGCCTCCATACTTGTCTCCTGAGCTCTGCTGGTCATAGGCGGTTCATTCCAGTTCATGATATCCATGACAAATTCAACTTTTCTAAATAACTCTTCCAAGAATCTAAGGGAAATAAGGGGAACTTACTGAAGGATAAGAAGTGTCTCAATGTTCAGATACCTGATCCTGTGCCTACAAGTTGGGCCAGAGATCAACTGCTTGGACCACCTTAACTCGGGACCGAATCCTCTTCCGTCCCTCTCTCCAGGTGTGGAAGGCTAGAAACCACACATGCAGCCACCTAGAAGGTTAAGGTTAAGGTTTACAGAGACTTGGCACTCTCATTTATTCATTCTTCCAATCCACAGATAATTTTCTTCGTTCTGAGCACCTGTCAAATAAATCATCATGGTCATGGGCCTTGGGGACATCTAGTTTGTGGCTTCTCTGCTTCATCGTACTTACACAAAGAAATTGCTCCCCTAACTTTTTCTAGGATTCCTTCTCTCAGTTTCTTTCTTTCTTTCTCTCTTTCTTTCTCTCTCTCTTTCTTTCTTTCTTCTTTCTTTAAGATTTTGTTTATTTGACACAGAGAGAGATCACAAGTAGGCAGAGAGGCAGGCAGAAAGAGAGGGGGAAGCAGGCTCCCTTATGAGCAGAGAGCCCGATGTGGGGCTCGATCCCAGAACCCTGAGATCATGACCTGAGCCGAAGGCAGAGGCTTCACCCACTGAGCCACCCAGGCGTCCTCCTTCTCTCAGTTTCAAGTCAGCTTTGCTCATATTCCTGAGTTGGCTCTGGCTCTGGGCACTTGCGTTTCTAGGAGTCTTACTCTAATTCTCAACTTCATCCCCTTTCTCACTGCCTCATGCCAGTCATTAAGCCTATTGGTTTTGCAAAACACTTGCCATTGTAAAACAATTATAGATTCATAAGACTTGCAAAGATAGTACAGAGAAGTTCCATGGACCGTCACTCGGTTTCTCCCAGTGGTTCCAGCTAATGTAATTCTAGTGCAATAACAAAAGCGGGAAATCGATGTTGATACAACGCGTGTCCATTGTCTCTGTCATTTGACAATGTGTGGAGATTTGTGGAACCACCACCGCAATGGAGATACGGGACTGGTCCATCCCCACAAAAGCCCTCCTTCATGCGACCACTTTGGAGTCACATCTCCTCCTCTCCTTCCACCATCCCTAGCCTCTGGCAACCACGCATCTGTTCTCTCTGATTTTGCCCTGCAGAGATGATTATATAAATGAGATCGTACAGCGTCTTCCCAATGGCGATTTCTTTTTTCACTCAGCATAATGCTCCTGATATCCACCCAAATTGTTGCAGGCATCAGTAGTTCATTTCTTTTGATTAGTGGCTAGTATTCCGTCATATGCAATGTGCCCCTTGTTTAACCATTCACCTATTGTGGGACATCTGGGTTGTGTTTGGTTTTTGGCTATTTTTTTGTTTGTTTTTTGGGTTTTTTTTTTTTGGTTTTTGGCTATTATAGATAAAGTTGTTCTGAACAGACACTGATTCACTGTTCTCTTTCCTTCTTGTTTCCATGACTTCGACGGCAAATTTGCCGTCATCTAAATGGTTTTCTCTCCCGTAAGTAAGATGTGTTTTTTCTGTGTACTTTCAAGGTTTTTTTTCTTCGTTTTAGTTTTTGGAAGTTTACTTATGCCACATTTTTGCACAGATTTCTTTGGGCTTATCCCATTTGCGCTTTGCTCAGTTTCTTGACTTGTTATGCCCAGATTTTGAGATCCCCAAATACCACCAGGGAGCCGAGTCAGATGCAAAAGCAAAAGAGCCCTTTATTCAAGCTAGCTTGAGCTCAGTCTCTCACACTCACCCACGCGGCGGCATGGTGTAGAGAAAGAGAGCGAGTTTCAAAAAGCGCAACAGTTTTAGAGAGGCCAGTGGCCAATGAGATTGTAACACACAGAAAGTTGCTTAGTAACTGTTTGAACTAGCCTATCATCCTGGCCAGAATTGGTGCACAAGTTTGGTGGGCAAAAGGCGGGGTTTATATTCTTTCCTGGTCAGGGGTTCTGCATTCCTATTGGCTAACCCAAACCCAACCTACAGGCGGTCTGGGCCAATTAGCTCAAGGGAGGGCTGAGCCACACTCTGACCCTCCCAGAGGCAGGTCCTGTGGGGCCCACACACAAGAAGGCGGGTATAAGGGAAAGGAGCCAGCCCTGCTCTGCTCCTTCAGACTCTGTAGGTTTATGTTTCTTGCCAACCTTGGGACATTTTCAGCCACTGTTTCTTCTAGTTCTTTTCAGCCCCACCCTCTTCCTCCTCTCCTAGGATTCTCATAACAGAAATGTTAGATTTTTTGTTATAGCCTTCACATGTCTCTGGAGCTCTATTACTTTTTTTTTTTTAGCCTATTTTCTTTCTATTGTTCTATCTTCCAGTTTACTGATTCTTTCCTCTTCCTATTAAAAATCAAGCTCTAATTCCCGCCTCAGGGATACTAAATAAAATAATTTTAATTCTTGCCTTCCAGAAGCTGACCATAGTAGGAGGGAAGACCTTATGTTGTGTTACAATTATCCGTGGGCTTATGTGGTTACTGTCATGTGTGCGGAATGCCAAAGGAGGGAGCGTGACAATATCTACTTTAATCTCAAGGGAAGGAAAGGTGTATCTCAGGGTGTGGAGATGATTCCTTGAAGAAACTTATTCAGAATTTGTGTAAGAACTGCCTACCAAAGGGGCTCACGGGCTAAGGAAGAGGAGTTTCAGATAGAGGGAACAGCCCACCCAAAGGCAAAGAGATGTGAGGCAATATGGTGGAATACATATTCAGAAACTATGAAGACTACACCCTAAACAAGAGCTTCTTACCTTTTATCGTGCAGACAGTTCTTGTGGAATATTTGCTAAAATAAAGATTACTGGTCTTCCCCCTCCCCCCAAGACTGTGATTTAGAAGATGTGCTTAAGGGTGCTGGAGATAAGAACAAGTTCCCAAGTAATGCTGATGGTCTGAATACCATAATTTGAGTCAGTCTGGGTAGCAAAGACCTAGATCACAATGAAATGCCATCCAATGATTGGGTGGGTGTCACTCACATCTCCAGGGGACACACCTACAGATTGAATGCATACGTCATGTTATTATATCATGCGACTCTATGTCTTCAGTATACTAAAATGTGATTTGGGTAAAGCACAATACAGAAACTCGGGCAAAAGCTGAAGGGTCATTTTACAAAGCAATGGGAAAGGAACTTATTGAACAAATGAATGTGTTAAAGAAGATTAGAAGAGAAATTATTCACTTACCTATTAAGGGAACGGATGGCATTTTGGTGGGCACTCATTAAAAAAGCATGTACGTGCACTAATTATAAATCATTCGTATTTGCCCATTAAGGGAGACCTTACACCGGATGATACTTGATGAGTCTGTTTTTGCTTCTATGAGAACTTCAAAGGACTAAAACCATCCTTCCCCGAGGTAGACAGCAGTCACAAAGCTGGACCACCACACAAACACCCCCAATATCCTCTCGACCGGGGAAGTGAACTGAGTCAAAGTCCTTGAACTAGCTACTGTTTCTTTTCCTGGTTAATTATTGTTAAGGATATTCTCAAAGAGAGATACACACCATTTTTGCAATTTGGTGTGTTGTTTAAGAATTCATGGCCTCCTGATGTTTCCCTGCAGTCTGAAGATTTTTCTCTCAGCTGATGTTGTCAGGTGAATGTTGTGAAAATATGTTTAGGGCACTGTAAATGATGTCCCAGTGGGAAAACACAGCCTGAACTGATGAGTACAAAGGGACGTTAACGAGATAAACTATTAACGAGATCTTTATGGGCCATACACAAGCTGGGCATTTTGAAGCCTAAATTGTGTGTATCTTTTGAAGATGTTTCGATTTTCAAAAGCGGAATTTAGTGCATAGAGATATTAAAGATGATATATTCCTTAAACCATTCTTCCTTCAATATTACTGGATATTATGTGACTCCGGTGGGCCGTGGAAGATATAACTTCTATTTAAAAACCAAGCTCATGGGAAAAAGAAAGGAAAGGATTCTTCATAGGCTTTCCACATTCTACTGACAAAGCCAATGCTACACACACACATAGGACGTGACTGAGTGGCCTTTGATAGATGAACAAAATGGTAGGTGATTGAGTGAAACAAGCCTCCAAATACTTCATGCCATTGTAACAATCTATGTGTGCGTGGCCTGATCATCTGACACATTAAGATGTAATTTATAAATTAAAACATAAGCATTCAATTTATAATCATCAATCATTAAGAAAAAATACAGATTACGGGAGCAATACAAAAGCCAGAGTATTACATCCAAATTTTGGATTATTTTTCTGTTTTCTGTGAACCATGAAATCATGTTTAATCTGTTAATCAGTTTTACCTCTCTGCTATTATGTAAAGCCACACGCTTTCTTCAGAAGGAGCTATATTTTAATGCTATCTGATTTTGCTGATGCAATTCAAAATATTAACTAGATATATTCCGGTTTATAGTATATCTTTTTTAAAGCACGCAAAAATAATGATTATCCTAACTCTTGTACTAACTAACAGTTGGAGCGAGACTATAAGGAGCCTGATTGGTGATAATGACCCAAAACTCCCAGATTAAAAATAATGCTTTGTTTTATGAAATCTAATGAAGATTACCATGACTCTAAGCGAAGAGCACGGAACCTGTGCTTGATTTTTTTTTCTTTAGCCACTCCCATGAGACCTGATAACAGCTAACGAGGCTGCAAAGTGTGAAATCTGCACATTCTTTCCTGACCCTGAAAGGGATTTGCCTGATGGAGGAACAAAAGGCAAAAAGAAGGCACTAGACTTTGCATCCAGGAAGTTCTGGCCCATTCTAGAGAACATTATGCTTGAGTTTTTACTTTCTGAATTGATTACTTAAGCATTACAAAGAGGCAATTGGGCTGCCATTTTATTTCCTCCATACTAAGCAATCTCCTTCAGTGTATTTACTTTCCTTGAATGGACTGGGTGTTTAAAAAAGAAATTTCAGCCGGGGTTTCCTCCTCATTTGCAGACCCATGGGACAAAGCAATCTGTCGTAGAGGTCTGTAGCATCGTTTTCACTGAAAAAGGGCTCTGGGTTTCTCAGTTATAAAGGATCATATACTTGCAAAAGCCCCACCCCCTACCACCAGCAACTGAAATTGGTTTAGAATTAGGAGAAATGTAACTTAAAAAAAAAAATCTTGCTTCTAATAAAACTCAAATGAATAAAGAGGACCTATGTTCCTGTGTGAGATCCTTAAGAAGCAATGTGCATGGGCACCTGGGTGGTTCAGCTGGTTAAGCCTCTGCCTTCAGCTTAGGTCATGCTCCCAGGGTCCTGGGATCAAGCCCCACATGGGGCTCCCTGCTCCGTGGGGAGTCTGCTTCCCCCCACCTCTCTCTCTGCCTACTTGTGAAAGTAGAAACATGTATGGCATGTGGGGCAGGGGGTGGGGGGAACCATAGAGGGAGAGAGAGAATCCCAAGCAGACTCCCCACTGAGCTCAGAGCCCGATGCGGGGCTCAATCCCATGACCCTGAGGTCATGACCTGAACCGAAACCAAGAGTTGGATGCTTAACCGACTGAGCCACCCGGGCGCCGCTGCTGTTCCTCACTGCTTGTGCTCTCGCTCTCTCTGTGTGTCAAATAAGTAAGTGATATCTTTTTTTTTTTTTTAAAGAAACAACTTGGATGATGTAGAGCGACTAGAATTCTCATATATTGCTGATGAAAACAGAAATTGGTACAGTCGCTTTGGAAAACTGTTTAGTAGTATCTACTAATGCTAAACACACGCATACCATATGACACAGCAGTTCTAGACGCCCCCCAAAGTTTGCTTATATCTACAAAAGATACGTACAATAATATTTACAGAGCAGTATTTGAAATAGTAAAAAACTAAACACCAAGCCGAATGTCCATCAGCAGTAGACTGGATAAATAATTTTGGCTGTGTTCAGACAATGGAATATAACACAACAACAAGAAAATAAATTACAGCTATACACAACAATATAGATATTGTGGAGTAAAAGATTATATAAAATTCAAAAAGAAGCAAGATTAATCCATGTCATAAGAAGTCAGGAAAACAGTTCCCTTTGGCTGAGGTTTTTGACTGAGAGGGACAGGAGAGAGTCTAATGAAACATCGTGAATGTGTTATATCTTAATATAGGTAAAAATTAATTAAGTTAGATATACTTAAGATCTACATACCTTACAACTTGTAAATTATATCTAGCTTTAAAAAATAATAATTAAAAAAAACCTGTGCTTGAACCCTCACAAGGCATGTCTTTAGCCCGTTAATCTATAATACTCTAGCCTCGATTTTTATAAGGGGCTAAAAGAAGAAATCTTTCCTTTACTAAAGCACATTAGGTAACACACTAGACAGTGTATTTGAATATGTTTTTACAAAAGACCAAAATGTTATTTATTTAATTACCAACATGTAGAATCATATTTCCACTTACTTTTTAAAGAAAAAAATTTTCATTTCGTGTTCATCCATTCACTCATGCAATAAATAATAATTTATTATTTTCCAAGAATTTATTTCCTTAGAGAAATGTACTTTTTTCCTTTTTCACTTAGCTATAAGGAAACAAATAATTACAAGTAGTGCTTAAAACTTTCAAATATTTCATGCTAGGTGTCTGTTGATGAATTTCCATTTTTCCCCCAAATATGTTTATTTTTTCAGTGTTACAAGATTAATTGTTGATGCACTACACCCAGTGCTCCATGCAATAGGTGCCCTCCTCAATACCCACCACCAGGCTCACCCAACCCCCCCCCACCCCTCCCCTCCTAAACCCTCAGTTTACTGCTCAGAGTCCTTTCCTTATGTTCCATTGTCTTACTCTATAGACCTTTTAGCTTGAAGAGTAAATACAGAATATTAAACATATTCGTGTATCTCTCTCTCATGCAGAGAAGCATACACGTACATGGAAATAATAAAGAAATGTGAAAAAATTTCACCATAGGAAGCAGTTTAGATACACTCGTGTCATATGGATTTGTCTTCAGACTCTCAATGCAGATTTTTCTTAATGCCCTAAGTGACAGATTTTGCTTTTTTTAGGTAAGCACCAGGGGCCAAGTTCTCTGCTTCATAATTTTGTCATTTATCTCATTGTGGCAAATGTCTGTCCTTGATTTCCAGTGGTCTGTATCAATTTCTATGAAATGTAAAAGCTGGACGATAACAGACTTATTGGGAGTCAAACTTGCCATCATTTGCTAGTTTGACTCCCAGCACAATTAATATTTACTGAATGCCCACAAGGACGCATAAGATCATATTAGAACTTATGTCTTATACCAAATTCTGCAGTCAAATGCTCTACCCCTGAGCTTATACCCCCTGTCTTATACCAAACTCTAACTTTGTCTCTTTTTCAGTATATAATTCAGGTTGATATGTCAATGACATATTGAAAGAGGTAATTATATTCATGCATTTTGGTGGAAATCTCTAGCTGGGAAGATTAGCTCTCTGGTGCGAGCGAGAGAGAATAAAATAAAAATAATAAATAAATACAAATTAAAAATAAATATAAATAAAAATCATAATAAAAATTATTATTTTGATATTTACTTGAATTTTACACTATTATTTAAAAAGTCACTTATTGAACACCTACTATGCTCATGGGATTTAATGACATGGGTCACGTCTATGGAGTAAAAAACTAGGCAAGAGAGAGAATTATTAAATTGAGTCAGAGAGTATGAGGGCAGGGGAGAGTTTGGTATTAATCTTGTGAGCCAAATTCCTAAACTTTCAACTTCTAATCTTTTTATTCCTTTCACACCCAGCAGTACCAGATTAAAACAGATAATTATAATTAGATTCTACTATCATTCTAATGACTCCTCCATCTGCTTTGCCAACTTAATTTTCTCTGGCCTTGAAGTGAAGCTTTTAACAGGGACACGGGAAGAAGGAGCAAATTTGTGGGAAGAGACTATTCTATTTTAAACATATTGAATTTGAGGTAAGCATCGAGGGAAATTCAAGTGAAGGTCAAGTGGAATGGGAACACAGATGTAGCAATCAATATTAGATGAACGGTGGTGATGTCAGCAAGAAAGGCAGAGTAAGGACCTCCACAAAGCCAGTCCCCCAACAAAAGCAGTGAGATTGCTGGCAAAAAAAAAAAAAGTCAAAATCAACGTTTTCAGAACTCTGGAAATTAATCGAAGGTTCATAATACTTTGAGTAGCATTTATTAAAGGAAAATGACCAAATCTCATGAAGAACTGTGAGGTTTTTTTGACATTTTCACTTTCACCCCTTACATTCCAACAGCCTCCCGGTCATAAGGTAAACCAACAGCCCAGCACCCACTGGAGGGGGTAGAATGTGTTAGGAGCCCGTTCAAAACGCCATTCTCAGAGACCTGTCAGTAGTTGATCTGTCTGGCAAATCCATAGAAATCTCCATTCTCAGAACTTGTCTTTGCCTTGACTCAGCCTTTACTAGGTGCAGACAGCCTTTTCCTGGAGGCATTTGTCAAAATCATCAGCAACAACCATTGAACAATGGAGCCGCCTGAGGTAGCTTGGAGCCAACGAGAAGCTAGCCAAAAAACAAAAAAGGAAAACTTAGAGGATGAGATGGTCATAGGAAACTTCAAAAAGCTCCAACGTTTGCCCTGAGAATCTAGAAGGCCGTGCACATGCGTGGGACAGTGTGTCACCCCAAGGCTGTGCTCCTTCCAGGAAAGACCTGAGCAGGCTCCAAATGCTCACCTTTAGCTAACATTGAAGCTCTCTATGGGAAGAAAGTGACAGCTGTGATAACATTGTAAGACACCTGGCTGAGTGTTGAAGGCACGACCCAAAATACATACAGAGTTCATCTGCAAAGACTAGGAGAATTTGAGGCTCTAGGAATTTAAGGAAATTTCAGTCCCATCTTTAGCTAAATATTAAGCTAACAGAATAGAACCTTCTATGGTCACACATGACAAAGAAGACAGATTTGACAGAATTCGTTTATAGAAGTCACCAAGCAGACAATAACCAAACCACAACAAGTAGCAACAACAAGGCCCAGGGAGAGGGAAGAATCTGATTTCCAGAGTTACCACAATCTATTCTTTCCAGTTTTCCACACACAAAAAATTATGTGACATGAGAAGAAATAAGAAAATATGGACTCTACACGGGAAAAGAAGCAGTCAAAAGACACTGTCCTTGAGGAAGCTCAAACAGTGGACTTATCGACACAAAATTTTCAGTCAGCTATTTTGAACATACTGAAAGGACCAAAGGAAACCATTATAGAAACCCAAAGAATTAAAGGAAAGTGTGCGAATGATGCCCCACCAAAGAGAGAATATTAATTAAGAGGTCGTAATGATAAAAAAAGACAACTAAAAATTTGAGAGTTGCAAAGTACAATACAGAAATGAAAAACGCAGTGGAGGAGCTCAAGATTGGATTTGAGAACAGCACACTTGCATAAAGGTCACTTGAGTTTCCCAAGTCTAAGGAACAGAAAGAAAAAAAAATTAAGAAAACTGAGCAGAACCTGAGGGAGCTGTGGGACACCATCATGCATATCGGCACACACATAGTAGAAGTCTTAAAAGAGGAGGAGAGAGGAAAGAAAGCAAAAGAATATTTGAACAAATAATGGCTGAAAACTTCACAAATTTAATGTAAAATGTTAAATTAAATATTCAAGATGCTCATTAAAATCCAAGTAGCATAAATTCAAAGATATCCACACCTAGACACACCATAATCAAACTGTTACAGAGATCAAAGACAAAGAGAGAGAATCTTGAGAGCGGCAAGAGAAAAGCCAATTACCACACACACAAAGTCTCAATAAGATTAACAGCTGCTTTTATTTGTTTTTAAGATTTTTTTGTGTTTATTTGACAGAGAGTGAGTGAGAGAGCACAAGCAGGGGGAGCAGCAGAAGGAGAGGGAGAAGCAGGAACCTCCCCACCCCACCCTGACGTGGGACTCGATCCTAGGACCCTGAGATCATGACCTAAGCTGAAGGCAGATGCTTAACTGACTGAACCACCCAGGTACTCCAACAGCTGCTTTCTATCAAAAACAAAAACAAAAACAAAAAACCTGGAGGCCTGAAAAGAGTGAGATGACATTAAGTTGCTGGGGAGAAAAAAAGTCGGTCAACCACAAATTCTGTATTTGGCCAAACTATCAGGGAGACAAAGGGTGTCAAAATGGGAAAGTTCAAGACTATGAGGCCAGGCTGTAGAATTATCATGAAAATCGATCATAAGGTCACCAGGAATGATTACAAAGAAGGGGATGGACAGGGAACTCTGAGCCAGCTACTGGAAAGACCGAGAAAAGTAATACAATATCCTGGAGGTTCAGAGACACTGAGGGCCATTCCCAAATTTTCCTCAGATCAAAACTGAAGTGGCTGAGATAGGAAGTCACCTCCTTCTGACTCCCAAGCCCATGCTTTAATCATTCCACAGTGATGTTTTCTTAAAGCACATCGATGTTTGAATTCTGAAGGAAGTCACATAGATTTTTCCCCCCATTTCAAAAGTGCTTAGTGACTAACATACCTGTGCAGGCAATGAGTATGAGGCCATAGTCTCCTCTCCTTGGGATGAAATTGCACGACGAAGTCATTCTTTTCAGGTAGAGTCAGGAGAACCGCTCTAATAAACAAGGCTGAAGATTATTTTCCCTCTTCTTCAATTTCTTTTTCTGTAAAAATGCTTTTGGGTGTACTTCTTTGGAGTGCAAGACAAAATCGGCAGACATAATTTAGACTGAGAATGACTTTAGAGGAAACACAAGTGGCTGATAAACATTGGGAAAGAGGTTCAATCTGACCAGTAATCATGGAAACGTAGATTAAAACCACAAGGAGAGAGTACCTTTTGCTCATCAGACCAACCATAATTAAAAAGTGTGACAATCACCAGGAGACAGGAAGAGGATGGGGAAACGGATAATCTTATACTGTGCTTCTGGGGAGGGAAACCAGAATAGCCGCTTTATATAATAGTAATTTTATACTATTTTTTATGCTATTAAATATTATACAATTTTTTATGAAATAGTAATTTTTTTCAGAACCCATTGAAATATTACATCTTGTTTCTGGATTTCTTTTTTTTTTTTAAGACCAGTATGACAGGAAAGGTGCTGACCTTACAAACCAGCATTTTCCCTTCTTGGGCATACACCCTAGAGAAATATTTGTATGTGCACATAAAAGGACACACAAATGGATATTTTTCGCAGTATTGTTGGAAACAGCAAAACGTTTAAGAACAACCCAGATGTCCATTAATAAAAAAATTAATAAAGAAATAAAGAAATAAAATATGGTATCTTCCTGGGGCAGCTGGATGGTTCAGTTGGTTAAGTGTCTGCCTTTGGCTCAGGTCATGGTCCCAGGGACCTGGGATCGAGCCTCGCATCGGAGTCTCTGCTCAAGGGGGAGCCTGTTCTCCATCTCCCGCTGCCTGCTTCTCCCCCTGGTTGTGTTCTCTCTCTCTCTCTCTCTCTCTCAGACAAATAAATAAAATCTTTTAAAAAAATAGGGTATCCTCCTGCAACATATTGCTATCTCTATATAAGAAAAGGATCAGAGTATGTAAGTCAGTAAGGAGAGGTCTAAAACACTTAATATTAAATTAAAAAAAAAAAACCTGAAGAATGAAATGTATGGAATGACTCCTTCTATAATTTTTTTCAAAACTCATTGAAATGTTACATCTTGTTTCTGGATTTCTTTTTTTTTTTTAAGATGTTATGTATTTATTTGACAGAGAGAGACACAGCAGGAGAGGGAACACAAGAAGGGAAGTGGAAGGGAGAAGCAGGCTTCCCACTGAGCAGGGAACCCGATGTGAGGCTCAATCCCAGGACCCCAAGATCTTGACCTGAGACGCAGGCAGACGCTTAATGACTGAGCCACCCAGGCGCCTCTGTTTCTGGATTTTTATTGATGTATGTTAAAGTGTTAAAATGGATGACTATCAACTTATCATAGCAGCTGTCTCAAGGATATGGAGAAAGCAATAGGTCAGGAGATAGGATCAAAAGGGAGTTTTACATTCTGCCTTTTTTTTTTTCTAAAAACAAAAGATGCACATAAAACGTGTTTTTTTAAAATACACGCATACAAAAAAATAAAATAAAATAAATACACACATACAAAGGCTAGAAGGAAATATAGCCATTGTCCACAGTTCTAAAATCTGGGACATGATCATACGGGTGTTTGTTGTATATGATTATTTCGAAAAGTATGACTTTCTAAAGAAAAAACGAGTCCTCCAGCATGATTCTAGAAACATCGAGAAAAATAAGGCTTTGTTAGAAGTGGTCAAGCAGGCAGACTACTCGCCGACTGCTCCTGTTCTGTGACCGGTCCAGGCCGGTCCACGCTGGTGTGTGTACTCTCAAGCTCGCTACACACACTTCCTTTTTCGGTGGCAATCCCAATGGGAGCTTCAGCGAGTGATTTCCCTGCAGACTTGGGTATTTTTAAAAGTCACCATTAAGGATTGGAATACGAAAGAACTAGCTGCTTCAATAAAGACCAGACAAAAGAAATTCTCCCTTGGGAGAAGAAAAGCCCAGAAGATAATAGAGGGAATATTTAGGTTATTTCTACTTCACACAATCTTACTTCCAGCTGGGCAGTCTCCTCCGACACACGCTGTTCTTGTCACCATTCTTGGAATAACTCATGGGTCTCAGTCTGACGCTGTCTGTGACTATAAACAACTCTTCCTCTATAGTTAGCACAGCCACAGAATAATGACACCGCATTAGAGACATGAATCACGGCATAAATACTTTTTTATTATGATAAAATAAATCACGGGTTGTCTGTTTCTACAGGCATAGGCGGAAAATGCATTGGGTTTTCTTTTCTTTTCCTTTCCTTTCTTTTTTTTTTTTTTATGCGCTGGAACTGAGACCATCATTTGTTGAAATATATGTGTTTAAAAAAAATGTCTTGGTGCCTGTAATGAAGGAGATGATATGTGGTTTTGCAGATCCTTGGACCAAGCATGGGTGACGCTTTCCTGCAGAATAAAAGAACGAGTCTTCACACCTCTAACGTGATAGCAGAAGACGGAGAAAGAACAATGGACCAGGAGCAAGGATACGAAACTAAAGGCACAATAGTCTCTGCTAATAGATCACCCTATGGGGACATGGAGGAAGCAAAGGGGGTGTCCCCCATAGCATCTCTTCCATATTTGGTGGATCACCCAATTCTGTGCTCAATAGAAGAACCAATCGGGAGTCTCTGGGCCAATCGGGATAAACCAGGATACACCACAGTCAGAGACAACCTCCCAGCCCCAGTGGCCTAGAGGTGGATTTCTCATTTTTGTGACAATTTGAGAAAGATGGCTTGGGCTATGCTGTTGCCATCAGCCTCACTCGGAGTCTCAGGCTGACGGAGCAGCTCCTACTGTAGAATATTGCCAGTCACCGGGACAGTAGGATAAAAGAGCCTCACATGGGTTCCTAAAGCTTCTGTCAAAGGCGATTCTCATGACTTCTCCTAGAGAGTCACTGGTCAGGTCAAGCCATACGGCTAAGCCTGACCACGCGATGGGATGGTATTCCACTCCCATATTCCCAGCTTGCTGTACCATGCTTTGGTGGATTTCATACTTACTAAGATGTGCAAGTTGCAGGGGAAGCATCTTCCCATGAGGAGAGACAAAATGCAGGGTTAAAATCAGGAGCTGTCAAATGATTTCCCTGGTGGAAATGACCCTTCTCGGGGCTCTGGAAGAATCACAGCCTACTCTGTCCATGTATTGGAAGAAGGATAATGTCAGGGCAGAACTTTGGAAGAATATGTCTGAGAAATCCTAGCGGAGGTGGAAAAAACCCCAAGGATTCCATCTACCCAGGAATTGACCAGAGTCCCCCAAACCTACTCCTCAACCCTTTCCACCACCAAGGGAGATAAGGAATTATAGTCTATTTATGCCGAAAGGGACTTCTGAGACTGAAATCTTCTTTCTAAAATATGGAGAAACTGAGTCACAGAATTGAAGTAAATAACATAATTAGCGAAGATGACATAAATAAATAACGTAAATAACAAAGATGAGTCCATACTCTTGGAATTTCTAGCCAGCCTGCATTCCTTCATCTTCCATCTCTCTTTCTTAGACATTATTTATCCTTTGTTGAACTCTCAGATACTGACAATGAGTGGCCCAGCTCTGGTTCCCATGTAATTCACAGACATATACGACCAGAATCTACTACTTTTCCCCCTCACCGCTGCTACACCCTGATCCAACCTGACCCTGTAATAGGCAGAACAGCGACCCTCTGTCCAATGATGGCCATGCCCTAAGCCCTGGAACCTGTGAGTCTGTTACCTTACACCGCCAAAGGGATTTTGCAGGTGCGACTACGAGGGGAGGTCACTTGGATCGTCTGAGTTCTTTCAATCTAGTCACATGAATCTTCCCCTGGTGGGTCAGAGAAAGACGTGATAATGAAAGAGGAGTCAGAAAGATGGCAGCATGAGAGGCATTCAACAGTCTATGGCTGGTTCTGAGATGTACGGGGCTAAGGGCATAGACTGGAAAGAGGCCTTTACAAGCTGGGACAAGCCCTGAGCTTACAGACAGCGAGAAAATGGGGAGCTCAGTCCTACAACCACAAGGAACTGAACTCCATCGACAACCCAAATGAGCAGGAAATAAATTCTCCCACTAGAACTCCCAGAAAGGAACACAGCCGACCAACACCTTGATTTTTGTCCTGTGATACCCGTCCATACCTGCCTATTGACCCAGAAGCTGTAAGATAATAAATTTGGGCTGGTTTAATACACTAAGTCTGCAGTAATGTGTTATAGCCACAAAAAGAAATGAATACAGGCATCATCTCTTGTTTGGATTATTGGGAAAGCCTTTTTAACTTAACGGATCTACCCGCTTCCATCCCTAAGCCCCTCCAGTGTATTCTCAGCACAGAAGTCAGAGTGGCCTTTTCAAAACATGTCAGACCACGTCACTCGTCAGCTCAAAATGTCCAGTGATTTTTCAGGTCACTCAGAATAAAAGCCAAAGGCATTACAATGGCCTTTAAAGTCACAACCTAATCCCTTATTATCACTCTGGCCCCTACTCTTACTACTCCTAACCTTGCTTACTCTCTTCTGGTCCTGCTCTGTCTCCCCTGATTTTCTCTATATACACAGGCATGTGCCCCCATCCGAGGCCATTCACACTCTCTAGTCCCGTTGCCTGAAATAGTCTTCCCTCAGATATATACTTGGCTCTCACACTCTTCAGTTTTTGCTCAACTGTCACAGCCTTTCTCAGTTAGGCTTTCCCTGACTATTCTATTTAAAAGTACAATACCCTCTCGGTGCTTTCCAATTTTATTTTTTCTCAGAAGCACCTGTTGTTTTCATATATTTATTTTATTTTATTTTATTTATTTTGCTTGCTCCTGTCTTCCTGTACTAGAACTTGAGCCCCATAAGTGAAGGGATACTGGACTCTTTTTGTTTCCTGATGTATCCCCTGCACCTGAAATAAGGTATGGCATCTAGTAGGCACTCAGTAAAGATTTGTCGAGTAAAGGAATGTACAAATAAGTGAATAAAAGAGTTAATGGAGATAACTGGGGGCCTCTCGATGGATCAAAGTAGTCAGGATGTAGTGGCATAAGTCTAGTGGACGCTGACAAGTCATTCCTGTTGACATCCACAGTCTGAACTCATATTCACAGTTATACACACACATTGCAGAGTCTTCCTTAGTTATTTCCAATATTTCCAATATCTATATCCCAGTGGCAAAAAAGTTTCTGATGAATTATTTCCAAAACCCGCTTGTTTTAAGCAACATCTGCTATCATCACAATTTCGAAGCAAGGGGGGAAATCAGATCGTGGCCGTGTACGATCCATATATATGGTAGAGTGGTTAAGAATATAGTTATATCAAAGTTTGAATCCTGTTTCTACCACTTATTAGTCACGCGACCTGAGGCGAGCTCTTTAAACACTTTGTTAACCTCAGTCTCATCACATGGACTGTGTGATTAATAATACCCACTCAGAGCATGGCCGAGGGACTCCGTTAACATATCTGAAGCACCTAGAGCAGTTCCCGGCACAGAGTTAAGTTCTTCAGTACCTGATAATTACTGTCGTCAGCACGAGCATGTTTTCCAATCTGGCCCACCTCAAGGTCTGCTTTACCTTCGGTGCCGATCACGTACTTCACCTTCCAGCAGACCTCCCATCTGACGCTCACCTCTGCTTCCTCTTTCCGCCATCTTGCCCTCTCTTCCCCCTGCCCCTACGCTAAAGCTTCAGGCTGTTTCCCTTGGAAGTGCAGGATCAGCCCTGAACTCTGTGCAGGGTCGGGCCTGAAATTCTACTGAGTCCCGCAGGAAGCTTGATCGGAAGAGCCGGTAGAGACACAGATGAGAGAACTGGCCGCAGGATGTGATGGCCCAAGTTGCATTTCTAGATCTCCTTTTCTCCCCCATCTCTCCTCTGTTCTACCCATTTGTTCAGGAGGCCACGAGGCCAGGAGACTCCTTCATTCTCCAAAGAGAGATCCTTACTAGGATTATAGGAATGAATCACAGAGGAGAGAATGTTAGAGACAAAGACTGCCCTCCCCCCAATATCAACCAATAACCCTTTCTTCCCATGGGTGAATCAACTTCACAGACATTCGCGGAGGAATGAGGAATCAAACCTAGATCATCAAAGGTATCCTGCCGGGAGAGCATAGCAGACAGGAAGAGACCTTATTCATTTCTACATTTCCCAGAACTATATTAACCGATCTTACGCTTTACTGTTGTTTTTTTTTTTTTTTTTCCTCTATTACCTTGGAACTGTAAAGGAACAGGAGTCAAGGCATAGAAATGAAATAGCAGATATTTTTCAGAAGGGAACTTTAAGAACTCACTTTTCAAGACCCAAACTACTGTGTTATCACCTCTGAATTAAGCCCCAGCTGTTGTGTCAGACAGACTTCCAACTTCAAAAGTGAAGGGCTTGAGTTTAATCAATTTATTTTCTCTGAGTCAGTAGAAAATTTTCCTTCTTAGTAAGGTCTCTTTATTATCTACAGGTAAACCTGACGAGCAGAGAGGGGAGGAGGAGGTGAAGGAGCCGGTATGATGCACTACGGCTGCGTAGACCACAATTCAGACACTTTCCCCTTATTGTTAGAGACAGTGGTGTGTTAGTAGAGTGTGAAGAACAGAATTTACACGCGCAGACACACACGCGCGCGCGCACATACACACACACACACACATGGAGAGGAGTTCAGTCAGCATAGCAAGTCCTGTATTTTTACAGTCAAAAACTCTACCACTGAGCTATCCCCCCTGCACAATACGTAGCATTTTTGAAGGAGCCAGTATCTTTAAAGTTTGAGGCAGTTAAAATTTCAGCAGACCCTGGAGGATCTAAAGGCAGGGCTCAACTGATAGTAGAATTGACAATAGAATTTAGGAGGCTGACACCTGAACCTCTGTTGATGCATGAAAATGGTTATAATCCCAATTCTGTTAAAATTACTATTTCTGAATCACCATCATAGAATGCAGTAGGGGCCTTCCATCAGTAGAAAAAGCTGTTATTTTTATAGCTTCCACTTCTCCAAGAGAGCAATGCTGTTGTTTTCTTCAGGGACAGTCTTTTCAGGCAGAGCAGTTTTGTAACTATAGTTGACGGGTAAGAAATTAAGATATTCAAGACAATGTTTTTATAAACTGACTTCAATTTAGAGAAATAACCAACTGATCATGGGCTGTGACTCTTCTGTTTACAAATAATACAATGTCATTCATTCCAACCCAATCACTTTTTCAGGGCCTAAAGGCCTGGAAAACTCTGCTAAAAGGCATTGAATCTATCCCATTAGCGGTGGAGAGCCATCAAAGGTTTTTGAAGAATCAAGTCTCAAGATCACGTTGGAAGCTCTGTGGTTATGGGATTAGAATGTTAATGCCAAAGTCAAGGCAAAGGAGGATGACTAGGTAGTCTCGATTACAAAAAAAAAAAAAAAAAAGTAGAGATTCAAAAGTCAATTTTGTGGTAGAATGGACAGGAATTGGTAACTGATCAAATTAGAGGTCATTTAATTTATGGTGTTATCAACCGCATTGACAAAATATGAGACCATTCGATGCAAGAAGCACTGATTTGTCACAAAAACCTTTTTTTTTTATTCAATTAAGTAAGAGAAATCTGGAGCAAGAATCAACAGACCACTGGGCTGCAGGAAACCTTGAGAACTTCCCTCTCAGGTAGGCCTACCTTTTAAAAAGGACAGAATCGGATGTCTGGGTGACTCAGTCGGTTAAGTGTCTGCCTTCGGCTCAGGTTATGATCCCAGGGTCCTGGGATCAAGTCCCACATCAGGCTCTCTGCTCAGCAGGGAGTCTGCTTATCCCTCTCCCTCTGTCTCTCACCTCCACACATGCTTTCTCGCTCTCTCTCTCTCTCTCAAATAAATAAATAAGATCTTTAAAAAAATAAAATAAAAAGGATAGAATCTGTGACCCAAAGTCTTAAGAGAAAGACATTTCATATGTTTCCTTAAAATATCAATGTATGAAAATCTTTCATGGTAAGGAAGATCAGACAAACTAAGAAACTGAAAAGACATTTATCATGTGGCCTGAGAGTCATATCTACTTCCGAGAGGGGGAGACCAGCATTTCATGGGTCTCCTCAGAATCTGTGACCCTACCCTAGCAGTTCAGTGTGGTTAAATACACTAATGCCCCGAGCACCAGTCATATATTACGTGCTAGGGACACAAAAATCAGTGAATCCGACCTTACAGGCCCAAAGCATCATGATAATATGTCCAGGTGGCCTTTGGAGTTGTCTTCAGTCAGGATATCACTCTGCCATACTGCAAGCCAACATAGAAGGTTTTCTCTATGTTCTCAAGGTAGTTCTAGATATTTCTTTCTAGATATTTCTTTCACTTCATTAACTACATTGACTTAGCACTATTTGCTTTTGTGTTCATCTCCTCCTAAGGACTGTGGGACCTCAGGGCACAAGGGCCATATTTTCCCCCATCTTTTCATTCCTAGAACCTTGGACGGTGCCTGGCCTATACTGGGAGCTCAATGAACGAACAGATCTTGACTTTACCCTTCCAATAAGTTTAGTTCTTATTCTGAGAATTTCTTCTTATTCTGGAAATTACTATCACTCCTTCACAGACTTCCCTTATTGAAGTTTAAAGATCCTGGAAGTTTTAACAGTTTATTCTGGCTCATTCTCCCAGTAAGTTAAACATATGGATAGCTTTTCTCTTCAGGATGGTATTGAGCAAAAGACCATGGGACTTGAAATCTGAGGACATGAATGAAATGCCAGCTCCATCATTTATTATCTGATAATGATAGGCAACCCTCAGCTTAGCCATCCGGGAAATGGCAGGAGAGAAGAAAACTGCTGTCAGCATGGGATTATTCTGAGGATCAAATTAGGCAATGCATGTTGTTAACTGTAAAGGGATATGGAAATACTTGTGATATAGCATTTTGATTACCTGGGATGCTCACCAAGAAGAATCTATAGTTCTTTTCCTTGACTTAAAAAATCTACTTAATTTGGGACATATGGAAGGTTGGGAAGACAGTTGGGGCTTTCCGTTCTGAAATATGGTAAAATAATATTTAATAATTCCAAATATTTTCAGCAAGAACATATCACCAAATGACAAAAGTGTCATAAGTTTTCAGGATTTGTGTTAGAGAAATATTATAAGTTCTTAAATTTGACTCTCTTCTGGGTACAGAGAATTTTCATAGCTCAGTTGACAAAGAATGACTTTGAATGGAAATGAGAACCTTAATCTTATTTTGAAAACATCAATTGTCTAATTATTATGGGCTCTGTATATTCTTTTTCAATAACTGTGGCAAAGAGAATTTCAGAGTCAACGCCTTCTGCAAATATGCTTTTGTGGTAGAGAGAACAAATACACTTTGCAAAGAAAAATAACCAGATTTAGAGAATTAGACTGACTTGTTGACTCACTGGCTGAATTAAATAATTCCCCCCTCAGACACTTGGCAGAGTGAAAAATCAAGCCCTTCAACTTCATGGCTGATTCTATTTGCTTTTACTCAGCTCATTTTCTCTTAGGTCCCCAAATGCAAATTAAAAGTGTTTTGCTACCTGACAACAGTTATAGATGATAAACTTCTGAAGTTTTAACTCCATAAATATAGAAGAAGTCAGGATTCTGTCTATTTACAGCTTGTATTCTAATGAATACTTTCATTACTATCTTCCCAAAGCTGATAAACAACTCAATTAAACATTAAACACACACGCATGCACGTGCACACACACGTATGCACACACACCTTCCATAGTAGATTGCACTCTACTAAAGGAAAGAAGTGATGGCAAAGGCGGAAGGTCCCATAACCATGCCCTAATAGTGATTTTTAATTGAAATGACATTTAGAGGTTTTATAAAATATCATACACTTAGTTTAAACTAATAAGGAGTTTCTCAAGGAAGTAATTTGTCTCATTTAGTGAACATCTATAGGGTTTCTGTTGTAGGCCAGGCATGGCACTAAGGGCTCATGAGCAAAAGAAGACATTCCCCATGCTTGTGGAGCTTCCTAGTTCAATGAGGAGACGGGCATAAATCAAGCGATCCCACTGATGTATATATAATTCCAAATAGCGAAAGATGTTGTGAAAGAAAGGAGTTGGTTGGGCCTTTTAGGGAAACTACAAAGAAACCTATTGCAGGGTGCCTGGGTGGCTCATTCGGTTAAACGTTTGTCTTTGGCTCGAGCCCCACATCGGGCTCCTTGCTCAACAGGGAGTCTGCTTCTTTCTCACTCTCCCTTTGTGCTCTCTCTCTCTCTCTCTCAAATAAATAAATAAAATCTTTAAAAAAATAGAGAGAAAGAAATCTACTGCAGCCTGGGAGTGCAGAAGAGGTGGGCTTTTTTTTTTTTGAAGAGGTAGCATGTGAACTAAGAGATGAAGAAAGGGTAAGAACTTACTAAGTTAAGGAGGACTATAGACCCAGACTGAAGAGACCATATGTGTAAAGATCCTGTGGCCAGAGGGTGCAGGACTTGTTTGAGAAGCCTAAAGAAGCCCTATTTGGTTGAAACGCAGAGTTACTTTGAGTGTTACAAAGAATAAGAAGCCTCGGGGAGGAACACTGATGAGAGATATTTCTGGAGCACTAGTCGGGGACAAGTGATGTAGCATCACGTAGGCCATCTCAAAGATATTGGTCTTTAACATCTTAAGGAAAGAGGAGATGTGTATTTATATATTTGGCAAATACTGACAGTGCTTACCAGTGCCCAATACTCTTCTAGAATCTGAGGACAAAACAATGAATTAAGAAAAAAATACATAATCACATTTGTGTCCATCCTGGGTCCAGTATAAAAGACGGATTGGATGGGGTCAGTATTGATGTCTAGAAACCAGTCTGTAAGCTTTTGTAGCCGCCCACATGAAACATGGTAGCAGTTCAATTTAAGGCAATGATGGTGGTGGCGGTGCAATGAAGAGAAGTAAACAGAGCCATGAGATGTTAAGACATAAAATCAACAGTACTTGGTGACAGATAAGAAATGGCTTGAGAAAAGGGAAATATAATCTCTATCTCTGTGTTTCTTCCTTGAGACACTGTGTTGGTAAGGGTACCATTCACTCATATAGAAAAGTCTGGAAGACAGTTACATGTACTTTTCTTCATTGAAAGATAGAGGAGAGTGACTAAACATTCAGGTTCATAAGTTCAGTCTTGGTGATATTCAAGTGGAAACATTGAGTACATAGTTGGACATACAACTTTGGAACTCAATGAAGAGAACTTGGGTAGATAAATTTCAGCGTCATCGGATTAGGGATAGGACCTGAAATCACCAGACTATAAACTCCATGTCAGAAGACTCTATATCTCCTTTTGCTCATAATTGGAATTTTAGAATACTGTATCTGGCACATACTAGGTGCTCAATAAGTATTTGTTAAGTGATGAATACTCAAAAAATGAACCGAAAATTCTTTGAAATTTTCTTATATAAGTTTATGAAATTGCTCTCATCTGGGTTCTTCCAGAAATACTGCAGCACATTTTCCTTCTCTTGTGCAAAAATGGTGAGCAAAATATCAACATAATTAACTTAGATTAGTACAAAAAATAAATGTGATGGCATGAATGTGATTTAACCTTGGCAAAGCTGGGCTTCTCCTCTGAGACTGTATTTCTAATCATGTGTATTTCACTATGTAATATTAGACAGTGATTGAAAGACATAGAAAGAAAAACAAGGAAGTAGGAGAAGGGTAAAAAAAGAAGTGGTGGGCTCCTAGAGGAGATAATGATACAAGGACTTAAACTAAAAGCTTGCTACCTTCCTTGTCTTGTCGGTTTCAGTTACTACAACAGTATATACCATAGATAGACTGGGTGGCTTATAAACAGCAGACAATCATTGCTTATAGTTCTGGAGGCTGGAAGTCCCAGATCAGGGTGTCAGTGTGGTCAGGTTCTGGTGATAAACCCCTTCTGGATTGCAGACTGCTGACTTCTTGTTATTTCCTCTTTTAGCAGCGAGGGCAAAGGTGCTCTCAGGACTCCTTTCTAACCCCAATCCATGAGCGTTCTGCCCTCATGAATCAGTCAACTCCCAAAGGCCCCACCTCCTAACTCACCCCCTTGGGGGGTCGGATTTCAACATATGAATTTGCACAATACGATTTGGGGGAATTGAATATATGAAGATATGAATTAGAGGGTGGGAAATAAACATTCAGACCACAGCATTCCTCAACTCCAACCTTTTTTTACAACAAATGGCTCCTCAGTGGAAATACAAAAGTGAAAATTCTGGAAGACATCTAGGCACCAGCATCCAGCATATAGTGAGTCCTTTTGTGGGGAGAGTTGAGTGTGAGGCTAGAGAGCCACGTGGAAGAAGAGACGTGTGTTGCCACAGAAATATTGAAAGTCTAATATTAGCAATAGGATGCTCAAAATATATTATTTTCATGTATGTACGTATTACTATGTTTCATCAATATTAAGACACAATGTTTCATATTTTAAAATCTCTGAAATCTGAATCTATCCTACGATAAACGATAAAAACATAGGATTTTATTCTACAATAAAATAATCTTACAACTGCCATCAGCAGTATTCACAGTGTAGTTGTTATTAGCCGCACATGGGAAAATTTGGTCATTTTCTGCGTGACGTGACCGGCCGACTCCAGCCCTCTGATATGTCAAGCAACAGATTGTTGCTTAATCTAACAGGATCGTTAGATTAAGGAATACAAGTCCTGGTTGCTGTCTGAAAACCTTCCGTGGACATTGTATTGTCACATCATCGCTTATAGAAATGTGTGTAACTCTTTGGAAGAAAATTCTGAAGACAATAGATCAGCACGCTTGTAAAAAACAAACAAACAAAACAACTTTTGCATCATCAACGTGCAAGCTGGCATAGAGGATATTGCTATGTGAAGAAAACACATGAACATCAGTATCTTTGAGCCAAAAAGTGATTCAAAAGAGTCAGGCTTTCTCGAAATGTGAAGATGTTTTAGGAATATATCAATCAGTTTATTTCACTCATGGTCCTCTTTTTATGCATGCACAAGTGTGATATATGATAAAATCTATATTCATGTAAGTCTAAAAGAGTTCTTTCAGATAGTACCAGCAGAAATTCCAGGTGATAAGACAGATTTATGCCATCGTTTAAAAGGCAGCATTTTACCATTGCATAAAATAATGGCATGTCTTACAATCAACCGCATTGTCGATTCAGTGAAATACAATATGATAACCTACATGAAACACCAAGCCAGTGACCATGACAACAAATAGACATTAGGGCTCTTTACAATGCAACCAGAAAACCGGAAGATAAACCCAATTGAACGAAAATGAGATGCGCTTCAGAACAGACATGTTCGCCATTAATCCGAGGTTGATTCTTTTAAAATGAAATAAAACGTCCCAAGAAAATTGAAGTCAATAAGGTTTAGCATGAGAGAAGTTCATAGAATATTGCACTGTTTTTTTTTTTTTTTCATTGTTCTTACCTTTCCAGTCATAATAGAGCCTTGGAGAGGTTTTTACCCAGTGTTATGCAAGGACACTTGTTACTCTAAGGCTACATGTTGACCAGAAAAAATAAATTGCATTTCCATCTCCTGAAGTATTGTGATGATTCACATGAATTAGCCTTGAAAGTATTTTCCATAAATTGTTTTCAGCATCCTTGCCCACCAGGAAAGATTTTATGCTTGGAGAACATGGTTCAACATAAGAGGTAATATAGCCTTGATAAATTTAAATTATAAATTATAATATGCTCCTTTTGTACACTTGAAGCAAGACTGGGCAAAGCTAACATTCCCGGGATACGCTACTTCTTTCCTATGTTGGATATTCTAAATGTTAACCAAGAAAGATATTAAGAGCTGAGCCTTTTTGAGCAATTATGTAGCCAGGCAGTGATTAAGAACTTTTCACATACTGTCTCACTTAAACATCATAGCTTCTTTAAGAAAGACATGATTATACTTGTCTTGGTTGAGGAAACTTAGTCTTTTGGGGGTTAATTTGCATAAAGTCTCTTTGCAGGTAAAAGGCAGGGCTGGACTTCTGCTCTAAGACAAGTTCAACTCCAGGTCTGGGGACCTTAGCTGTTAGGCAGTACTGCACCTTATTTTAGAGCCCAGTGTCTAGCTTCTTGGTGAATAGCTCTCACTGAATTTCTATTTTTAAAGTCATGCTGTTAACTTTTAGTAAAAGTGAGTATAAAAAAACATCTAACCTTGTGACTGTTGGCTTCTGCACGAGCTGCTTATCACTTAATACTCCTACACAACGTACCCTGTGAGGAATTGCGACTCTTCCTCCCCAGACTGGCACCAGAAAAAAAGGAACTGTTTCCTTCAAAGAATTTAAAGATTATTATCTCAACATATATATTAATCCATTTCCCTGTTAGTCAGATTATTCCTATCACTTGTTACATTTTTTTCTGCAGAAACCCTTTCAAGTACCTTGAAATAAAGCAAGGAGTAAACAAATAGTAAGTTTAAGACCTTTCCTCTTACCAGATATTGACAATATCTGGTCAATATCCTAAGGCCTCCACAGTAAATCTGAAACCAACAAGCTTGCAAAACAGTACTTAGAATTAGGGTGGGGAAATTAAATTTACCCTCCCTAGACTTCATCCACTCCAGAATCTTTCCCCAACTACCCAAAAGGTCAAGTGTCGTAAGAGCAAGTATTTAACCCAGCTGTTCCATCTGCCATCAGGTAGATCCCAGGGATTTCTTGTATAGCTCCTGACAGCCCAAACATCTGCCAAGGCCTCTGCATATTTTCTTCCCAACATTCTTTCCTTCATTTATGTATATATTTGTTTAATTGATACAAGTGTTCTTATTGAACATCTTTTATGGGGCAGGTTTTGGACTATTGTCTTGCACTACAGAGGTGAACAAAACACACCTTTACCCAGAGAGGTTCACAGTCTGATTGAATAGATAGACACATAAAAATCAAGTTACTTTTCGAGGGGTCTGCACTTCCTATCTAATGGATTAGCCTTTGATTTAAAATTAAAAAAAAAATTTTTTTTTGATTCCTCAAGCCTGAAGCTGAATGGAGTTTCAAAACCTAGCATCACAATGAACCCTGAGTAAACTTCACGGCAGCCTGGGTTTGTTTCCTTTGTCAGTGCCCTTAGATCCTCATCCACGCTGATCGTGAGCACAAGTGGGGCAAACGGGACTTATCCTTTACAAACCACAACTTCTGTGCCAGGATTAATAGCCTTGGAAAGTGGCTCAGAATATATGGTATCATGAGTCCTCTTAGGCCTAAATCGACTTTGACTCCTCATCTCATTTTGCAGCTGTCTCGCTGATTGCCTGAGGTGCTGAGGCTTTCCCACTTGTATCTGAGGTTCCCTCTCTAGCAGCTTATTTTCCCTTGGGGAAAAGCAAGCAAACAAACAAATAAAAAACGGTTGCAGAGGCGCCTGGGTAGATGAGTCCATTAAACATCTGCCTTCTGTTCAGGTCTTGATCTCAGGGTCCTGGGGCTGAGCCCCACAGCTCCCTGCTCAGGGGAGAGTCTGCTTCCCCTTCTCCCTCTCCCCTGCCCTGGTCCCTGCTCGTGTCATTCCCTAGGGAGTTGCCAGGCAATATCACCTAAGTAAGAGTACTAAGGTGAGATCCCTGGAAAGGAAAAAAGAGTAAAAAACTCAGCACTTAAAATATTTGCAAAGCAGCCACCAACACCCAAATGCTCTTGCCTGCTTGTTTTGGCTTTCTGCAGCATAATTTATTGGCTCCTCTCAGAAAAGGAAGTGTGCTCACACAATGCGAGCCCATGAAACAATCCTCACCATTAGTTGCTTCTGCCTCTGGCCTCTTGGCAGTTCACAGCCTTCATTGATCTTTTTTCTTCATAGTATCAAATTTACCAATTATGTAGAGCACAACAATGTCCTTGAGGAAGGAAAAACAAACCCAAGAAACCGTCCTTGAAATAGTTTCTTAAAATATTCAGCTCTAATATCTATTAGTTATTTTCATGAAAAGATAGCCCAAATGAGTCCCTTCGGGGTGGTTCTAGATGCCATGTGCATTTATTTTAAAGAGGTACTCAAACTCAAATAAAAACTAAGTGTCACTTAGTGTCACTGTTTGGGTCTGATTTGCCTGCACACCTTGGGAGGCCCTGGGGTCCTCAAGCAGGCCCCGGGGCTCTGTGAATAGAGGAACTTCTCGGTCCCAAAGGAGGGCCTGTGTATCGAATTTTGGAGCTGGTGGTTTATACCCCACCCCAAACATACACCGCGATCTTAGGAGAGGATAGTTGAAGAACACCACCTGCTTCCAATGATGCAGCCAGGTAGGGAATAAAGAGAACTAAGTCTGAGTTTCCTTCCCACGTGCAATCTCTGAGGATATGAATAACCAAACCCCAAAGGGCAACTTTGTGAGATAAGGGACAAGGGAAAAACTATTTGGAAGACACGCATCTTACTAGTAAAGATGACCCACAGGAGAGGTCACCAGTTGGCTCAGGCTAGTAAGTGGATACCTGGTGACCGAGGGGCTCGAGAGCCACAGGAACCAGATTATGCTTGGGGCAAGTGAAAGGAGCACCAGCAGTGCCCTTGACCTCACAGACTGAGATCTGGGAGCTCCACGTCGCTGGTTTCCCTGCTTTGAAAAGTCTAGCTTATCTGTCATCCCATAAACACAAATGCATATTTTATATACCTGTCTTCTGGATGGACTGTCCTTTAGACCTGGCATTCTGGGCTCAGAGTCATGGAGCAGAGAAGATATGGGGCCATACCAGGCGGGGCTGTCAGCTAAGGCAGGCACAGCGGTGGCATCTCCATCTAACCAAAGGGGCAAGTCATCAGAAGCGCAATAACGAAACGCCAGAATGAAACGATAACAACAGCAAGCGACAGTGGTCAACGAGAATACCCAGACAGTGGGGATGCCAAATGGGAAAACTTGAGCGATCAGGAAGTAGGAAAGAGACATAACAACAGGATAATGTGCTACAGAGAAGATGTGAAGCTCAGATCGGAAGGCCAAAGATTCCAGCTACAGTAATGGGCGTAGGGCAGCATGCATTTGTCGCAGCTCACCTAAGTCTCAATATAATATGGTTTGGTTGAGGAACTAGCCAACCCAGCAAGGGTCAAAGAGACAGATCAGTGAGCATATCCTGTGCCCAACAGGCTGAAAGTGAATTAAATATGCAGCTTAATTCCCCAGGATCACCAGGCATTGGCTTGGCAAGGGAGCAGGACTAAGACTGAATGAACATCAAGGACCCTCAACGCCCACAAAGCAGAGTGGATACAGAATGACAAGGAAGGAAAGGCATTCAGAAGGGGATTCGTTTCTGCCTCCCATGAGTTTCTCACTTGCTCTGCCTCATTGGTTCATCTGATTATGTCAGCAATTCACAGATATGTCCCGGTAAACATCTCAACCAATAAAAATGTATCTTAGAAAAGTACTAGAATTTCCCTTTTCCCTGCTCATCCCAACCAGGTTTGCGTGTAAATAAATATTTAGAGGCACATGTCACTGCTTATGGGTTTTTTTTCCCCTAACAGAAATAGAATCATCTTGATAGTTGTAGATCAATGTGCTCTACAACTTGGGTTTTAGTTTGTTTGCTGGGTTTGCATTTTTTTTTTCTGTGACTGTGCATCTTGGACATGTTTCCATATCAGCTCATATGGATTCTATTTTATTTTTCCTAACAGCTGCATAGTGTTCCATAATACGAATATGCCTTTTTTAAACCTTTCTCTTCTTAATGGAAATTTAGGTCCTTTCCAGTTTTTCTCTATTATGAAGAAACGCTATACCGATTATTTGTGAAAGTCTGTTGGAATATTTCTTTGGAAAGTACTGTAAAAATAAGAGTCAAAAGGTATGGTCATGTGCTAGATCTTTCATTTGTTCCTGAAGACCCATTCTCCATCCTTCTAGCACCCTGTTCCTTGTCTAAGGAGACAGACCCATATGGACTATAACCGTGGCCTTCTTTGGTTGAGTTTTGGCTTCTGGTTGAGTTTTGCTACCACGAGATATGGACAAGAGATCCCAAGAAGAGAGGGAAGTGAGTTTGAGGTGTTTGTTTCTCTCAGAACTCTCCCTGTCAGCAAAGCTTCTCCCAAAACATGGCTGCATTCGTCTACCAAGGGCCA
>CM052801.1:32609129-32689050 GCA_028533885.1 Nasua narica | reverse complement strand
CTCCTTCTTCTTGCCCCTCAATTCTAGGGTGGCAATGCTCGGGCCAGCCATAGGTACCTGAGCAACCCTTGTTGGTTCCCTAGACCTTCACCGTATGCTCTCAACACCCAGTTTGAAGGCGCCATGTGTTTCGTGCCAAGACCCTAACGGATACCCTGCATTTTAAATTCTGATACATATTCCAAAAGCCTCCTCCAAAAGCCTATGGTCATTTTTCCTCCTACCAACAGCGCGTGAGAGTGCCCAGTTAAGCCACTCTGTGCAAACTGCTGGAGGGAGTACTGTATAAACAAGAGCTTAACAAGTAGTTTGAAAGTCAATGATGCACACAGTGATGGCCAATTCATCATGATGGATAAAAGGTCAGAGCTGCTCGAGATCTCCCTCTGCCTGTACCACGAAAGAACAATCCTTGAGCTGACCAAGGACCTTCAGGAAAGCTCTCTGTGTGACTTTTGCTCTCAATCGAAGGTTCCTTCTTTAAATTCCAGTGCATCATTCTTGGGACTATTGGCAGCCTTCTCCAACATGTGTTCAACAGAGCTATTACTGAGCCAAAAGGAATATCTCTCTTGGCATCAGTTGACAGTTTCATGTGTTGGCTTAATCACAGATTCCACAGGAATCTCAAGAAAGGCTCTGAATAACCACATAACCAGCAGTGCCTGTTTTAGGGAGTATTCCTCAGAGAATCCTGGAAATAGAGCAAACTGTTATGGACCCACATACTGTCGAGTCTCAAAACTCTTTGTGGTACTTGGCTCTCTCTCCAACCACGTTTCCTACTTCTACCTCTCATCTTTAAATTCTCCAAGTGCTTTGTCTCATGATAAATAATCAACAAGTCTTCACAGCTGGTAATTACAACATAGACTGTGGAGGTTAAAACAAAATTCAAGAGGAAACGTTCCCTTAAATCTCACTGGGGGTGTGGAAGGCGCTTTTATCAGCCACAGTTGAAACCTAAACGGCACAGAAAGCTCTCTCAGAGTCCCCTGTGTGTGCAACCAGTTCATCTGGCTCTTCCCTTAGACCCCTCATTAATGCAGAATTCTTTCTCGCTCGCTAGTTAGCTGGAGTCTGAAGTCCAGAATCTCTTCATCTTACGCTCCCCGCTCTGCTCACAGAATTCTGATTTTTCTTCATTATGTCTTCGCTGTCGGAACATGATCATCTTTTTCTCCAGTCTATTACAATTGCCGACTGTCTATTCAGATGTACGTGTTAATATTACATGAGGAATTTTTCGAATCAGGCATACCAGAAGAAAAGAATCTCCCTTCATAAAGAGTCTTAATTGGGGTATGGCCGGCTACATTTTTTTCCTGGATTTAAAAAGCTATGGGAGGAGGGCAGTGTCTGGTCTTCAGTTTCCACCAGACAAACATTGTCACTCAGCGGTGGAAATAGCTGCTTCAGCTCCCTGCTTTCTTTGTGGCAGGGCAGTGATGGATCAGGCAGCGAGGTTTGTTTACTTAAGACAAAATGGCAGATCGTATCGCGATAACGCAACGGTCTGAGATTCATTTATAAAGATGACACTATTGACCTACCACAGGGAGTGCATGTGCCATGAATTGTTTTTTCTCCAGTTGGGCTGAAACAGCCACAGTCTCCTGGTTCATACTTCTTCATGGTCAGAAGCCAGCAAGATGGATGATTGGGGTCATGGAGGCTACGAGAAAAAATTCCATTTGTTTGGACCTCACGGCTGACAAGTGCCATCCCGTCCTACTCTCATAATAAGGACTGACACTATCGAGCCTTAACAATGTGCCAGGCACTCTGCTATGCACTTTACAAGCACTGAGCCCTTCAATCCTCACGCGACTCTGAGAGGTCAGCGATATCATTATCCACATTTTCCCGGGGCCCAAATGAGATTTGTGACTTGCCCAAGGTCACATTGCTAATAGATGGCAGAGCCAGAATTTGAATCCAAATGTCTTAGGTCAGGTTCACCAGAAGCAGATGCTGAGATGAGATTTAGGTACGAGTTACTTATTAAGCAAACAGTATCAGGAGAAATCAGTAAGAAAGTGGGCGGAAGCAGGATGCATCGGTTTTCTATTGCTACAGAAAAAGGTACCTCAAAATTTATCGGCTTAACATAACAGCCAACATTTATTGTCACCCCCGTTTCCCGGTGGGGGGCAAGAATTCATGAACAGCTTAGCTGGGTGGTTCTGGCTCAGGATTCCTCATAAAATGCAGTCAAGATGTCAGCCAGGGTTATAGACATACGAAAGCTTGACTAGGGCTGGACGATTCACTTCCAGAATGACTCATCCATGTGAATGGCAAGTTTGTGCTGGCTATTGGCGAGAGGGCTCCTCCATTCCTTGTCACATCGACCTCTTTGTACAGTTATCTGAGTGCCTCAAATGACAAATGGCTTCCCTTAAAAAGGACAGCCCAAGAAAGAGCAAGGTGGAAGACACAATGGCTTTATGGGCTAGCTTTGGAAGTCAGTCACACACCATCATATCCACAATATTCTAATGGTTATGCAGGTTGGCCCTATTCAGTGGCGGAGAGGACCACGCAAGGGCATGAATACCAGTGAGGGTCTTTGGGGGCCATTTTGGAGGCTGGCTACAACACAGGGCAAGAAAGGGTCAAAGCCAAGCAAAGATAGGACTTCCGCCAAAGTCCCAGCCTTAGCCTGATTCTGCAGTGAACTCTAGATTGTTAAGTACACCCCAACGTTTGTCTCACCCCCCAGAACAAGGATCTAGGCTTGCATACTCCCACAACAGGAAGGTATTGGCATGGTTTGTGAACTTACAGGCATTTCCCGCTCTCTACTCAAAGGAAACAATTCCATTAACTCAAAGGATAATAATGGGAAGTGGGTTATGGAGGTTAGCTGTTTCAAGCATATGGAATCAAGGAATTAGTACATGGAACAGAGGGAATAGAGGTGCAGCCTTAACAATGTTCTTCTATTTCAGGTGTGCCTACTCTAGAATTCTCACTCCCGAATGCTTCTTATTTTGCAACCTTTGGCTTTGGGCTTTGTCAAGAGACTCTGCTTTGCAACTGTGACCAAGAAAAGCATACCCTTCACCTACCTCTCTAGAGAGAAATCTGAGTTTTTCAAAGTCCCAGTTGTTAGAATGCTGATAGCCAACATTGTCTCCATCTTGGTTTTTTTAGTTTTTAAAGGATAGAATAGATAATAATATATATTATTCTATAGTCTGAGTTGAGTCTCAAACAGTTCAGTGGGCGACATTTGCTTTCGGCAAACTTTGCTCTTCCTTTCTGCTCTTCTTTGGCCCTTCATCCTGACCTCTCACCAATTATTTACTCTGTGACCACTTCTAGCTCTGAGTCGATTTACAGCTGATCCTGACCTATTACTTTCTGGGCTAGATAATATGTAACACATAAAGTCCTTCCAAGGGCATCTACTTTCAAAGTAGGAACTCTTGAATATATATAAGGAGAGGCCACAACTATTCTAGAAGCTAGAATCGCACATCTGTTGGTATTAGAGAAATCCAGTGCCAGCAAGTGCCAGACTGGGTGTGTCAAAACCGATAACGATCTCTGACATTTTGGTGTACAAACACACATGCGTGTGCTGGGGAAGTCAAGGCGTGAAATTAAGTGATGCTGAAGGTAGGAGACGTAACTTAAGGAACCCCAACCCTGTCAGGCTCAAAACGCATAGAGTCAAACACAGAGCTCTCCAAAATCAGGCTTCTGTTTTTCTTGGCCTCTTTTTCTTTCTTTTCTTTTCTTTTTTTTTAAAAGATTTTATTTATTTACTTGACAGAGAGAGAGATCACAAGTAGGCAGAGAGGCAGGCAGAGAGAGAGGGGGAAGCAGGTTCCCTGCTGAGCAGAGAGCCCAATGCGGGGCTCGATCCCAGGACCCTGAGATCATGACCCGAGCCGAAGGCAGAGGCTTTAACCCACTGAGCCACCCAGGCGCCCCCTTGGCCTCTTTTTCTATCTCTTCCATTAGTGCTTATGGGGGGGACATAAAGACCAATCCCACAATGATTTTGCTTTGTCAAAGGCAATTTAGATTCATTAAGAGCAAGTCACTTATTCATGTCTACAGTGCAAAAATTGACTTTTAAGACTTTGGTATATGCTTTTTTTTACACTTCCTTCGGCAACTGAGCTCTGGATCTCTTTTCTAAGCCACAGTACCTTGTTATATTCGTTAAGCTGTTTTAATAGAGTGTGGGCCATGCCTACAGCACTCACAATAATACTGCCAAGATGTCTCCAGATTTGCCCTGAAATCAATTGAATTCAAATTGAAATAGTAATTAATGCTAAAGTTCTTACCTCTGTTTTCAGCAAGCTGGCGTCCGTTTCCATGGAAACAGGCTGTTGCTGCACCCCGCAATAAAAATGTCAGCCCTGGCTTATCAATTTCAGTGAGCTCAGGCTGGGACTTGCTAGGACTGAATTTCTCTAACAGCAACGGGAAGAGATTCCAACTACTTTCTGGAATTAAGGATTTTCTTTTTTTCACAACAAGGAACAAAATGAAAAGCCAAGGACTAGTTATGTTATGTGCAGAGTATTAACTAACGATGGCTGACCCAAACATTTAGCCGTGGCATTTCTCTGTAGGTGATTGTTCATTGCCTCCCTCCGTGATTTTATTTTTTTTTTTTTTTTTTTTTTTCCCTCCGTGATTTTAAATTAATTTGTGTTATAAAAGTTACCTATTCGAATTTTCACAAGTCGGGGGGGATTGGATGTTTCCGGGATTCTAGAATCATTTTAAAGTCCCAGCAAACCTGAAGGAATTGAATGGTTCCCGCATTTGTCATTTAAATAAGCAGGTTTAATTCAACAAATGTTTATGGAGTGATTCAAATTCTAGGCCAGGAATTTGCAAGCTGTGAAAAGAATTCCCTGGTGATTTTATTTCAAATGCAGAATTCCAGGCCTTACTCCCTAGAGAGATTGAAAGCAAAATTATCTGGTGTGGGGCCCAGCACCCTCAATTGGAGTAGCCTCTATTCTCCTCTCTGTAGGTGATTCTGACCTCAGTGGTCCTCAGACCACAGTCAGAAAAACACTCCCCTAGGCATGTTTGTTGGAGCTGAGAATACAAAAAGAAAGCTAAAAAAAATAATTATTAATTAGTCAATAAATCAACCAATCAAATCTGTATACTCAAAAAGTTAACAGTCTACCACATGAGGAAACTATACCAGAAGTACAAGACATAGTCTTAAAATGTTTGGTACTGCAGGGACACCCAGAGTCCCCATATTAAAAGAAGACCCCACAGCTCCTCATATGTCTTTGCTCAAGATCATATCACAGCTTTGTTAGTACATAAGACTTCCAATTAACATGAACAAGGGAAATAGTTGAGACATGTTCCTGGGAACTAGGTATCATTCACCTAGGCAAAGTGGAAAGACGAAGGAGATCTTAAAGGTAAGGGATGAAAGAACAATTTTACGTTTTTTGGGTTTTTTTTAAGATTTATTTATTCATTTGAGAGAAAGAGAGAAAGAGCAAACACAGGGGGGTGGAGGGGCAGAGGGAGAAAGAGAATTACAAGCAGACTCCCCACTGGGCCTGGAGTCCAACGTGGGGCTTGATCCAAGGACCCCGAGATCATGACCTGAGCCGAAACAAGAGTCAGCAGTTTAACTGACTGAGCCACCCAGGCACCCTAGACCATTTTTACTTTTAAGATCTTCTTTTGCTTTCCAATTTGCCTAGGTTGATGATGAGCCCTAATTCCTGGGAATATATGTCTCAACTGTTCCCTTTCTTCCTATTAATTGGAAGTCTTATGTGCTAAATAGATCTGCCACTCAGGGGAGGGACAGAAGAATGAAAATGATGTATTAGGAGATTCAACTACAACATTAGGAGGAAAACTCATTGCCTTAAATATTTGTAGCAGTAAAAACAAAACCTAGAAAACAAGTGAATTTAACGATAACTTCAAAAAATAAGGAAAGCAGAAATTAGAAAATGAATATGAAAATAAAGCCAAATAAATCAGAAGGAAGGAAATTATAAATATAAAACCAGATAACCATAAGTTAGAACTGAGAAAATGAACAGCACTAATACAATAAAATAAAAAATAAAGCCATGAGTAGTTAGCCTAATCAAGAGAAACAGGGCAGTGCTCGCTTTGGCAGCACATATACTAAAAAAAAAAAGAGAGAGGGAGAGAAACAGGGCAGAAAGTACAAGTGCACCAAATGTGATGACAATAACCATTGAATCCAATGAAATTATAAAATATCTTAAGAGATTACCTTGTATATTTCTATGCAAATAAACACATTTGAAAACCTACATGAAATAGGTAATTGTCTTAAAAAGTGTAATTCATTCAAAATGATGACAGCAGAGACATCAAATTTTAAAAGATCAGTTTTCACAGAAGTAATAGAGAAAATTATTAAAGAACTTTTCTCTAAAGATCAACAGACCAAGCAGTTTCACAGGGAATTTCTACAGATCTTTAAAAATCAGATACTCCTAATGTTACTTAAATAGTTTTAGAACTTAGAAATGTTTCAGAACTTAGAAAAATGTTTAAGTTCTTATTTTGAGATGAATATAATATTGACAATTGATTCTGATACCGATCTCTCTGATGTAAAAAATCCTGGAAAGAACATTAGGACATAGGGTCACCTGGGTGGCTAAGCCAGTTAAGCGGCTGCCTTCAGCTCAGATCATGATCCCGGGGTCTTGGGATCGAGTCCCACATCAGGCTCCTTGCTCAGCAGGGAGACTGCTTGTCCCTCTGCCTGCCACTCCCCCTGCTCGTGCTCTCTCTCTCTCTCTGACAAATAAATAAATAAAATCTTTTTTAAAAAAAGAACACTAGGACATAGAATCCTCTAAAATGCTAAATATACTTTAAATCTATATTCTAATATGATTATGTAATTAATTAAGTAATATAAAACATTAAATATATTATATATTATACATATTACATATAACATATTAAATATATAGACATATATATATATTTTTTTTGAGCAAATAGTTTTTCCAGGAATGCAAGGATGTTTCAGTACTTTTTAAAAATCCATTAATGTAATGCTTGTTAATATATCTTTAAAGTTATATTATCCACTTAAATGTTAACAGTGTTGACAACAGTCAAACCCATTCCTATAAAAACATTTAATAAAATAGGAACTGGTCCTTCCTTATGATAAAACAAAATTAAAGAAATCCAGCATCTTAATAGAGACTCATTGAAGGCCTTCCCACTATGGTTAGAAACAGTGCAAGGATTCCTCTATTTCCACTACTCTTAACATCACACTGGAAGTATTCGCCAAAGCAACTGGATGAAAGGAAACTTTGGGAGGCAAAAGAATTTTGGAAAGAAAAATGTGACATTATCTCTGTAAACAGCATGAAAGTATAACTGGAATAAACAAGTGCATCAGCAACAACAAATTTTACTGGTGAGGCTATGGACAATAAAGTGGGAGAATAAAATGCACCACCGCTATGAAAAAGAATATGGAAATGTCACGTAAAATTACCAAATTATAGAATTACTTTTTTTTTTTTTACAGAATTACTTTTTGACCAAGCAATCCCACATTAGAGAATCCACACTCAAGTCATACCTTGCCCCTCCATTAACACATGTGAGTGTACGTGAGTGTGCATTCACACACACACACACAGAGGTTGGAATTGACCCGAATATCCTTCCACAGTGGCTGTAAAATAAAACCACACTACCGCCACAAGATGAAACGTTATACAACTTGGAGGATAATGAGGAAGATCTCCATGAGTTGAAGTGGAATAATTTCCAGGATATACTGGTAAGAGAAAAATGCAAGGTATGTAATGGTATATATAGTAGACTGTCATATGGACAAGAAAGAAAGGGGGAAAAAAATACATATACAAAAATGATAGCGGGAAAAGTATACCAGGAAACTATAAAAGGCAGATTTCTCTGAGTACTTCTTTGCATGTGTTTTGATGTGTGAATTGTGTAAATGTTCTGCTGTGTTCAAAAACAGAATTCAGGAAAACCCTAAAATGAAAACGAAGCAGAAGAAAATGATCTTAATTGTATGTCACAATGGTTAGACAAGAAAAAAGAAAGAGAAAATTACTGCAAGTGATTGTAGAATGAACATGGTTCTCTGATTGTACAACCTTATTGGGATATAGAAACATCTAAAAGAAATGAAAAGAAATAATGTAGATCTTTCTTCGGTTAGTGGTATTATTGGTATAGCACTTTTGACATCTTAAGCTAATGTTATTTTAATGTGCATATTTTCTATGAGAGAAAAGAAACATATTAAGTAAAAATTTTGCATTAAATTTGAATTGATTTGAAAATTTCAGTGTGAACTTGTGAAATAGGCCACTAAAAAGGCCAAGAAATGATCACCCATCTAGTAGCAATGGGCCCTTTTAGCTCTCAGAACTTGGTTTCTCCCCTAAAATGGATCAGAGCTCCTGGAAGAAATGGTTAATGTCAGATCTGGGCCAGGGACACATGAAGGTTTGTCTGATTGATCCCATGCCAGAAAGGAATGTGCCAGAAGGATGCAGGGCAAGCAGGATTCAAGGAGTTCCCACTGGTCAATTCTGGGACTTTGAGCATCAGAACTAATGACTGGGGTGCCTGGGTGACTCAGTCAGTTAAGCACCCAACTCTTGGTTTCTGCTCAGGTCGTGATCTCACGGTCATGGAATCGAGCCCCACGTCAGGCTCGGCACTCAGTGCAGAATCTGCATCAGATTCTCTCACCCTCTCCCTCCTGCTCACTTGCTCTCTCTCTGTCTCAAATAAATAAATAAGTTAAATATTTTTATAACATTAAAAAAAAAAAAAACCCAAACTAATGACTGGAAGTGATACCCCCTAGTCAGTAAACTTCAGCCACCAGCACTTTGATCTCTTTGCCTGAGGGTTTTCTCTAGGTGTTGAAGCCCTTTTTGGCTGTTAATGCTGGGGAATTAACACTCCTCCTGAGCAGTCTTAAAGAATGACTGACAAAAGTTGAGGATCCATACCTCTCAAGTGAGATGACTCTATGGCCCACGAACTCCACTGGACTCTGAGATCTGCAGGAGGATCCAACTCCAGGTCACTGCAGGGAGAAATGAGTAAGCAGCACTCCCTGAATGTCTTCCTTCTCTTCCCTTTCTCATTGCCCTGCCCTCCTACCCTCTCAAATAACTACCTGTCTCAGGGTCTGCTACTGGGAAAATCTGTTTCAAGAGAGCCTTGAATAATGCACAAAATAAGAAAAAAAAGAAAAAATTAACTCATTTGCCATCAATGGAGATGATTTACTCTGAAAATTGCTAATTAAATGGGAAGAATAAAGTAATCATCCTAGAGGAGGAGCTGAAATTCATTTCCAGTTGATCAGGGAATGCTCTCCTTTACAGCAGAATGGCAACTGGTAAATGTAGAATAATTGACAGAATTAGAAAATTACGACTCTATAACTACAAATGATATCATTGATTCAGGCATCAATGTACATCCCAACCACTAGGCAAAAGGGTAATGGGTAAGAGGAAAACTTTCAGGTTGGGGAGACACATGTTAATAAATGTAGGTGTTAAATAAAAACATGAGGAAAAATTCTGAGAAATCCAGATTTTGAGATATATGACTAGTCAACCATCCTGATCATTTTAAAAACTCAATATTCTATGAACAAATTGTATGGATGACTGTTCTGGAATATAAGGGTTTTTGAAAACTTCACAAAAATGTAAAGAGTGAAATTTGATCGGATCCTGTGTCGAAAAAAAGTTATAAAAGACTTTTTGGGGAAAATTGCCATTTTTATATGGACAGAGTACTACATTGAGTTAAGGGACCTATTAATTTTCCTAAACACAATAATGAATACGAAGGTTATGTAGGAGAACACCTTACTTTTAGGAGATATAGTAGAATTATTTAGTATTTAGTATCATGAATGATGCCTGCAACTTAATATAGGTTTAAATGTTTCATGTATGTGTGTGTAGGGAAAGAGATGGTAATAGAAGAAATGAGAGAGAGAGAGAGAGAGAGAGAGAATACTATGGCAAAATATTAACAATTGTTGGATTTCAGTACCAAATATATGGGTTTCTTTGAGCTAATGTTTTGACTTTCGATACGTTTGAAAATTTTCATCTTAAAAATTGAAAAACATATACATCTGAGGTAAATATGGCAAGCTATCAATATCTTTAAAACAGATGGTGGGGATATGCTTGTTTATTATGCTACTCTCTATATTTCTCTTTATGGTTGAAATGTTTAATAATACAAGCTAATAAATACATAACCAAAACAAAACAAAGCACTAAAGAAATGAGTTGAAATTGTGTTTCAGGCAGAAGGAACAGAATACACAAAGGCCTATGGCATATAAGAGCATGTGCTTTCCTCATCCAATATGGCTTCCCTGATTCTTGGGGAAGAGTGTAGAGAAATGGACCATGAGGCTAGATTGGCCAGCAGGGGAACCATACAGGGCCTTGAGGACACGCGAAAGGGCACAGAATTTAAGATAAAGGGAACAAAGTCCTACAAAAAAAACCTTTAAGCCAAGGAAAAACAAATCAGAGAGGTGTAGACAAGAATAAGAAGTCAGGAATCCGTGGTAACAGTCAAGGTAAACAGTGACTCAGACCTAAGCCCTGCCTAGGCCAATGGGAATGAAGAGGGTTTGGAAAAAGGATAAAATTATTTTCAAGAATTGCCTATCCAACACACTATAGCTCATAATACTCGCTAACTAGAGGAATCTAGAGAAACTGGATCAACACTAATGAGTAACCTCATTAGAAAGTGATTGTGTTTTAAATTCACTAAGGTGAATACACAACTTTATAGAACCTGTGTGGGAGATATTTTGTCAGAAAAAAAAAAATGAACCAAGAAGAGATATTTTCAGTTGTGGTGATTTATTTATTGAGATTTCTTTTTCCCAAGAGCAGGCACATTCTAGCAAATGTTATCAAAATGGAAGGAACTGCTATAAAACTACACCATGATTACATTCTCTCAGGTTTTCATCACTTTCTGTCATCTGATAAAATGCACTTCTATCCCTTGGCTTGTTATTTTAACACCACTTTAGCCAGAACAAAAAAGAGAGGTGAGATGGGGGAAAAAATGCCTCTGCTAACCTGTGCGAGACCTTTCTGCGAATTAGAGACAAGGTTCTCCGTCCTCGATAATTTCTTAATAAATGAGTATATTGTAGCAGGCAGACATTAAGGTGACTCTCCTGGAGTTCATACCTTTGTATGGTTCCGGCCTGTGCCTTGCTTCTAACGAACAGAATATGGCAAAGGTAATGGGATGTCACTCCCGTAATTGCATTACATTATATAAGACTCTGTCTTGCTAGAAAACTTGCTATCTTTCTCCCTTGTTTGCTTTGGAGAAGTGAGCTGCCACGTGGGGAGAGAGAATCTGGGGAAAGACACATGGCAAGGAACTGTGGAAAGCTTCTAGAAATGAAGAGTGGCCTCCAGTCAATGGCCAGCACGAAGTTAGAGCCCTCAGTCTTATAGCCATTAGGCAATGAATCCTGCCAATGACTGCAAGAGCTTGGAAGCAGAGCCATTGCCTGTAGAGTCTCCAGATAAGAACCCAACTCTGGCCAACACCTGGATTACAGCCTGGTGGAGGGCCCAGCTAAGCCGTGCCCAGATTCCTGACCCACAGAAGCTGAGATAATAAATGTGTGTGGGTGTAAGCCACTAAGTCTCTGGTAGTTTGTTAGCCAAGAGTAGAAAAATAATGCACGTATGAATGCACCATCTCAGTGCCATCTCATACACAAGCAGCTATTGATCCCTACAGGCACATTAGGTGGCCCTATCTGTCTCAAAACTTCCTCTGCTTCTCTCGTATAAGAATACTTGTGATCTCATTCAAGGCCCTCCAGGATAAGCCAACATAAACTACACATCTCAAGATCCTAAGTCACATCTTTTGCCACATAAAATTCACAGGTTCTTGGGATTAGGAAGTGCATCTATCTTGGGGCAAGGGCCATTTTTTCAGACTACCACAGTAACCCTAGAAGTGCCTATGTGTAAAGGAAAGAGGGCCAGGAGAGTGAGACAAGAAAGCAAGTAGTGGAATACGATCGCTAGGGCTAAAGCAGTAGCATTCAGTGACTTTATAAGCTAAACTATTTCATAAGCTGTTGGCTAGACACAGGCATCCCACTAAAAATTGAACCAAGCCTGCTCAAATGCACCCCGTTTGAGTCTGAAGATCTTTCCAGAACCTGAGGGCAGCAGTTGCTTCCACGTAGGCACCCACCTATTCTACATTACTGCACACTTACGTCCTACCCGGCACATAAGCTGGGAGGAATGTACATCCTTCATCCCAAGATGAGGTGACCATGACAAATTCAGAATAACGGGGGACTCCTTCCTGAGTGACTCCAGTCACTCAAAGCACAGTCAAGAGGAGGCACGACCAGTGCACACATGTGTGTTCCAATAAACATGAGCATGCAGGCTTTGTGGGGCTGTGTGGGCATAAGTGGGCAAATAAAGGTTTATGGGGCTGAAGGCTCTCTCTTGCTGTCCCAGGACTCAGCCAGAAGTCCTGGACCGTCTACAGTTATCTGCAGGGCTCTCACACAAATCAGCTTTGTATATGTCCACAACTTGAATGATGTCCCCCTTCTGCGATCTAAACTTGACACACAGACGGGGGAGGGGGGCAAGGTGTAGTGAGGACTGGCGACCATTCTAGAATGCTAAAATCCCACTGCAAAGTCAAATCTCAAGAAGATTTGGGTTTTGTTGGCTGCCTCAAAGGAGATAAACATCTAAAAATAATAACCTTGATGCATGAATACCTCTCCTATTTTAAAGCATTCCATAATTACTAGTAATGCTCAACATATGGCCATGCTCCCATCTTTTCAGTGGCGCGTGGCTGATCTCTCATCGCCTACCAAGGAGCAATGAGCTTCAGCACACGTTCTGTGTCTGTGAAAGGTAAGATGAATTCAAAGATCAGCCCTTCGGTAGAGGGAAGACCCTTCGGTATCTGTTTCTAACGGGTGATATAAGTCAATCACCCACTTGGACTAAGCTTATAAAGCGCTTTGTTGTTTTGACATTGCATGCACATAGCTTGTCATGGTTAGCTGTGACCACTTAAGTTGGACTAAGAAGGAGATAACACTAATGCCATCCATGGAAACACCATCAATTCACTTTGGTACCAATATACACATTCCCAAGCATAGTCATGCCGACTTCGACAAATCAGAATTTGTTTTATAATTTTCACATACACACTGGCTACCTCGATGACCCTTTACTTCCTAGTAGATATCTAAGAAGAGCAGGTGAATGTTCATGTCTACTGGAGAAGAATACGATTCTAATATAATTGAAGTTGCACTGATGTCTGTTGTAGATTTCATCTATCACTTCCTTTGTGTCGGCATGACCTGTCAATCTATCAATCGAGACCTTCATTCATTCTAACATGATCGCCGCTGCTGCTTGTCTGATCATCGCAAATTTTAAAATAAATTGCTTTATTATCATCCCAGTTGTTGAAGCTAAGTTTATCCGGCTTAGGCACTTTCCGCATGTGCAAGAGCTGGATGCTGTTATTTTCTTTAAGAGTAGGTGAGGCACAAAACCGATCAGACAGTCCCGGCTACCCAAACATATATCGGTACCGTGGTGATTTCATCCTAACTAAAAACTAGCTCCAGAGAAAATGTCTTCCAAACCAGTATTCTTTCCATATACCACTCTTGTTCTCAACCACAGTGAAATCAAAAGAAGATATTCCAGCCAAGTTGGCCGGGGAGAGGGCACAAATCCAGGTTTTCACAAGGCTTCAGAAAGCCCCATTAGATTAAAGAGAGGCTTATCCCCCGTGTCTCCTCCCCTTAGATGTCAACTCAAATTGCCATTTGACCTATTTTTCTATATTCCAGATGCTCTATTTTACTTGCATAGAGCTAACTTCAGGAGACACAAAAGGGTAATAGGAAGATATATCCAGGGGCGCCTGGGTGGCTCAGTGGGTTAAAGCCTCTGCCTTCAGCTCAGGTCATGATCTCAGGGTCCTGGGATCGAGCCCTGCATCGGGCTCTATGCTCAGCAGGGAGCCTGCTTCCCCCTCTCTCTCTGCCTGCCTCTCTGCCTACTTGTGATCTCTCTCCCTCTGTCAAATAAATAAATAAAACCTTAAAAAAATATCAAAACGAGAACAAAACAGTCCTATCCACAGCCTGCCCAGAAAAGAGTAGAGCCAAGCAAACTTGTAAAGTTCAGTTACTTCTATTCTCTATGTTGGTTCCAAGTCTTTGATGGAACATTAAGGCACAATGATGAATTGAAGTGGTGACGGCGGGCAACCTTGTCTTGTTTTCATCACAAAGTAAAAGCTTTCAGCGATTTATGATGAAATTGAGTTTCGGTAGTAGATTTTTTTTTTTTTAGATAACTTCATCGGTTTAAGAGAGTTTCCTCTTATTACTAATTTGCTCAGTGGAGCTTTTACCTCCATAGATGGATAGAGAACCTCTTGAAATTTGTTTCAGCCTCTATGGAAACAATCATGTGATTTTTGTTCTTAATCTTATTGTGGTGAAATACACGAGCTTGTGTTCTATTTCTAAAGCAACCTTGCCTTTCTGGAATAGACCCAGATTGATTCAAATATATAATATTTTTATATATTGCTAAATTTGAATGACTTAGGTTGTTGGGCTAGTTCATGTATGTTCTCCAGTGATACTGACCTAAAGTGTTATGCCTTGTGCCCTTGTTAAATTTTTAGTATCAATAGTTCTGCTGCTCTCATAAAATGAGTTAGATAATGTTCCATTTTTTCTTCTATGTTTTAGATGAATCTTTGACAGATTGGCATTGTTTTTTTTTTCTTAAGTGTTTGGTAGACTTTACTAATGAAGTCATTTGGGAATTTTCTTTGTAGAAAAACTTATAAATCCCATTTTTTAAAATGTTGTGTTCTTCGAGTTCTCTGCTTATTCTGCATCAGGCTTACAATGCTGTATCTTTCTCTAAATTTGTATGGTTGATCTAAATTTTTTAAATTTTTTTGGCACAAGGTTGTACGCAATAGCTCTTTTATATATTTTATATCTGTGGGAGGTACAGTGATTTTTGAGATTTTTTTTATTGATTTTATTTGAAAGTACCAACTTTTGGGCCACCTGGGTGGCTCAGTCAGTTAAGCGTCTGCTTTCAGCTCAGGTCCGGATCCCGGGGTCCTGGGATTGAGCCCCACATCGGGCTTCCCCCTCATTGTGGAATCTGCTTCTCCCTCTCTCTGCCTCTCACCCCTCCCACTCATGTGCACATGCTCTCTCTCTCTTTCTTGCTCTCTCTAAACTAAATAACATATTAAAAAAAAAAAAAAAAGAATTCCCAGATGGTGGTGGTTTTCTTTCAACCGTTTGGGATGCCATTCCAAGGCATTTGGGCTTGTCTTCTTATGCATCTGGTTAATTTTTGCTCGCCACGTATTGTATCTACATAGAAAGAATATGAGGCATAGGATCATGTTAGCTTCCTCCAGAGTGGGGTTCCATTTGTTTCTGCCAGGGTCTGGGGATATAGGCAATCCAAGGTCACTTTAATCCATTCCAGGATTGGAACAAGTTGAGCTTTGATGTCTGAGGGTATACCCTCTCTCCTCGGATATAGCACTCTGTCCCAAGACCAGAGTCCTCAAAGTCATACCCTGTGTCCGTATCCTTGCAGAGCTCTCAAAAACATCATTCAAGGCTGCTAAGGCCCAAGAATTTTAGGCTCTCAGCCATCTGGGAAGGAACTGGGCAAATAACCCAGGAGGAAAGTGGCCCCAAACTCTGGTTTGCTCTTTGAGTATCCATCATCTTTCTTTTTGTCCAGGGCCCAATAATTTCACACTCTGGTTTTAGCTATCTGACCTAGTACTTTCCAGAATATTCTTTTAATATACTGGGGTGTATGTGTGTCTTACAGATATAGATAGATGAGAGAGAGAAAGAGTGAGAGAGAGATCCCAGCTTCTTCTTTCAGTTGTCTTCAGCAGTTGGGTTGGCCTCAATCAACTGGTCCACCATTACTGGAAGAGGAAGAGGAAGTTCTGGACCCCAGATCGCCCCAATCATCACCTCAATTCTTCTGTGACCTCCTTACTCCAGGTCCTCTGCTGTTCCCACTCACCCTGCATCACGACCCAGATGGTGTCCCTTCTACTGCATTCTCATTTCGCCTCCCATCTGCCAGGGCCTGTGTAAGATCCAGGAATGCTGAGAGCATCATCCCCAGCTCAGTTCATGCATTTATTTACACTGAAGACTATCTCAGTTCTAAACTCCAATGAAGAAAACCTTAATCTTCTCTTGACTGACTCCCCATACAGATTTTATCAATTATCCAATTTAGCTAGCACTCAGAGACAGAATTCAGGCAGAACTAATCTAAGTTCTATTTTTATTTTTATTTTTATTTCTGTGAAATGGCAGGCATATATCCAGCTCTCTGACAAGTGAGGAACTGGATGTAAAAATGTCTTTAAAACTGCAACCCTCTACAGAAATGAGGTTCCATATGCAATTCTGGGCCCTTCACGTTGACCACTTCTGTCTCTCCTTCTCTATGCATACTCAAACAGCAGTAGGCAGCCTCTAGTCTTTCCGTCTCTTGTTAGAAAATTCTTTCAAAAGACCCAACCTTAACCAAATAGTTTAGCACATTTATCCCTCTGCCCTTCACCTCCCTAAGTTCTCTTACTCCTTTAACTTTTAGAAAGCGGTATTTCTAATACTATAGCGCTCATCTTTTCAGGATTATTTTAGCTATGGTGAAGCATAGAAAAGTGGACCAAGCTCCATGTAAGGAATTCATCTATCTACCAGCTAAAACCAAGAACTATAATTTGATAAGTCTGCTACTCATTATCAATAAGATGGATTTATATATAGTTCCTACCATAAGCAAGAGAAGTTTTGAAGTCACTTAAGTATGATTTTTGAATATTTTTTTAACAGCAGGCTATTTCGTTCTTTCAATAGGTATAGATCTAATTCGTTTTCAATAATTGCATAATATGGGGGGGGCGCCTGGGTGGCTCAGTGGGTTGAGCCTCTGCCTTCGGCTCAGGTCATGATCTCAGGGTCCTGGGATCGAGCCCCCGCATCGGGCTCTCTGCTCAGCAGGGAGCCTGCTTCCCCTTCTCTCTCTGCCTGTCTCTCTGCCTACTTGTGATCTCTCTCTGTCATATAAATAAATAAAATCTTTAAAAAATAATAATTGCATAATATGGGCATAGTACAATCTGTTCAACAATTTCACCAATCAAGTACATTCAGATTGTTTACATGGTTGTTTTCTTTTTTTTGTCACTACAATGACATAACAAATACTCTCAAATGTAAGCCCACTTGTTCAAAGAGGATCAATTAACAGAGATAAGAGTATTCTTCAGTCAAAGGTATCAAGTAGCTGCCCACTTCTGGTGAATTTCAAATACACTCTTCTTAAAAAAATTTTTTTTATTAACATATAATGTATTATTTGTTTCAGGGGTACGGGTCTGTGATTCAACAGTCTTACACAATTCACAGCGTTCACCATAGCACATACCCTCCCCAATGTCCATCACCCAGCTTCCCCATCCCTCCACCCCCCCTCCCCTCCAGCAACACTCAGTTTGTTTCCTGCGATTCAAATATGCTCTTAACACAAGTTGGAGTCAACGGGTTAGTCCTGTGTCTCTCTAGTCAAAGCCATGTCAGCAAATTTATACAGTACATAAAAAACACGTTGCCTTTGCCTCTCAGAGAAGCCTGGCTTTCAAACAACATCAAATATAACAACAAGGGGGGGCGCCTGGGTGGCTCAGTGGGTTAAAGCCTCTGCCTTCGGCTCAGGTCATGATCTCAGCGTCCTGGGATCGAGCCCTGCATCGGGCTCTCTGCTCAGCAGGGAGCTTCCCTCTCTCTCTCTGCCTGCTTCTCTGCCTGCTTGTGATCTCTCTCCTGTCAAATAAATAAATAAAATCTTTAAAAATATATATAACAACAAGGGGTGCCTGGGTGGCTTAGTCGGTTAAGCATCTGACTCTTGATCTCAGCTCAGGTCTTGATCTCAGGGTTGTAAGTTCAAGCCCCGCGTTGGGTTCCATGCTAGGCGGGAGCCTACTTTAAAAAAAAAAAGAAAGAGAGAAAAGAAAAGAACAACAAAACCCCACGTTGTTTTTAATCAAAAACTTTAAAATGATTCCAACAGGACACCAGCTGCATAAACACCAATGTTCGTTTTCACCCTCATCTCATTTTCAAGTGGGGTAGAAAATTTAGATGGGGTCATAGCAGCTGCGGTCATGGCCTCTGCTTGCACTGCCAAGGTTTAATTTATCCAGGCCCGCTGCTGATTTATCAGCACTGTGGATTCCCTGGAGATGTGATGCTTTCATTGGTTTCACATATCTAACACCTGTTGGCTTTTCTTAAGCAATGGCTGGATTCAGCCACAGAGGAGGTCTTACTTGACCCTGAGGCTCCAGTCTGGTGTTTTCCCTTCTCTCTCTCTTCCCTTTTTCCCTGTGCTCAATTCCAATGCCTCTCCTTTATCATGGTAAAGTTCTAATTGAAAGGTCGTCATTTTTTTTCTTTACTTTCCGAAGAGTTGGTTCCCTGACCTATGGCATCCGTGAATGTTATTTAGCTTCTGTTTTCTACCACCATTAAATAGTGAAGAAGCATGGAACTATTGAGACAGTACGAGCATTATTACTGGATATAACGTACCGTCTTCGATCTGGGCCATCAAATTAATGTGACAAACCAATATTTCAGCATTCATATCATGGAGAGTCCAAAATACGCCATAAAAATTATTTTGAGGGGCGCCTGGGTGGCTCAGTGGGTTAAAAGCCTCTGCCTTCGGCTCAGGTCAAGATCCCAGGGTCCTGGGATCAAGCCCTGCATCGGGCTCTCTGCTCAGCAGGGAGCCTGCTTCCCCCTCTCTCTCTCTGCCTGCCTCTCTGCCTACTTGTGATCTCTCTCTCTGTCAAATAAATAAATAAAATAATTTTTAAAAATTATTTTGAGTGGGAGACATTTGAGTTCCTGAAATTTCTTATCTGCCTAAAAGCAGAGGCTCCCAAAGGACTCAAAAGAATTCAGTCGTCATATATTCCCTCCCCAGGAGCAACTGCGGGAGATTGACTCATCACTGGACATAGAAGTCTCCACAACATACCTAAATAGACATTGTCATGAAACTATCATCTCTGTCTCACTTATCTTTCCAAAAAGTAATTTTTTTTCCCTTAAGTGTTCATCATCTCCCTTTCCCTTATTAAGATATAGATAAGCCCCAAATTCTGATCGCTCCTTTGACTCACATTTTTTTGTGAACTCCCCTATGTACATGATTAAATCTGCTTTTTCTTTTGTTATTCTGTCTCTTGTCAGTTTAATTCACAATCCCCAAACACTGAACCTAAGAGGATAGAGGAAATTTTTTTCTCTCCGGTATCACAAATGAAGGGGAAGATAAAGGTGAAATACAGAAGAAGCAGAGGTTTCATAGTAGAGGAAATTAATGCTAAAAGTAAATTTGCACGGTCCCTCCAATCTACTTCTACTATCATATTTCTGAGATCCCTCTAAAACAAAAAAAAATAAATAAATCTGCGGAATGCAATTAGACAGGAAGAGAAACCAGAATGAATTATTGAAACTTCATAACTGAAACATGTCACTTAAGAATATACTTTTTTTTTTTTTTCAGTTAAATGCAGATAAAAGAGACTTATGGCTTAGCCTCCTTTGAGGAATCAAAGAAGACAAACTAACACCTGCATTGCTCTTTAACGGAAACTGTTAAGTTGATTTTTCAACAGATCTATTTTTCAGCAAATATCGTATTTGTTTGATTAAGTGCCTCCATTATTCTTCGGAACTACTCTTGGCAGTATTTCTTTTCTTAGAAAATTCTATTCAACTCCACATTTAGAGAGGGTCTGTTTTGTGGGCTTGACCCAGATCAGGAACTAACATGAGCAAAGGTGATTCTGACTGGGATGGAACTTACCATGGTCACTTGTGGTGCTCATAGAGGTATGCCACCTCCCTTCAGGAGACCCTGCTTGGGGGAGCACAGGTCACTGACAGCCCCCAGCTATTGCATCTTCCCTGTGGGATCTGCTGCAGCATTCCTGCTGAGGCCCCATTTTGCCCAGGCCGTTCCCACCCAATGACCGCATGACAGCAGGGGGCAAGGGGGGCAAATCCGGGCCACTCTGCATGGCACAGGACTTCTCCGATGGACAGTCTTTGCTCTGGGGCTCCCCATCAGCCTGCTGGAGACTTTCTCAGAGCTGCAGTGTGTCTGAGGCCCTTCCTGCCCCAGCCTCCTTCCTTCCCTCTCTTTTCTCAAGGGTCAGACTTGCATCGAGGTCCAAAGGCTCTCCCTTCCTACTCCTGCCCCTCCCCCCATTATCCTTCGGAGTTTCTCTCTAGTTAAGTCTCTTTTTCATCCCCCCATCTTCTAGGAGGACCTGCATGGACTCAGCCCATAATTCCTGCAAATCCTGAAGTACAGCGGTTCACTCCTGAATAGCATCAGGTACTTGGCATTGGCCAAGCATATACCTCTAGGGACTACGAACATTCCATGGAGTAATAACAGCCATCATTCATTCATCATTTTCCATGTGCACACACTGGGCTCAATACCCTTTGTAAGTAAGTTTATGTAAGCCTCACAGCAACCATGTAAGTCATATTCCCTGGATTTTATAGTGATATGCCCAAGGACACATTGCCACTCACATTTAATCAAACAATGACAACCTGAGATTAAAATCCAACTCTATCCAGCTTCTTCCCTCCACTGCACTGCCTTCCAGCAGTAATGCAGGGGCACCTGGGTGGCTCAGTCGGTTAAGCATCTGCCTTGGGCTGGGGTCATGATCCTGGGGTCCTGGGATGGAGTCCCATGTCTCGGGGAGCCCTGCTGCGGGGAGTCTGCCTCTCCCTTTCCCTCTGCTGTTCTCTCTCTCTTTCTGTGCCAGATACATAAATAAATGATTTTTTAAAAAGTAATGCTAAGAACTATTCTAAATGATAGAGGGTGTTACAGACCAGGCCCTTGGCAAGAACTTCACATGTCTTTCCTCCTGTGGTCCTCCCAATGGCCTCACAAACGAAGTATGCTTACTATTTCCCATGGCACAGATCGCAGAACGGAAGGTAACAAACAACACATCAGAGTAGTGTTTCCTGGGACAAACTAAAAGGGTCACCCCACTATAATAAATGATATGATAAGTATAGATCGATAGAATTTTCCTGAACTGTGATTTGGTTAATGGCAATGCCATGTAGACTACCCCCCCCCCGGCCGCCCCCAGAATCTGGCCTCGTTACTGATATTCTAAGAGTTCCAACGTCCTCTCTCAGCTCTCTTAGGTTTTCTGTGTTGAGCCTTTAACACTGTAGTCCAGAGGACTGATCCCTTGCTTTGCCCTGTTACTTGCTAGCCCCGGGGCACCTCACAAACAATAGGTTAATTCCGAAAGCCTTCCCAGCGAAGGAATCTGGTTTCCTAGAGAAAACAGCTAGAGAGTTTGTTAACACAGGGTCGGTCTACACAGAGTTGATTTTGCTTTTTGCACAGTTTGGAAGCCGTTCTATTATGTTCTTTCTTGAGCTGCATATTAACTATAAAGCGTGCCCTACCATATAACGGTTAATACATATTTTTTTTCTCCCCTCAGAAACATGCTTGGATTTCTTTCTCTTCCCTCTGATGTGATCACCACCCACACCCACCCACCAGTAAGATTAAATATTCTTTAACAAGAAAATAATAAAAGCTGAATAAATGCCCTCCAGCATCAAAAATTGCAGCAGAGGCAGGAGGAAAAAAAATTCCGAGTTCAGCTTTTGTGATTGCGTTTAAGGCGCGGAGGGAGGGCTGCGCTTGTTCCTCCAAGAAGCTTCTGGAGGCTTTCTGTAAACCCAGTTCTCTGCCCTGCTCAAAGAGCGGCAGTGGGTGGATAAGCGTGGAAGGAATGGAAAAAAAGGAACAAAAGTACATTTCCCGACTGGGGGGTGGGGCGGGGGCGAGGGTGGGGGTCTAGTCAAGGGTTCCTGAGTCTTAGTTCGTGTCAGAGCTGCCGTATTCCGGCTAGCTACACGTTTTGCATGACTCACCATGTCTCAACACTGTCTACACCAGTCTCGGACTAGAGTTCCGGAGACGTCCTAGGTGATCCGAGGCAGCCAATCTGCAGACTCATGAGCTATCTAGATGGTTATTAAGCCACATGATACATGATATTTTATTTGGGACAGGGAGTGGTCGTTCCTGAGCAATTAAGTCACTGACAGGCCGATAAGACTAGATGGGAGACTGGGCCAATCTTCCATGTCGAGGAAAGTTGAAAACTCTGGATTTGCAAAATAGTCTTGTGTCTAATGAGATCCCGAGAAGCGCTATCCCTCAAGTCTACCCAATTCTGAGTGGGTTTTTTTTTTTTGGCAAATTGTATCACATAGCTTCAAACCAATTAACCCAGAGGTGTTCAGTTGTTTTGTTTTGTTTTGTTTTACTGTTTAGAAAGATGATACCATTCTAAGAAAATTTGGTTTGGGCATGATTTCTTTCTTGTTTGATGTTTAAATCTCAAACCAAATGTATCTAAAGATACTAATACATTTCCTCTTCAATATATATTAATTACCTTTTGTGTTAATAGCTTCTTAGAGGCTGCAGAGCACATGAAGGGAGGGCAGGCCCTTAACCAGATGGGAAGGCAATAAACACTATGCATGATATTTAAAAATATGAGTGCCTGTGGCTTTTCACCCCCAGTCCAGAATCACTGCTTACATCAATCCCAAATTCATCATGCTGCAATTTAATCTGATTTCCTCTGATGCTGTCCTCACTGGAGATCAGGAGGTTTAAGCTCCTTGGCTGTGTTTTTAAAGATATTTTAAAATTTCCCCTTGATCTTTCCTTTGGTTGATGAAAAAGCTCGGACTCCCTCAGCGTGTTCTTGTGTTTTATGTATAACCTTTAAATCACCCTCTGGCTCTCTGTGAACTTTCTCCAAGTTCTTCTTGCCTCTCCTTATGATTGTCTATAGCTGCCTAAAGAACCACCCCCAAACATAATGGCAGGAAAACAGCAACAATCATTTGTTAATATCTCTCATGGGCCTGGGGGGTAACTGGGCTCAGCGAGCTGGTTTACCCCTCAAGGGAGTCATCACAAAGGCTTCTTTTCTCCCATGTCTGGGGAGTGATGCTGGCTCTCAGCTAGAACATCTACCTGTGGCCTGTGGCCTGTCCCTGGGACCTGGGTTGGGTTCCAGAAGTGAGGGTCCCAAGAGAGACAGAGAGGCAAACCAAGCTGTCTGCCCTTCATGGTGGAGCCTGGGTAGTCCTAAGGCTTTGCTTTCATTATATTTTATTTCTTAGAATCAAATCACTATAGCCAGCCCGTGCTCAGTGGGGAGGGGAATTCAGACTCCACCTCTCCAAGGGAGGGGCAACAAAAAGTTTGCAGCCACCAGTGAAGACTGTGACACATCTCTTTAGTTGGGAAATCCATTGTGCTCTCAGGATATAGGAAGCAAGTGAGGCTGGCCCCAAGGGGCTAGAGTCAGAACTCAGGGGGACAAACAAAGATTTGAGGGTCACTGGTGGCCGTGGCCAGAGTAAAGTTAGAAAAAAAAAAAAATAGAAGAGCAGGGAAGGTTGGAATCAGTCGATGCAGCAGAACGGGGACCCCAAAGGAAACTCCGACTTGAGGGTAGAGGCTGTTCAGTGTGAATGGGACTCATACAAGGCAGGGAAAAGGAGCCCAGAAAGGTGGTGGTCAAAGTCAAAGAGCACCCAAAGCCTGCTGAGGAGTGCGAGGGTGATCGTAGAGTTTAGGATTGTGACTGTGGTAGCACCCAGACCTGGCTTGGCTTTTTCCTGGGAGCAGACCTGGACCAAGGACAGAGAAGACTTCCTGTCCCAGTGCCTGCCTCTGATCACCATCCACCTCTCCCTGATGAACGAACACCACTGCGGGAGAGAAATCAGGAAACCACCCAGAAAGAAATTAGGGGGCTGTGAGCCGGTTGAGTTTCTGATAAGTTGCCCTGGGCAGTGGTAGGGTTCCTGGGTGCAACGTCCCCGGCTTTCCACAGGACCAAGGAGCTCTACTAAGATCTTTCCGCTTATCCATCCGAAGAGGCTCTGAGGTCGTGAGGAGGGAGAGGCAGTGAATCAGAACCTGAAATGCAGGGACACCGACTGGCCCCAGGGGTGCTCAGGGCTGGGACAGCGGTGCCTAAAGGTCCGCCTCCAAGGAGACACCTTTAGCTCAACGCCTGGCGCACGGTGTGTGCCCAGTGAATGTTCGCTAAATCAAACAGGAAAGAGACGGCCCAGACCCAGGTGACGTGGTGGCCAGCCCCGTTGTGTGCAGCAAGAAGGGCAAAGCAGTGGGATTTTAAAATAGACAGTGTGTCCTGCTCCTCTAAACTTCATACTCATCCTGATAACAGAAAGGACTCTTCGCGGTAAATTCGTATTTAGATTGATCTCATGTCCAAACCTACACTCGTAACTACACACATACAACCACCCACAAACACAGGCGCAGCCAGGCACACGCACCAGCGCGCGCGCGCGCACACACCCCCACCCCTACCCCCAAATACACTGATCGTGCGCGCGCACAATCGCTCTGCCAATTCCTTTCCCTTTAACACCAGCTCCCTCCGCGAAGTCTCCACGGCCCCTGTGAGAACTGGTGCCATGGTTACCTCTGTGTGTGCATGAGTTGTCACACTGATTGAACATGGTGACTCCATTCCCTTATTGTTCATTCAGACAGTGTTTATGAACCTCGGGCCAGGCAGGGCGCTAGATAGAGCAGAGCTGGCGAAGATGCATAGGGGTAGAGTCCCGCCCCCCAGGAGTGACAACTGAGCAGTGGGACTTGAAAAATCATTCACGCCACAACCTGCAAGTGTAGGGGACGTTTAGCTTCTTTGATTGTGTCTGTAATGAATGTGACACCCTCCCAAGAGTGAGCCGGGCAGCCCATTCGTTAAGGGCCCAATCGGGTTCAAATGGGACCTTATTCGCCACCTACCGCCGGCAGCCTCCTCCTGCCCACCCCCCGCCCCGCCGCCCCGCCTCGCAAGATCGTGCCTCAGTACGGTGTCAGCTGTAGGACACTAGCCAAACAAGGATCTTTTGAGTGTAAAAGGGGAATGCTGCGATCATTACACTGGAACGACTGGGATAGCTTGGGACCGTCTGGGGGCAGACCAGGACAGAAAGGATTCTACCCAGCAGGAAACCATATGCAAGAGGGATCTGTTTAAGTAACGGGCTGTTTTCAAAGGTGTCAAGGGGAGTAAAAGAAGCCAAGGAGGGAGGAGGAAACATGGAGGGCTCACAGTAGGAGGGGGCTGCCACCCCGAAATCTAAAAGGGTAAGAAGAGGAAGAGGTGCCAAGCCCTATAGTGAGACCCAGAGTCGTGGAAGACGGTTGTCCTTCGGACCTCCTGCAGGGGAATGCAATCATTTGCAACCCACTGCCGGATAGGAGGGAGCAGGAGACAAATAACCCCTAGCGCTCTTTTCACCAGCACTCTGGTGTCCGGAGGGAGGGTGCCTTCCATTGGCAAAAGGCATCCAGAAGCTGGAGGGCAAGGGAGCCCCGTCTATGAAAGTTAGCCACCTTTTGTGCAGAGCAAGGTGGAAAAGGGTGGAGACAGATTTTGCGTTGGGCCGGGATATGAAGGAGAATCGCTAATATATTATGGTTGAATGGGGGAAAGGAACAGAGGGATCACCATGGTGACAAGAAAAGTTTGAGGTCCTCAGGCACCGAGGGGAACACCTCCATTCCCCTTTGGACTGCCCGGCCTGCATCATCCATTGGGAGCTGCGGGTCACATAACCCCAGGCTGCTAACCCCCTTGGCTTCTTTAAAGCTCAGTGGTGACTTGGCCTCATTTCAACCCTCATTGGTTACTGACTGGTCCCTGCGTGTCTGCCGGGTGCCCCATCCCGTCTGCTCGCTCAGCTGTCCCCCTTGGCTGAAAGACCCTGCCATACTGGGCCTCATTGATTCTTGGTATTCCCCTAATTTCCCTAAACCACCTCCCCATCCCCTCACTGGAGCCTAGACAGAAAAGAATCAGGGACTCACAGCTGCTAGGTTTGTTCTCCTATTTCTTTCTTGATCTTTCTCCTTGCCATTTTCCTCTGGGAGGGAAAAGGGCTCGGCTGTCTCTTCCTTTCCCTGGGTTGTATTCTCCTTCTAGCACTGAGCAGCAAGCCTATGGCTTTGCTGTGTGGACTCAACGAATGCTTCTGTTCTAATCAGGGGCCCTGGGGCTGGCTATATGACCATGCAAAAGCGGAATGAGCCAGAAGGGTCTGCCCTAAAAATTGAGCAAATCCTTTCTGAAGACCACAGCTGAATTTATGAGGCTCTTGTCCTACCTGCCGCACAATATTTTGTGAACATGATCATGGTCTTTCCATACTCCTTCTTTAACACTTCTATTGCATGCACGTGCGTGTGTGCATACACAGACACAGACACACACACACACACACACACACACAACCTCAAAAAAATTTCTAGGAAGTTCAGTATCCTGGGTCAACTAGGGTAAGATCGCATGTTCCGGGAGGCAGAATAGAATAGTACATCAATATTTTTAAAATATTAATCCCCCTTAAAATTTTAATTTCCTGTTCCCAGCTGTATTCTGGAAGCCTGAGCTTTACAGTGAAGGGCACCCATGCCCTGGGCTAGGGTAGCAGTAGATGAAAGCAGTGTGTGAACCTGGAAGGGACCCCTGTCTCTGCCCCTTATTAGCCATGGAACCTTGAGCGAGCCACTTCACCTCTCCCAGCTTCACTTTCCTGTTGTATGAAATGAGGAGGCTAATGCCTGCCCCTTGGTGTCTCGGCGAGAGTTAAATGAGCTGACAGAAAGCTTGGCTCATTGGAAGTGTTTACGTGACATTCCTTTCCTGCCCTCAGAGCCAGCCCTGAATAAAAGCCAAAGTACAGGGCCTCTCCTGTCATTTGAAAACATAGGAGCTAGAATTCTGGACCCGAGGTTCTTGGTCTCGTGGTACTGGACGAGGTAGGACAAGAACTAGAATCGACCGTCTCCTATGGGAAAGACACAGTAGTAGAACTCTGTTAGCCCTTATCAACCACCTCATCACCAATGCGCAGGCGCAAATGAGGCCCAGAGAGTAATTTGCCTGAGTTGTTTGCCTTGTGTTACTAGATGTATAAGTGCTCTTCACTAAAAATGTATCATTCGTGAAGCAAGTCGTCTCCCCTCAGTGGATTCTGTGGTGCTCCCTCCGGGTCCTCTTGTCAGAGCTGGTGCTCCCATCCCCAGCTGCTGGGACCGTCAGCTGCAGACACAGTTATACCCCTTAGTGGGGGGTGCGCACTGCCCAATAAACCTTTGCACACAGCCCTGTCTCACAGTTTCCAGGGAACTCCAGCTAAGGCATAGACTTAAACTCGAATGTTAGGAAAAACAAACAAACACCCACCAGGCCTCAAAATCCAAGTCTACCTGAACTGTGTTGATTAAATGATGGCGTGAAAATGGACTGGAGGAAGTGGGACGGGAGTGGGCAACTCCTGGGGAGGAGGCGGAACTGGAAGGAGGGCTACGGGGGTCAGAGCCCCAGGAATAAGAGAGGAAAAAGGACGCTGAAACATGCTCCCTCTTCTAATGCTATGCTCAAGATTTATAATTTTTTTTTTTTAGTTTTTAAAAAGATTTTCTTTATTTATTTGCAGAGAGACATAGAGAAAGAGTGAGACAGAGTACAAGCAGGGGGAGAGGCAGAGGGAGAGGGAGAAGCAGGCTCCCCACTGAGCGCGGAGCCGGACGTGGGGCTCGATCCCAGCACCCTGAGATCCTGACCTGAGCCGAAGGCAGATGCTTAACCTACTGAGCCACCCAGGCGCCCTAAGATTTTTTAAATTAATAAATGGCCTCCTGGTTCATGGCAGGCTCTGTCTGGTGTCCACAGATAAAAAAGGATTTATCGCTAGGTAGGATTCTTAGCTATAAGGTAACAAAGAAATAAAACTTATAATAATCAAAGGCAATATTAACAGTAACAATAATACCCAACATTTATACAGGGCTTTCTATGGTTGCAGGCATTGTTCCCAGTTCTCTATACGCATTAACTCATTTGACCTTAAAAAAAAATCCTATGAAGTGGTTTCTACTATTATGACCTTGATGGGCAAAATGAGGCCTACGCAGAGAGGCCTAGTGATTTGTTGAAGGCCATGTAGCTGATGAGCTGGGTTTTTACCCAGATTATTTGGCTCCGTGGTTGTTGCTCATAAAAAGGTCACTTCCCTCATTTAGAAGGGGGACTATCCCAAAAGTTGAGTCTGGTACCTAGTCCAGAAGCCACCATTCCCAGGAACCACAGTAGTAGCCATCAATCCTCATTTCCCAGGCCCACTGACTACTAACTACTTAGCTAGTAAGAAAGACGAGCCTCTCTTCACTATAAACCCTGGACTATTCTAGCTAGAGATTTGTTGATTTGGGATGTAAAAATCTTGTTTCACATTATTGCCATCTTTTAGATGTATTTTTTTTTCATTTTATTAAAATTCGATTAATTAACAGATCGTGTATTATGAGTTTCAGAGGCCATTTTAAAGACACGGTCAGGGTTCCAAGCCCTGGGTCACTGAGGGGACATAGAAGTAAATGGACTTCTATGCCACTGTAGAGAACATCCCTTTATGCAAAATGAATAAACAGAAAGTTTTCGTTATGGTTTGGGGATTCACCCATAATTGGCAATCATCTTCAGAAAGTCTTGAGAGGAGTCAGCATCAATCATAGAGCTACCATTCCAATAGAGTGGTTGACCCATTTGTCACTTACATCAGTTAATTTAACCAAAGCTTTCTCCATTAACCTCTGCTGAGATGCCCAGAAGGAGCCCTACCCAACCAACATTTGATCTGCTTAATGGCATAGTCTCCTTGCCGCTGTTGTTCCTATTATAAATTTTGGAGTAAGCATTGATTTGTCAAGGGTCTGGAGCTAATTTTACACATAGCAGAATATTCTAGTGGATGAAAGGTCCGAGACACTGTGAAGGAACAAGAGGTGAATCAGCTCTCTTGTGCTGTGTAACAAACCGTCCCCAAGCCTCCTGGCTTAAAACAACAATAATCATGGGTTTTGGTCTTGAATTTGCAATTTCCGAAGGTCTGGGGAGGGACATCTCTTCTCTGCTATGTGCAGCATTGGCTGAGAGCTTAGCTGGGGCTGGGGACCAGGGAGCTCAGTTTCTTTCCATCGTGGGCCTCTTGATGGGATGTGTAGGCCTGCTTATGGAATGGTAGCTGGCTTTCAAGGATGAACATGCCAAGAGGCAGAAGTAGAAGCTGTCGGTTTCTCAGTTTGGGCCTGGAAACTGGCACCGCAACCCTTCTTTGTTTTATTGAATAATGAGTCCCAGAGACCGTATTGAAGAGGAGGGAACAGAGACCCTGCCACTCAGTGGGAGGAGAGTCAAAGAACGTTTGGGTTACGTTTTAAAATCACCCCAGAATGGTAGTCACAGAACATCAAACACGCGACATCTTTTATTGCATGTTCTTTTTTTTTTTTTTAAGTATGAGGAAAACAATTCAGAGGGGTGAAGTTATTTCCCAAGAGCACACAGCAAGATAGTTACAGAGCCAAACCTAGAACAGGGGTCATGATTTCTGACTTTGTTCATCTCATCGAAAAGGAGAGCCATTTACTCAAATCGGCCTGACAACGCAGGCCATAGAAGTTCTGCAGATAACTCTTTAAAAATTACAGCTAACTACAAATGGCTAAGTCCCTCAAAGGTACACAGACATTCAGCCCTATCGCAGGGCACTGACATAGTAATATATTGTAACAATATAATCATAGGATGGCCATAAAATTATGATGATACATTAATCAACTTTCCTCGGCCATTCCTGCGATGCAGGGGATACAACGATGAGCTAGAAACAGGCTTTGCCCTCCAAGGTTTATAGGCCAACAGAAGCTACAGGTATTTACACAAGAAAAAACTCCGGGATCACTTGAGGGACTGAACGAACCTCAAACTCTCACAGTGGTCTGGCATAGACTCTCGATAAATAGTAGTCGAGCTTAAAAAAAAAAAATACAAGTGACTCCTTGAGTTTCTCTAGTCACTAAAGAAGAATTGATCTCTCTTGGTTGACCTGACTTAGGACTAAAGATTGTTGGTACAGAAAAGGAACAGGAAGACACGGTCGTTGCTGCTATAGGGCAAGGCCACCGTATCACACGCGTCGCCTGATGCTCGTGCGCATCAGGGCCAGCCTATGAAAGCCCATTTTTCTTGCTGCTTCCAATCAGTGCTGAGGCTATTTGTTTCTGTTTGTAAATGCTTAACGCGTCCTGGAAAGGGTATGGACAAACACTCGCGGTGCAATTATGCAATCTCTGTTGTCAGAATGGAATGAATGTTTCTCCTTTCTGCAGTAACTGCTAATTATAAGCTAGCTGAGATAGTTCTCCAATGGCTTTAATTTTCTCTAACAGCCTCTGCCTCTTCTGAACCCGGCAAGAGTGGTTCTCAGGAGTCTCAGCTGACATTCTAGGAGTTTGCCATGCTTGGTGCCCAGGACTTCCCACTTTCTCCTCCCCACCCATGAGTACCGCTCACTTCTCATTGCGGCTCTTCGATTGACCTAAATACACACATAAATACAATCAAAACAAATATTTAAATCAACGGTGTGCAAGACACTAAACTAGGCATCTCGAGAGTCCTAAGGATGAGTAAGACACAGTTTGTAAACGCCTTGAAGGTAAGTACCCTCAAGAAAGGAACTCTGGGGGCTCCTGGGGGGCTCAGTCATTAAGCGTCTGCCTTCAGCTCGGGTCATGATTCCAGGGTCCTGGGATCGAGCCCCCATTGGGCTCCCTGCTCAGCAGGAAGCCTGCTTCCTCCTCTCCCACTCCCCCTGCTTCTGTTCCCTCTCTCACTGTGTCTCTCTCTGTCAAATAAATAAATAAAATCTTTAAAAAAAAAGAAAGGAAATATGTTTGAAATTATACATTATAACACGTGGCAGAGTGTGATGTATGCTCTTAGAAGAAAAATGGCATATCACGGTGGAAAGAGTTTATTCTGCAGCCAGAAAAGCCCAAGAAGAATAAGGTGGAAGCATTTTCCACGTTGAGACTTTAAAGGATAAGTAAATCGGATTACAGAAACAGTTTTCCAGTAGATGGATAATCATATAATTAGACACTCATTATCTCTCCATGTTTTTCTGGACAGTTCAGGGAAATAAGGACTCAGCTAGATCAACCCTGTGGTCAACTGCTATTCTCCATCAATATTTGTTGCTCGTGCGTAAGGAATGATTATACTTCTCTAACCTGTTGAATCTATGTGGACAAATCACTTGCATTGGCCAATGAATGAGCAGAAGTATCAGTTCTGAGTAGAGATTTTATTTTTTTTCAAGATTTTATTTATTTGATGGAGAGACAGAGAGAGAGAGAGAGAACAACACAGGCAGAGGGAAGAAAGGAGAAGCAGGCTCCTCGATGAGCAGGGAGCCTGATGCGGGACTCGATCCCAGGACCCTGGGATTGTGGTCTGAGCTGAAGGCAGATGCTTAACCAACTGAGCCACCCAGGCGTCCCTTGGGTAGAGACTTTAAAGGCCAGCAACTTCTTCACCATGTTATCCTTCCCATCTGCCACAGATACAAGCAACATTCCAGATAGAAGCCACTCGGCCACCTAATATTTGTCCCAGTGAACTCAATGCTGAAAAGTAATATGAGGCTCAAAAATGGCGTAGCAAGGGTAAATACCCAGTAGTGTGATTGCTGGGTCGTAGGGTAGCTCTATTTTCAACATTTTGAGGACTGATGATTCAGACTTGTACCCTGGGGCAAATAATACATCATATGTTAATAAATAAATAAATTTTAAAAAATGGGGTTGCAAGGTATTGTTTGATTGTTTGCTACTGTTCCGGGCTTTGTATGAGGTATTTTGCATACATAATTTTGTTTGATTTTCACGACTTCACAATGTATAAATCATCACTCCCTTCATACAGCTGTAGAAACTCAGGGAGCTTAAGAAACTCCCCAGGCAGTTAAGAGACTGCCCAAGGTCATGGCAGGTAGGAATCCTTGCTAGGAGCAGGGAGTCTGCTCCTTTTGTAGCATTAGACTACCTACCAAATCACAAATATATCACACCCTTAATATATCCCTTGTTCTGAACTTGATGATCATGTTACTGAAGCCTGGACTTCGGAAACAAGTGGATGAGAACCTTGATACCTGTTCCATTATTCGATCTGTGTTGGAAATATGGATCCCTGACCAATAAGAGATCATTTCACTTAAATCAAGGAAAAGAGATTTACCTCAGAAGTTATTTAAATCCATAGTGCCCTATCAAACCTGAGTGCCAGCAGTTACTCATCTCGGATCCTAAGTGTTTTTTTAGATTTACGATCACTGATGAAGTCACAAGGTTAGATTTTCTTTGGATTCCATGGGACCACAAAAGATTACATAGTTCAATAGTAACAGAGAGAAACACGGGGCTGCAATTCTCTCAATCACCCTGCTTTCGCGGGCTGTAAATCTTGCTACGGAAAGCCAGAAATTCACCGTCAATGGAACCTAATGCTGTCAAGATACATATCAAACAAGTATGCGATGGACCCGGGAGACTTGGTCACCAGGCAAAGACATGCCCTGTTGGAGGCAGACTGAGATGAAGGCAGAAGAAAAGAGAGGCTTCAACAAAGACTCTTCTATAAATCAGCTTGGTTAGCTGATACCTTCTTTTCTTTCTTTTTAACATCTATTATTTATTTATTTATTTATTTATTTATTTATTTATTTTAGGGAGGCAGAGGGGCCATGGATGTGGCTACCTATGAAATGCTGATGAAGAAGGGGAGCTTTGGGCCCGTGTGAGGTCCCAGAAGTAGACACCCCAAGGTGCACCCAGCCCCTTCCCACTTGTCTAATAAAATTGCCCCCATTGGGTGTCATCTATGAAGACTGCTGGGCCTCGGCTCCCTGGGGAAAGCCTCTGGGAGCCCAGAGTATGACAGAGCTACTCTCCCAGTTGGAGAAGGAGTATGTGTCACACTACGATATGACTGTGTATGTACATGTATGTGTGTGTATACATATATTAAAACGGGTTTGTTGACACTGACCAAAAAAAAAATAAAAAGTCAGTGTTCAAGACATCTATATTTCTCTTTTTCAAGCTTCTAGTACATTTTTGGTGTAGAAATGAATTTTTAAAAATTTTCCATAATATAATTTCCTGGATATAGGTATCCCAACCACAGTGTTAGATGTTTTCGCTGCTATTTGGAGGTACTTATTAATTTTGCAATTTAGTTAGTGGTTTTTGTGTTTCGACGCAGGTCTATCTGCACCGCACAAAGAAACCACAGAAACAAAGAGAAGAAAAGCAGACATAAGAGAAACAGCATACAAATCAGACCCGGACATAGAGATCAGACACAGACCATGGAGCCTGGGGCCTGCCAGCTGAGTAACTGATGGAGGGCCAAGCGAAAGGCAAAGGATGGCTGGCAAGATAACCTATCAACCAAGCCAAGCAAGTGCTAATGTAGAAATGAGGCTGGATGGATCAATGCGCTGGTAAGCATCCTTCAGGATTTCACTGAAATTTTCCTTTCAATAATTTCAGCTAAATATCTTTTTAGAATTTTCCCAAATTTGACACTGAGATTCTTTGCCTTGGCCAAGACATTATATAAAGCTGATCAATTAGAAGCCACTTGCTCTTTTTATTTTCCTTTGCTAGATTTTTAACTGAGCTTCTTCAAATACACACACACACACACACACACACACACAATGAAAAATACCGTGGCAGATACCTAGTTTACCAGTAGCCTTCCCCATCCCATAGGCTTCTCTTCCCTTCCCTCTTACAGGAAAAATATGGCAGGACCCATAACTTTTCTTTTCACTCTCAGATAGAATGAAAAGCCCTCTTCAATGCACAAAACAACTTCACTTCAGTAATTCCACTCTGGAATAGTAATGCAAAACTTGAAACTCTCATCAAAGTCAGAGCTTCTCCCCTCTCCCAGCTGTGACATGATCCAGGCCGAAAACCTGCCTTGAGAAAGACATGGGGTTTGCTTTTTCTCTACTACTTTACCACCTTGAACATCTACTCCTCTGTCCCCAGCTTGCTAACCACTGATTCTGACCACTCAAGAGTCAGATAGTGGGGAGTGACTAGGAGAAATAAGAGAAACCAAAAAGGCCTTGATTGGTAGCATTATAAGCGAGGACTAGTTTCCTCTAGCTGTGGTGAATTTTCACTCTTATCTCTCCTGTGGGATGCTCCGTGAGTTCTTTGGAGACCTCCTCTGTGCCCGTCACTGAGCTTGTTCCACCTGCTGGTTCCTGACGTGGGGGATGCATTCTCCACCTGGCCTACCATTGATTCACTGTTTCTTAGGATTCTTCCTCCGCATATACCTTCTCCCATTACCCCTCTAGATGCCCTCTTGGGCAAAGTCCCTTTAAGTAATTTCAGGCTCACCTACTCTCTGACCCATACTTAGTCCATCAGAAACTCAAACCTATGACCTGTCATCAACAGGTGTCACTCCCTCCCAGCCACAGCCACCGGTTGCTTCAGCCAAGCCCTAGAACTTTCGATTCCTCAGAAGTGGAAGGAACTAGAACTTCCTCAGAAGTGTAGCATATACCAGTCTGTAGTGCCTCCCAAACTCCAGAGGACATATACTAAAACCTTGAAGTTGTTTCAGCGATAGACTTCTCAGAAAAAGCCTTGAGGTGATGGGCGAGGGTCTCCATCCCTTTCCCATGGTGACAAGGTACTCGCCGTGTACAACAGCGTTCTCTAAAGAAGCGTCTCTTTGTTCTCCAACTCTCTCAGCTCCTTCAAATTTTTTAATTAGGCTGGAGGTGCTTAGGGGGTCTAATTCTTCACTTTCCTTGCTGTTTTGGGGGGTCTCGGTCAGAACTGAAACCATCTCCCATTTTGATAGTTTGTTGTTGACATATTTTTATATGTGTACACTCTATTAGAGCTTGTGCTGCTTAACGTGTTTAGCTCAAATATGATAGGCAAAAAGGAGAAACCCATCAGTGTTACATGGAAGCTGTAGGGTGCATATGGGATTTTTTTTCCTTGCATGCTAATGATTTGAAAAAGATGAGAGGCAAGCTTTCTCATAATTAAAGAGAAAGCCCTTGTCCTAGGCAGTTCAGGTCGCTAGAACAAATAACCACAAATGGAGTGGCTTCCAAACAACAGGAATTTAGTCCTCATGGTTTTCAAGGCTGGAAGTCCAAGATCAGGATGCCGGCATGGTCGGGTTCAGGTGACAATCCTCTTTTGGGTTGTAGACTTATGTACCTTCACATGGCGGAGAATTATATATCTGAAGATGGTGGGCTACAGACTTATATAATATCTTCACATGGTGGAAAGAGAAGGCAGCAGAGCTCCCGGGGGTCCCACTTATATGGGCGCTAATCCTCTCTTGAGGGCTCCAGCCACATGAACTCATCATCTCCCAAAGGTCCCACCTCCTAATACCGTCACAGAGAGGGCTAGGATTTGAACACGTGAATGGGGGGGGGGGGTGGCGGGCAGGCATAAGCATTCAGTCCATTACAAAGGCCTTAAGAATAAAGGCAAAAAATTTATCCAAAGTGCCTTTCTTTGGCTGTGGAAGCAGTGGCTAGTTTCGTGGATTCAAAAACCACCACAATTTTTATTGTGTTAAACTATCTAGAGAAGCTGCAAAGATATCTCTTCCTATGTTTCCAGGAAAGAAAGAAAGGGAGGGATGGAGAGAAAGAAAGATGGAGGAAGGAAGGACTTTAATTTAAAAATGTCTACACCCTACATCTGGGTTTTAGTTTTGATGAGACTGTTCTCATCAGAATCCAATGCCCCCAATATCTTACACCTCAAAGGTGTAAGATAAGGTAAAGAACAGTCAATTGTGAGGGCTGGGTGTAAATATCAATGGAGACTGAACTATCGGGATTTTTAGTAGGATTGTTATGGGTTTTGTTAGTGGTCTAGTTAGAAATTTATATATGTTTTCAGTGGTCTGCCCCAACTACATTTTTCCCACAAGGCAGTTATTTAGAGTGGGATTTTGCAGCATGAGAGGTTTTCCAAAAATGCGTATTTGTATATATATGAAAGTTCAGTCCTATATGATCATCAAAACTCAAAACTTGATTTAAAGTTAAATTTCCCACCCAGCTGGGGCCTTTGCTTGCAGATGGTAAGACCGTTCTAGGAACAGTGCATAATCCTTTTACTTTCCCTCTTTTACCTAAGGCTTCCAACGCCCTGCCCCCTGGCTTTCCTCTCCCCTTTTCTGATTCTGGCAGGGTCAGAGAAGACGAAGTGAAAGATGTCCTCACACTCACTGGGTCCGGCAGAGGCTTGAAGCTGACTTCCTCAGGTTTTACAGAAGCTTCCCCCCTGAGGCATTTATATGAGCCAGCAAATGCTGATCCCTTCCTCTGAGTGGTTGGCTTCCTCTTGGCCCTTGTCTCTTTGCTACCACTCACTTTTGTCATTCCTTTGCCTCTGCTGGTGATTCTCAAAGCCAGAGTTGTATAAAAGCTCTAGGATGGTGTACTTTTCCATCCCTGCCCCAACACTATACTGTCTTAATTAATGTAGTTTTGCAATAGATACATCTGGTAGGGCAAGTTCTTCTATTTTGCTTTTATTTATTTATTTTTTTTCAAAACTGTCTTGGTGTTTTTAGCTTTTTGCCATCCTGTTTAAATTTTAAGATCATCTTATACACACACACACACTCACACACACACACATACACACATGCATGCACATATACACGTACAAAATGGTTGGGATTTTTATTGAAATCACATGTAGTGCTCTCCACCTGGTTTTTCTCCATTAGGTTGTATGTATTTTTGATTAGATTTATTCATCAGTAAAGTTCGTTGCTCTTGTAAGATTCTTAAAATTACATCTTCTAATTGGTTGTTGCTGATGTATCGGGACGTTGTTGACTTTTAAAATCTTATTTTTATCCACTAACCTTGTTGAAATTTCTTATTCGTTCTAATAGCTTGTTGAGTCTCTTGAATTTTCAGTGGAAGCAATTAGGTTGCTGAAAATAATGACAATTTAACTTCTTGCTTTGGATTCTTAAAACCATTATTCCTCTTCCTCGTTCGTTGCATCGCTTACAACCTCTAATACCATGTTAAATCCAGTGAAAACAGGCCTTCTTATCTCATTAGTAAATTTTAAAGGAACACAGGCATCGCTATTTAGGATGGTATTTGCTGTAGGGTTTTTTTTTTTTCTGTAGATTTTTAAGGTTGCATTCAGTGATTGCCTTTCTTCCCGATTACTCATCTCGAATGGCCTTTAAGATGGATTATCAGAGGCGCCCGTCAGCAGGAAAAACTGCCCCCTGGGGACGGAGCTCTGGGAAACAGGCATTTCAGTGACCTCCTTCAGGTGTCCTGGCAAGTCTCTGGCAGAGACAGTCTTGGGTCGTTCTTTTACTGTGCTTACGCTCATTCCCTGCGACTGAAATGCATCCTTCATTCAGTAGCCTCATTTTTTTTGCATCATTTTGGACTTTTCACTCAGTGCCTGTCCTTCATCTTTCCACGTACATTGTGAGAGCTTGGAAGATAAGGGCTAAATAGTCCCTTTCTTTGATCTCAGAGAAACTCTTCAGAATATAAGCTCTGTAAGGGAAGGGGGCCTTGGCTACTTTGTTACTGCTGTTTGCCCAGGGGCTCCTACAATGTTGAGCCCTGCGGGCTGGAAGCCATTTTTTGAATGCACGAGACAGCCTCTCGTTCCTCCAGCCCCTCGCTGACTTCAGCCCAGGTCCCGCCTATTGCCCTGTGCACCCAATGCCTTCCGTGGAAACGCTGGTGGAATGAATGAACCATTTGAGCCCCTAGTCTTTTCTTCTGATTCTACCATTCTTTCACCTGGATATCTTTATTTCTAAATAGCTGAAGTGAAGCTGGATGTTGATGTTTTTGTCAATGCCGGGAAGAAGAAGAAGAAAAAAAGTTTGACAAGTGTGCAATCTAACTTCATGAATTTCACAACAGATGACACCCATTTTGATAAATGCACATGATTCTGCAGCTGATGAAAAAGAAAAATGAAAATGGGGCCAAATTACAGTTTGGCACCCAAGACAATAATCAATCTTTCATCATGCTAATGGTCTGTCGTGAGACGGTAAAACCACATGAAGACAGCAAACAGGGAAGTCCTCACACCAGCTCTCCAAGGGAGTCAACATAATTTGGTTAACAAGACACACTTATCTGTGAATGAATTATAGCTACGTGTGAACCTGGCAGTTCAATTATAAAATATGTCAGAGCTTTCCAGAAGCGATTACCACCATAACATTGAATAAGGTTACCACGGGCAGAACAGACTAATTGGTAGAGTTAGGTCTATTTTTAAATGTCAAACAACATCTTGCTCTTCTTAGAGTGCTGCTCGCTGTCCCTTCCCCGGGAATACTAACTACCTATGGGTTTCTCAATCCCACCATAGTGGTCTCTTCATATTTGCTTTTTTTTTTTTTTTAACTCACATGGCTGGGGAGAGATACATGGAAATTTGAAACCGAGTCCTAGTCTAGCCTCCAATGGAGTGGTGGTACTGTAGGGTGGGGGGGGGGGGCAAGCTCTGGTTCCCACGCCTTCATGTGGCACTGCCAACTTCAAGCTCAGTTCCTGCCGGGCAAACTTTCCCTCTCAGTGGCATGAACTCAGTTATATGTCCACTTGCCCCTTTACTTAAGGGCAGAAAGCCTTCTCACAGCCCTCAGGAAGAGCTGTCTGATCTGAGTCACCAAGGTCATTCACTGTCCTCCCAGGATCCCTTTACTGATTCAGCTGTCTTCCTCCCTCCCGAAACATATTTGTATGGACAGAGAATCAAGATTCCCAACTGCCCTACTTTGGATTCCCCCAGATGCAGACTCTGAGTCAAGGATTTCAGTGCAAGTAGTTCTTTGGGAAGTGATCCCAGAAAATACCCGAAAGGGAGTGGGGAGTGAGACAGGAAAGGAAAGGAAACCAATGGAAGGGGCGTTATCATGAAGTTGCCACTGGGGGCATCGTGGGCTCAATCCCTCTGGGAACTCTGGGAAATATGGTAGAACCCACACCTCAGAATGGACTCAAGTGGTTCCAAGAAGGCCCTCAGATGCAATTTCTGGCATTTAAAGTTGGGTTGGCAGGCAATGAAATAGTTAAGGCTGAGGAGATATGGGTGGGGCCTTGACAGCATCTGGGTAATTTGGTAACCAGTGGAATCTATGTAAAAGCCCTTTCGGCAGCCTTTACAAAAGAAAAGAAACACATACAAGTCCTCATGCAAAGTACTAACAACTTCGACTACACCCATCATTCCATGCCAAAGCGTTCAATGTTAGTTCCACTATGCTGACCCCTTACCTTCACACTGACAACCTTTGGAGTTTGCATTAGAGATTAAGTCCAGAGTGAAAGTGTTCAGCATTCAAGTATATTTCTTTTTTTCAGAAGAAAAGTCTATATAGATAATATTTTCTTAGAGCTAGACAAATAGTTTCGTGTGGGCAAATGTTCTTATTTTAGGAATAGGAGCACTACAAATCCTAAGGCAATTATCTTTAGAAAAGCAGCAAAGTAATAGAAGAAGGAGTATTATCTTACCTTTAATGACTTTTTGTAATATCAAAATAAATCATTACTGACGGAGCTGGGAGGTAATTTCAATATTATAAACAAATCAGTATAACAATTAAGTTATCAGGAATGAAATCAAACTGAACACAAAAACTCTTCTTCAGTAACTCAAGATGGCTTTGCCCCTTCAGCAGGAGACTAATGAGTTCCAACTATCAAAGTGTCAAATGATTCTTAAATGTTATCTCTGGAGTCTTGGGTGCCATTTTGCCCCAAGTGTTTACAGCCCAGGACGGGGGGAATGGAAATTACCACCCAGAAGACACTAAAAAGAAATAGTGCATAATGAGTGAGTTCTAAACAGTGATGGAAGAGTGGTTCAACCGAAGTCTTCAGCAAAATACTGAGAGAAAGAAATGGTGCCAAAATGACATACCGACAATCCAGAAGAAATAACCTTTGTTGGCATTGGGTTGAGTGCTCCTTCTAAGAAGAAAAGTCTCCCATATTTACTTTGTCCTGAATTCTTTTGAAAGTACTTGTCAATAAATGGGATGCCTGGGTGGCTCAGTCGATTAAGAGCCTTCGGCTCTGGTCATGATCCCAGGGTTCTGGGATCCAGCCCTGCATCAGGCTCCCCACTCAGCAGGGAGCCTGCTTCTTCCTCTGCCTGCCATTCCCCCCTGCTTGTGCTCTCTCTCTGTCAAATAAATAAATAAAGTCTTTATAAAAAATAATACTAAAATAAAATTTAAATTTAAAAGGTGCTTGTCCATAACTCTCTTACGAATCTCTGAAAAGTTCTGTGGGTTAAAACCAAAGATATTATTACTATCTTACAGAGGAAGACTGAGGCCTGGAAAGATTCTAGTGCCTTCAGTGAGATATCGCTATAGCAAAGGAATATGAAGGTCACCTCGCCCAGCCACTGTATAATGTGCCTCCTGGAAAAAAAAAAAAAGATGAAACTTAGAACTAAAACTCAGGCACAGATATACTCGACAAATCAACAACTGGCTGGCGACTTTCAGAATATAAACTCAAGACAGTGACTCTTGGATGATGAGGAGGGCTTAAATAAGGACAGTGGAGATAGGAAGCACACAAAAATTGCCCAAACTGATCTTTAGTGAATGCTAGATCTAGGGTTGCTCAAATATATTCAGGCTGTTTAATATTACTCCTTACAATTTCCTTTAGTTTTCGTGATTGCTGGCGATAAATATATGCTAACCCTAAAGCTCAACCCTCCAAGGAAATACCTAGTGCTGATAAACAAGTTCTATAATTTCATGTGCTCTCTGAAAAGTAATGACTCTCAGAAACTTCAGAACATTCCAAGAGCGAGTTAAGGAAATGGCAATTTATTTAGTACTTCAATAAAACATGGAGATGCCCGAAGCAAGCAAGTATAACATGGTGGGAAATTTTCACTAGATAACACCCATTTGCCATTGTCATCTGATCCGCGTAGAACTGAGGACAATACCAGATTTGCCATTGATTTGATTGGCTGGGCTCTTTTTCCACTTTGGAGACCCTGATTGGCATACTTACAAATTAGGTTTCTTCCCAATATCTATTACAGCTAATGTTAACAATCGTTACTTATCAGGTCTGTTTGAATGAATCTCAAAGCCGTTGTTCAATAAGGCACTGTTTTACCTATGGCTATACACAAGAATGTCTGCTCATCTATTCGATTCATTTGCTGAATGCTTAGCCATGTGCAGACACTGCTTCTGACATTTGATCTGAAAGACAAGAGCTGTTTTAACTGCTACATTTGTAACAATGGAAGGTGTTAGGACGAGTGTTAAAGAAAATGTGAACTGAATGATATTGGGTGAAGAATCAATCCAACTTGGAATATGACCAAAATCAACCATGTGCCAAAAATAATAACTTTAATTTAAAAAATGTGTAATCTCTGCTTTTTTTAAACTCCAGGCATTCCTAATTTATATTGGGAAAAGCTAATGATTGCTTTTCCAATAATAAAGCATCCCTTAGCTAACTTGTATCCCTAATTCTTTGCTTCCTTGTTTACCCACCTCCCCCTTCTTTGTCAACGCCCTGTACTACATTTAATCCCACAACTCGCTTTTCCTCTCCTGCCCTGAGTCTACCAGTAAAATTAATCAAAACAAGGAAATAGGTGGGGCTCTTGGGTGGCTCAGTCAGGAAAGCATCAGACGCTTGCTTTCAGCTCAGGTCATGATTTCATGGGTTATGCCATCGAGCCCTGAATCAGGTGGGGAGTCGACCTGATGATTCTCTCCCTCTGCCCCTCTGCCCTTTCTTGTGAACACGTGCGCACACGCTCTCTCAAGTAAATAAATCTTAAAAAAAAAAACAAACAAAAACCCAAACAAACAAACAAGGAAATAGGAAACCGCTTCAAACAGTGTGGTCTTTGGGCCCCAGGTAGTTCTTCAGTGCAGGTCTGCATTGCTTAGACCTGTTGCTTTTTAGTTGCCATTGACAAAATTCACCAGTATTCTCCATCATGCCATCTAAGCCACATTTTTGGTAGGACACAACCTTGCCTCTTGCACCACAGGCAAAACTGGAGCTGTCAACTCTCTACCCTCCAATATGGAATTTTGTCCAACAGCCTTCCTCTCTCTCTGGCTTCATTACTTCTGATCTTAGGGAAGGAGGTGTCTCTTCTCATGGTCAAGGCTTAGCGTGTGACCTGGGCTCTGACCCCTCCTCTTCCCTTCTGTCAAGCCCATTTAGTCCTTAACACACTACTTTCCATCTCTGCTGTCGCTTTTCCTGAACCAGCTCTGGACATTTCTCGGTAGAGTCTTCATGTATTATTACCTATATAATATATGATCCGATATATGGCATTTAAAACCCTTGAGCCTTTCTTCACTTTGAATTTCTCTTTCTCTGGTTTCCAGAAGGCACCATCTCCTGACCTACCACTCTGCCACCCACTCTCAGTCACTGTCACTGACTTTTCCTCAGGGTTTTTCTGCTCATAAAAATTAACACATGCAGATTGCAGAAAATTTGAAAATACATCCAAAGAGAGTAAAATAAAATTTTCTAAATATAAATAATCTGAGCATTGTAGAGTAGTTCTGGCTAGGCCATATGTTTTCATAATCAAATTCCAATTGTGCAATGTTCATTATCTTGATTGTGGCGATGATTTTACAGTCATATACATATGTCAAAATGTATCAAATTGCACATTTTAATACATGCAGTTTATTGTATGTCAATTATACCATCATTAAGTTGTTTTTAAAATGTAAACAATATAAAGAGACATACATATTATTTAGAAATATAATTAAGGAAATCAAAATTGAGTATTTGAATCCACTGTAATTTTAAAAAACCTTTGGCAACAAATGCATTGACAAAGGCGAATGAAGAAGGTAGGAATGATCACCGTAACTGAAATGTAGAACTGAATTCCTTGTTTCCGTTTTGGGCTGAAACGCTCCTGCCTTGGGAAGATGGTCTCTTTCTGTATGTCCAGAAAAAAAAAAGCGCAACCTAACAGGCATGAGCACTGTTGCTCAGAAGTGATCAGAACCATATTTGTGAGATTTAAAAAAAAAATTCAGTCATGCTATAAATAGCTTTGTATTCAGCTTTTTTCTCATAAGCACTTTGCCATATCAATTAAAATTCCCCAACACATGGAATATTTGGGGTATCTCACAGATGCTAAAACCATCCAATGAAGAGATTGTCATTTATTTACCTGAAGACCTGAAGACCTATCATTTATTTACCTGAAGACCAATAATAAGATAATGGCTTATTTCCAATTTTTGATGATTTATACCAAAAAATATATACGATTAATATTCTTTTTTTAAAAGATTTTATTTATTTATTTGACAAAGAGAGAGAGAGATCACAAGCAGGCAGAGAGGCAAGCAGAGAGAGAGAGGGAAGCAGGCTCCCCGCTGAGCAGAGAGCCCGATGCGGGGCTCGATCCCAGTACCCTGAAATCATGACCCGAGCCAAAGGCAGAGGCTTTCACCCACTGAGCTACCCAGGTGCCCCAATATACGATTAATATTCCTGTGCATAAATTGTTTTATGCATCCAGATGGTCCCTCGAGATAGGTTCCTAGGAGTGAAACAGCTGAGCAGAAGAAAACCAGCAATCTTAAGGCTCTTACTATATTATTTGCAATTGTTTTCCTGAGAGGTTAGGTCAATTCATTCTCTCATCAGCTGTGGCTAGAAATGATCAGCTCACTGTACTGTCAACCTCCTTGTACATTTTTAAAATCTCTTGCTATTTTATAGGTGAAACGGTATCTCGTTGTTTGGGTTTGCATTCTCTATTGCTAGAGAAGTCAGAGATGTTTCTGATAGAATTTGGGAGCATGAGTACATTTTTCTTTTCTGTTTGTGTGTTGGCCCATTTGTCTATGGAGACATTAATGCTTTGGTTGCTGATTGGTAATATATTTATGCATTAAATATACAAACCTTCTGCCTGTCCTATTATACCAGAATGTAATCAACATATCTCACTTGCCTCTTTCAATGGAGTTTTCAGCATACCTATAAAGTATTTGCATGTTGGGGCACCTGGGTGGCTCAGTAGGTCAAGCTTTGGTGTCTTGGTTTCAGCTCAGGTCATGATCTTATGGGTCATGAGATCGAGCCAAGGGAGGGGCTCCCTGTCAGCAGGGAACCTACTTGAGATTCTCTCCAATGCCCTTCCCAATTGCACTCATGCATACACTCTCTCTCTCTCAAATAAATAAATACATCTCTAAAAAAATATTTGCATGTTTGTTTATTTAACCCGAGGTGATTACTCATTTTTCCTTTGTGTTTTCTTCCAATACCTTTAGGCTGAGAAATATTTTCCTCAATTCAAGATTGGTTCTAAAACTACCTATTCAATCTTCTAGGTTTTTTTTTTTTTAATTATGGTTGACATACAATGTTATATTAGTTTCAGGTGCACAACATAGTGATTCTATGATTCTATATATTACTCAATACCCACCATGATAAATGTTCTTCTAGAGATTTTCTGGTTATATTTTTAGCTCTAAATCCATCTGAAACTTATTTCCATGTATGATGTAAGATGAGAATGTAACATGATCTTTTCTCCCCAAGTAATTTTCTCAGCACTTTTGTCGAGTAGGTCACCCCTTGCCATTAGTCTGTGATATTTACTTTAGCATACACTAAGTCCTTCCATATGTTAGAATCTGCTTGAGAACTAACTGTTCTCTTGGGCTGATCATTCTGTATTTCTGGTCATAACGATGTTGTGGTTTTATAATATGTTTGATATCTAGTAAAGCAAGTCATTTCAACGGCCCACATTTTCACATTTCATAACATGATTCATCAGTGCCTTCCTCATAAAGAACTTCCTATAATTTTCCAAGGAAACAACTCCATGAGAACTTAAAAAATTACCTTCTCCCCAATTCATAAGAGGGGCCAGGGAGAGGAGAAAGGCATTGCTGGAGTCCTAGGCCACTGGAGCAGTGAAGAGGTCTGTAGAATTCCCTTCCCTTCCCTTCCCTTCCCTCCACTCTCCCAAATAACCCAAAGTCTTCCCCACAACCAAAGCTGAACAAAACACAATGATAGTCAAGACAGGGTTGAGGCTCCAAGGGAATGGCCAGTAGAGACTTGATGGGGCCCCAAAACAGGTAGAGACTGGCACCGGGTCCTGTCTTAAAATCCACTTAGGGAGAGGACTTGCCGATCTTTCCCCAGGGCCCTTCTGAGCCAGGGAGAAGGGCAGAAGAGACAGCAAGGCTGACCACACAGAAGTTTGCACGTCCCAGGTTTGGCATTAATGCCCGCGTTTCACAAGGGTCACGTGAAGGGCTTGGAGGCAGCCAGACTTGAGCAAGTTTGCAGGTGCCCCACCCGAGGTGGCAACGATGACCATGGGAGGCTGGTGGTCAAGCAGGGCTGGTGAGGAGGGGGGTTTGAAAGGGACCAAAGGGGAGTCATACCGTAAACCTCTCACTGTCTTGAGTGAAAGCAGGTGTTTAGACCCCATCACACAGTGGGCAGCGGGCACCTGTCAGAGAAGTAGCTGCCCCTGAGCCATTTGTCCTATCCAGCTAAGCCATTTGTCCTATCCCTCTAATCCCTCCTCCTTCCCCTACAACACATAGAGGAGTGGCAAGAAACATGAAGGGCAGAGGAGGGGCATCCCGGAGAACGGAGAAGAGGGCCACCCACCACGCTCACCCCGAGCCTCTCGAGCCACAAAGCTGACAGGGCCCTCGGGAAAGAGAAAAATCTCGAAAGGGTAAATGAGATGGACAGATTTTTAATAGCATCCAAAAACGAAGTCAAGGAATCATCCCCAAATGTCCTTAAGGGGTCTGTGACCCAGCAGGGGAGGGACTTTTCATATGGCACCGTTGTGGGAGCGACGGCTGGGAATGGTGCTAAATAAAACCATTTCCTCCCTGTATCCCACAGAGATGAGACAGTTCAATAAAACACTTACTATGAATAAGCAAAGAAGAGAAAATAAAAATCATCTGTTATCCCACAAGGCAGCTATAACTAATATTAACCGATGTTTGCTAGAGATTTGTATGTGAATTTCTTTTCAAAAATGCAATTGCAACGGATTCGCTGTTTTTTGACCTTTTATCTTCAAGAATCTGTTTGGAACTTTGTGCTTTAAAAAACCGTATAGCATAACCGGTAACAGCTTAGAATATTTGATTCTGTGGCTTGATGATCATTAACTCAAGCAAGGCCATAAGCTTTTATGTTTGGATTTGTTTCCAGTGCTTTGCCATCATATATAATCTGAACTGGACGTCCCCGAACTGAGTTTTTGCACCTCTCTTTAATTATTTCCTTTCCGTAAATCCTAGTAGCGGAGTCACTTTATCAAAAGGTATAATCCATGCAAAGCTTTCCCTCTAGGCTACAAATTCTCCTTCAGTCTACACACCCACCAATAGCTCGAGAGAGTCTGTTTTTCCGCATCTTGATCCACGCTAAGTATGTTCCCTCTTTCGGGTTGCCTAATAGCTATTTGAGATATTTTTTAAGAGATGCATTTAAAAAAAAAAATACTCGTGAGAGCTGACATTTTTCACTGGTTTGTTGGCTGTTTGTTTATCTGTGCTGTGCCCTGCTGGTTTCTGTCTTTTGCCCATTTTTCCACTACTGCACAACTTTTCCTATTGTTTAGGAAAGCTGTTCTGTTTTATAGATCTATCGTGTATATTGCAAATACTCTTCCCAGTTTTTGAATGCTTATGACGTTATTTTCCATGCCAGAGTTCTAATTCTTTAAGATTTGACCACGTCAAATTATTTTACGATCTATGCCAGGGGTAAGCAAACGTTTGCTGCAAAGGGCCAGAGAATAAATATTTTAGGCTTTGCCAGCCAAACATTTGGTCTCTGCTCCACTTCTGTCTTTGCAGAGCAAAAGTAGCGGCAGAGGACGCCTCAGTGAATGCGGTGTGTCTTCATTCTAAATTTGGCCATGAGTGGGCAGCGGTTTGTTTCCCTTGACATTAAGCTCTCAGTGCCATGCTTTGAGAGTGGTTCTCCACCACAACTATGTACTATTCTATATTCTATCCCAGTGCATATTCTAGTCGTACTTTCATGGCTTCGCTTCTTAAATGTTCGGTTTTAATACATTTATAATTAATTTTGTTGATTTAATTTTTTCTCAAATGGGCTAGCCATCTGGCCTAAAATCATTTATTGACTAATCCCTACTTTCCCAACTGAACTGAGTTGCAGGCTTTTCTAAAGTAAAAAATTATGGACACCTGCACACATGCGTGGATTTTTAAAATGCTATTACTATTCTGGGGCTAGCACCAAGCTTTTAATCATTAGAGTTTTTTAGTACATTTTGATACCTTGTATAGTAATTTCATACTACTCATACTGTTTCAGTGTTTGTTGATTTTTTTCTTCTTTTCTGGAATACTCTTTAGACTCATTTTGTCAAGTTCTGATAAAAATGGCATTTTTTTTTATTGGAATTCCATTAATCTGTAGATTAATTGTCAGATAAACTGACAGTTCAAGACAGTGGTCTACACATAGTGGAGGCTACTTTCTCATTAGCTTTGGTCACATTAATTGACTTCATACTCAACAGATGCAATTAAGAAAAGTATAGCTTTGTAATTTGGGATGATTTCATTTGAAAATAAGATTCGAGGGCTTGAAATTTTGAAAGCTACTAGTTTAACCTACTGACATTTATCGTTATTACTAATTTGGCTTCTGTTATCTTACTTTCTACCTTAATATTTTTCGTTCTTCCTTCTGGTCATCTTTGTTTTCCATTCCTTGACAATAATTGACTTTGATTCCGCCAGCGGTTATTTAGAACTTATTTTTTATCAACAAGTTTACAGTCTATCTTATCTGGACGAATGAGGAATGAAGTAACATTTGAGTCTCCCTTTTTTGAGACAAAGGGTATAAGACAATCTTCCATTCCTCACCCTCACCACCTGGCCCCAGCAACCTTGGTTTTTATTAATAACATAATAAGGACTATTAGATCCACTGTACTTTTAAATAATCACGTGTCTTATCATTTGGGAATGATTTCTGACATTTTTATTTGATTTTATAATCAGAGTTTTTTTTATAATATGCTATCCTTCCATTCCACCACTATTTCACGAGGACGGTGTCTTCCGGTGCTGTCTTGTAAATGTCAGGTAGTGTCTTGAAGTTTTCCTCTGGATTCCCTGGTAGATGATTATCAGAAATTTGTTATTCTTTTGAGTCTTCGAGATAAATCTCTTTCTCCTTGTTCTGAAGTACTGTTCACAGGTCTTGTTGTTCCTTTCCTCTTTGTTCATCTTAGTCTTTGGTCCCACACCCTGTTCCCTGCTAGGGGTAGAAGAATAGCCTTCCGCGACTTACCAGAAAACGACAGGCTGATGAGCAATGATTAGCAAAGTTTAATTTTGGGCACCTTTGCCCCCCATGAGGGGGTGTCTTCTTCCTCCCCCTCATCTAGTTCTCTGAACTGACGTGTTACATGAGAAAAACTACAATTCCCAGCATGCACTGCTACCTGGGTTCTTCCTACAATGGTCTCTTGTACATAATATCGGATCACCCTATATTCCGCGTTTGGGCTGCTCCTTCCCATACCCAGGAGAAAAGAAAAAAAGGTGCCCAGGTTCCCCCCTCCCCCGTTTATTTATTTATTTTAAATTATTTAATTTAATTTTATTTTCTCAGTGTTCCAAGATTCCTTGTTCATGTACCACACCCAATGCTCCATGCCAGACGTGCCCTCCTCAGTACCCACCACCAGGCTCAGCCCAGGTTTTTGGCTGGTTCAAATCCCAAATCTCTGGGTGAATCTCTAGTGACTGAAGCATGAAATATTTTTCTACCTTTTATGAAGCTGTCTTTGCATTCCAACCCAGCTCCTCGTTGTCCTGAAATTAGTTCCAGTTTCTTCAACGTTCTGGTGTTATATTATCTATCAGTCTTATTTTCCTTGTTGGGAGCTTTATTTCCCCCTCCCCCAGGCCTTCATGAGTAGTTTTTGTTAGATGTTGAGAGAGGCTTCCCTGGGGACTGTTAGCCAGATGCCACTTTGAATAACACAGCAGCGGCAGCTAACATTTATTGAGCACCTACCAAGTACCATCCATCCATTTTCTCACTTAATCACCACAACAACCCTCATTTAACCTCTCTAAGACTCATTTGCCCAAGGAGACTCTCTGCTAAGGGCACACACTGCCACGCACAAGTATTTAAAATCATTTGCAAACTCCCGGGCTGTCTGGGATTCAAACAAATGTAGTATACCATCTTTCCTATACTTCTCTGAATTTCTTAATTTTTCTGACCCTGACTTAACCCCTCAAATGCCAGTATTTCCTTCCTTCTGCCTTTGCATGTTGTTATGACACATAACCTCATTAGCTAACGGTGATTAATCTCTCGCTTGATAGATCTCATGGCATTCATGCCTCATTAATGAGCATTTAGTAATCAAGGATTCCTTACAATTCCTTTAATTGGAGAAATTTTTGTTCCAGGTACTTGAGTGAATGTCTTACTTCTCTGTGTCATTTTTTCAACTTTGTAGAAGAAAGCTTTGTCACCAGTACATGGGTCATATATCCTTTCAGACAGATACAGGACATAAAGTGTTTACGATCCTTTACACGAGCAACAGCTTCACTAATAGATGGTCACAGCAATGCTAAGAAGTCTAAACACCTACATGTGATGGTTCTAAGTTGGATTTTCTGGAAAGCAAGATGACAGGGAGTTTAACGGGCACAATGGTTTTTAGGAAGTGATCTTGGGATCGACAACAGTGGGAAGAAGGAAAAAGCAGGATTGACTAGAGGGAGAAACTGAGTAACAAATGCGGAACCAGTGGTCTGCCTCAGCTAACCCCCTCATGGAGGTCAGAGCCTTCAGAGTTCTTCCAATTTGGGCCAAGATAGTCAAATTGTCGTACTCCCTCATCACTCAGGGACTGGGAGTGGGCCACCTGGGAAGGGGGTGGCAATGGAGGGATGGCACCGTAGCCTGAGACAGTCTCTGAAAAGGGCTGACTTCAAAGTCTGACCAATGGCAGCAAACCATCCTTCACTGAAGGGGGGACCAAGGTAGGGGGTATCACAGGGTCTACCGCAATGACCCCCTCTGAAGTCTGTCACACCAGAGATGGCCACACAGCTTTAGTGCATTTCCAATTACTTTAAGGCTTGCTGTCTTTTTTTTTTTTTTTTTTTTTTTTTTAGTACTTGAAAAATTCTAATAAAACGAAGCTGCTAAGTGAATCACTACTTCTTATGGGACTTGGCTAGGAAACGCTAAACACAAGAACATTTGGGAGGAAAGAGAACTGCCACACTGAGCATTCTCTGGCTCAGACCTTTCATATACATAATTTCATTTCACCAGCTTGAGGTTACCGATGAGAAAATGGAGACAGAGAACTTATCCACAGCTGCTCCGTTGTACACTTAGAACAAGATGGTCACAAAACCCTTGATCCGCCATGATAGCTCATCCTGACAAAATGGCTGTGATGTCACAGACATCTCGCGGCTGGCTTTTGGAGTGTTTTGGCAAATGGTGGCAGAGCCTATGGCCAGGGAGCCTGGACCAGAGCAGATGGTCTAGATGGTGCCCAGCACTACCCCAGGAGAGAACAAAGGGATCTACTTAAAAAAGGATCTATTAAATATGTCCCCTTACAAGGGTCTTCAATGATCCCAACCTGTCGATGGGTCTTTCAGGTCTTGAGGGAACCTAAGTGACAAAACCCATCAATCCATGATTATATTCTGAGAGCATCTGCCACGTGCTCAGGCAGCAGAAGAGACACAAAGCGATTTAAGAACAGCATGTCATAGTGAAAAAAGAACTGGCTTCCCATTTCACTTAGAGTAAAATTCAAATGCTTTGCCATGGCTTATAATTTGGACCCTTATCTTCCCCTTGTCGATTTCTCAGGTCTTAGCCTTCCCCTGGTTCACTCTGTTTTTTTCCCCATTAATTAGTCCACCAGCCTGGAATCATCTTTCCTAGATATCTACGTAACTGACGTATTCCCTTCCTCCAGATTTCAGCTCAAATTTTTCTGTTTCAGAGAGGTTTTCTGATTCCCATAGCTAAAGTCATCCTCTGGTTAGCATAGCCTTATTTTCTGCACGATACTCTTCACTTTCTGGCGTTATCTACTTTGCTCATTTACCTATCCATCATCTGTCTCCCCAAGGCATGTAAGCTGCATGGAAATAGGGACCTTCTTTGTCCCCATGACTTAGAACCATGCTTGACACATAACAGGGACTCAGACATTCACCGAATGAACAAAGCAAGCAGAAGACCTCAATCCCCTGTCTACTTCTGCAAGCCTTATGAAATTAGGAGGATCATTTAACCACTTGGTAGGGTTTTTTGTTTGTGTGTTTTAATTTTTTTGTTGTTATTAAGTCATCTCTACACCCAACGTGGGACTCAAACTCACAACCCCGAGATCAAAAGTTGCATGCTCTACCGACTGAACCAGCCAGGAGCTCCCATTTAACTGCTTGGAATGAAAGCATATTCATGTAGAGTAAGAGCTGGCCCACTATGGCTCACAGACCAGATACAGCTGGTTGCCTAATTTTGTAAATAATGTTTTATTAGAACGCAGCCATGCTCAGTCACTTATGAATCATCTGTGGCTGTTTTCATGCTCTAAGGGCAGAGTTGAGTAGTTGAAACAGACATGGTATGGCTCACAAGGCTTAAGATATACACCATCTGACTCTTTAAGGAAAAGGTTGGCTGACCCTTAGTGATCACAATATCTGTTCTACATTCCTCGCAGCTTTTTTTTAAGGAACAAAGGAGAAGATGCACATGAAAGGTCTCTGTGAAGTGGAAAAATGCTACTCATGAAAGGGGTTAACTTTCTTGGTTAGGAAGAGAATTGTCATGAAGCCACTGCAATCACTTAATCAATGATTGTGTATAATAAAGTCACTGACTTAATATGATTCAGATGGTCTCAGGAGGACTTCAAGGAAGTGTGAAATCATCCCTCTGGGTTTAGGCCAGCCAGCCCTAATTGAATATCAGCCCAGCCTTGGGGTAACAACTACATCACCAAAGTGGACGTGAAAAGGAGACATACGAGGGCACCTGGGTGGCTCAGTTGGTTAAACGGCTGCCTTCAGCTCAGGTCATGATCCAGGGATCCTTGGAAGGGCCCCGCATCCAGCTCCCTGCTCAGTGGGGAGCCTACTTCTCTGTCTGCTCCTCACCCTGCTTGTGCTCTCTCTGTCTCAAATGAATAAATAAAATCTTTAAAAAAAAATAAAGGAGACATGCATACGTGGAATCAAATTTCTACTCTACCACTTACCAGCTGCGTGCCTTCAGAACCTCACCAACTCTGCCTGTCAGGTTCTCCATCTATAAAGTGAGGAGAGGAAAGCTACCTGTCCCATAGGACTGTTGTGAGGATCAAAGCAGATAATCAATGCATGGAAAGAGACAGCATTGGGCTCATTGTCAATATCAATGGCGATGGTCAACTCCATCATCACCCACAATCTGCACTAATTCTGTGGCTAAGGAAATGAGTTTGTGTGTCTGTCCTATTAAAGCCTGAAGCAGTCAGCACAGGATACCAGGGGTCTCATTTTCTTCTGTACTTTTCCCGTGTGCCTTCACTCCCCAGGGTGGCACTACTTTCTTCCTAGATGACCTCTGAACCTTGGCTTCACCCTAGCCTCTCCTCTTCCTTACTCCTTACATCAAATAGACTGCTAATTTTGCCTCCCGAAACTAAATCTCCAGTATCTGGGCTCTAGACCTCACTCATACAGCCAAGGTCTTAATTCATGGACTCGCCGGCTCCTGGTTCAACTCCCATCCCAGGCTTCCGGGTGGGAACCTGCCTCTAGGCAATTCCAGCTCCACTCCATCCTCCACCCAGCATCAGTGTTATCTATGCTCTGGGATAAAATCATGCCACTTCTTTACTTTAAAGGCTCTGGGATTCCCCATTGTTAGCTTGTTGCATGAGGCCCTTCTAAACCGGCCACCTGCCTAGCCATGGAAACTCATCTTCCTCCAACTGTTTCCTGCTGGTCCCTTCTCTGTTTCTGCGTTTCAATCACACGCACCTACTTGCTGCCCCCCTAGCCAACCTACAAACCCAAGAGTGAGAAAAAAATGCTTGATGTGGCAAACGATTGAGATTTGGGGAGCTGCTTTTTTTTAGGCAGCATTATCTCAACAAAAATTGAACTAATACGTGGCAGAAATTGTAATTTGAATAACCAGATATTGAGCTTCGGAGGATTTTTTTTCCCCCTAATATAACAGCTATAGCACAATTTCACTCCAAAATAGTCATGGATTGAAAAACTCACAAATATACATGAAAATGGAAATCATGTATGCTGTCTCTGGGAAGCATTTGCTAAATGTGTGTCTTATCTACCCACAACCTCATCTCCATTAGTGGGGACAATTTTCTTTTATAAAATACCATAGTCTAGTTTTACAGAATAAAAATTATGACTGAAGAAAAACCAGAGGCAGGAAAAAAAAAGCAGATGAAATGGCATTCAATAAAAATCCCAAGAAGAAGTGACACAAAATGGAGACAATTAAGGTTGATTGAATGATTCGGGGTGCAGGAAAGGAAGCTCAGCAAGACGAAGAGTTAACCATATGAGTACACAAATAAGGGGTCCCCAAAGGGGCAGGAAGAGTGAGAAGAGTGAAGATCTGAACAGGGCCCTGGATGTGGATCTGAGCCCAATGTATCAACCAAGGGGAGGTTGGCATGGTGACTGGGTAAGAAGGCCCAAGTCATGGGAGAACAGTGGGCCCGAATAGAGGTAGCTACTGAGTTAATTCCCTTGGGCATTTATGTGAGAGCCTTAATGGACGCTTGAAGATCATTTTGCCCACATTAGCTACTAAGGAGACTTGACCCTCAATGAGAGGCACCACTGGGTATATTAATCGCCCTGCTAATGGCCTGACCTCTTTGATAATGTCACATATACAGTTCTTCTCCCAGATCAGTTTTGGAGTGCCCCTGCCCCCACAATAATTCCATATTGTTTCTCTCACTTCGTTGCTAGGGAGGAAGGTAAGGAGCAAGGATGGGAAGGAGATAGGAAGGGCAAAGGATAATCTAGAATTCACCCTTGGTAATTCCTGGGGCCCATGTGTAAGGCAGTGTTGATACCCTGGGAATTGGCCAACAAGGTAAAGATGTCCTGTTTAGTTCTTGGGGCCATGTGTGCCTACTCCGAATTACTTTGATCTTCAGTCTAAATGAGAGGTCTTGAAATGATCCAGGAGTTGGAACCCATATCTAAACTCCTTGCTGGAAAAACATGGGGAGCAGGGTAGAATCCACTAGATATCATTAGTCATCAAAGGAAAAAAATTGTTTTGTCCAGTCTTTCTAGGAAATTAACATGACATCATCTAAGAGCCTGTGGTGTGAAATGGGTACTAAGTACCATGGAGAATTGATCTCAGCTCTTTTAGTGCTTCATTTCAACATAAACATTGATAAAGAGGACGGAAAGCAAATAAGGTATTTTTGTTATTTGACTACCTTCATATTTTCCACCTAGGAAATTATTTTTGAGAGTTAATAAGATACTAATGTCTGCTGAGCAGATCTAACTTCAGTGATTTCCAAGTTTCTATGGGCCATAAACAGTTAAATCCTTTGGGGACAGCTTTATACATCAAGTTTGAGAAAGGCTTTGTGTACAGAACATGTATACTAAATAAACAAATAAACAGACAGATAAGTAAATCTCCCATATCAACAGGGAGTGCCCTGGGTGATTTTGGAAATGGGTCTTCTTTAATGACAGTATCCTAGTCTAGAACACAGACTTCCTGTAAGTTCAATGCTAATTGAATAAGCCATAGCCTACAGTGGCCCATTTTAGAAAAGGGACTTTATTATTTTCACTAGATAAAAAGTTAATTATAAAAATATAGTAATTAAGAATTCTGAAGGAAAAAATGCCCTAGCATTCCAACAATTCCTAACAAAATAAATAAAATAAATTTGGGAAGAGAGTAAATCATTTTCTTCTACAGGCCTTAGGTTCCTATATTTAAAGTAAAAGGTATGGACCAGAAAATTTCTAAGTTCCTCCGTGGTGGCGAAGGACCAAGATCTCCAAGTCTGTGTGTGAACATAAATTAAAGGTAGGCCCTCCTACCTGCAGCCAAGGCTCCTCTGAATCTGGCCTCCCGCCGCTACCCCTACCTCACTCCATTTTGCCTTAACTCACACAACTCAACAGAAACCCATCCACTTTACCAGAACCACTCTTCTCATTGGGGCATCTTTTGAAAGGCAAGGCTCCAACCTTTTTCTGGACCTTGGCCAGGCTGCTCCCCTCATTTGGAATGGCATCCTTAGATGACCCAAATCCCACTTTTTCTTCGAGACACCGCTCACTGTTTGCCTCTGCTGTGAAGATTTCCCTGCCTAGATCAGCTCTGGCTGTTTCATTTCTCTGAGCTCTTCCATTCCCTGATCATATTGTTTGTGTGATCTATAGTGTGACTACACATAGTCTAGTATGTACTGTGGATGTTTCATTTAGTTTAAGAGCTTGGGCTGTAGAACCAGGCTGCCCAGGTTCAAACTCCATTTGTACCACATACTTACTCTAAGACCTTGAGCAGTGAGTGAACCTCAATTAATCTCTCTCTGCCTCAGTTTTATAAACTGAGAATAATGTGGTAGGTGCTTCAGAAGTTCTGTATCATGGAACCATTTCCAGCCAAATCATTTTAAGTGAATTTATTGGGAATGTCTCAAGAAATGTGTTCAGTATTCTACAACATCAGCATTATGTAACATTTTTTCGTAGTCTACTTAAAAATGTGTATTATTTTAACACAGGCATGTTCATATAAAATACTTAAGGGGTGCCTGGGTAGATCAGTTGGTTAAGCATCTAACTTTTGGTTTCTGCTCAGGTCGTGATCTCAGGGTATGGGATTGAGCCCCACGTGGGGCTCCATGTTCAGCAGAGCTGAGGAGCTCACATCCACAACAAACAAGCAAACAAACAAACAAACAAATAAATAAAATCTTTTTTAAAAACTTAAAAATACAGATAAATGAATAACTCAAAATCCCACCATCCAGAGATAATCATTATGAAAAATGATGCATTTATTCTTACAGATATTTTCCCACAAAATTGTAGTGGTTTCAAAATATGTCCAAACAAGTCTTTGGCACTCTTTCCCTCAAAGGGTGGAGCCTAATTCCATTCTCACTGAGAGTGGGTCAAACTTAACTCACATCTAGCTATTCAAATGTGGTAGATGTGATGGTATGGGATTTCTAAAACTGTCTCTCTGTCTCCGTGTCTCACTGCCTCTCCCTCTCCCACCCACCCTCCTTCCCTCCCTCCTTTTCTCTTTGTCTCATCACTCTCTCTGGGGATGGTGCAGTTGCCATATGAGGACATTCAAGCAGCACAATGGAGTGGCACATATGGTGAAGAACTGAAGCTTCCTGCCAACAGCCACACGAGTGAGCCATCTTGGAAGGCGATCCTCCAGCTCTAGTCAAGTCTTCAGAGATTATAGCCCCAGCCAACATTCTGACTCGAAAGACATAAGCTACCCTGAGCCGAAACCACTCAGCCAAACCATTCCCAAGCTCCAGACACAGAGAAGCTATGAGATAATAAATGTTTGTTGCTTTAAGCCCACTAAGTTTTTGAAGCAATTTGTTAAGCAGTAATAAATAGCTAATACACATACCATACAACTTACACAGATACACAATATACACTATATATATATTTCTCCCCAAATGGAGAAACACTTCATCTGTCTTTTGTAACCCTCTTCATTTTTTTAAAATTTTTTTAAGGTTTTATTTATTTATTTGATACAGAGAGAGAGATCACAAGTAGGCAGAGAGGCAGGCAGAGAGAGAGGGGGAAGCAGGCTCCCTACCGAGCAGAGAGCTTGATGTGGGGCTCGATCCCAGGACCCTGAGATCATGACCTGAGCCGAAGGCAGAGGCTTTAATCCACTGAGCCACCCAGGCACCCCAACCCTCTTCATTTTTATTTTTTTTGTTTTTTAATTTATTTAAATTCAATTAATTAACATATGGTGTATTATTAGTTTCAGAGGTAGAGTACAGTGATTCATTAGTCTTATATAACACCCTGTGCTCATTACATCACGGGCTCTCCTTAATGTCCATCATTCAGTTACCCCCTCCCCCATTTTTTATTAATAATAATGTATCATTAACTTCTCTCCATATGTATCCTTGGTGATGATTTTAAGAGTCAGGAATTACTTTCAGCCCCTATCAAAAAAAATTTTTTTTTATTATTCCATATATCTTGTAGGGGAGGAAAAAACTTTTCCTTCTACCTTCTGAGGTTCAGTTTCTGGGCAAAACAAATTGACAAAAAAATTATTAACAAGAAAAAGGGCACACAACTTTATTTGATGTTAATATTATATTTACATGTACCTGGCAGTCTCACAGAAAAGGAAGTGAAACCTAAGTGGGTAGGCCTAAGAGTTTATATACTGCTTTAACAAACAGTGGTGAATTTGTTGAGAAGTGACAAGGCTAATAAAAGCAGTTTGGGTCTTTAGAGGTGGTAAATTGTGGATGATAAATATATGGGAAAAACTAATAAAAGATAAAGCTTATTTCAGTGAGGTTTGTTACTCAGATTCAATCTCATGCAGTCTCCGGGGTGATAAGAGCATCGCTGGTCATTTTCCTGTTGCTGGTGTGGGAGTGGGGAGGAGGGACATCTTCACAAAGGGAAATTTATACCTTGCCTTTGGGCAGAAAGAGGAGAGTGTTTCTCAATTGCCTTCAGCTCAAAATAATCCTTACATCAGAGTGGCATATTTAGAGGTGGAATATTCTGATCTCCTTCAGTGTAGTGGGGTTAAGATGCCCCTAACAAGCGACAAAATCTGTATTCTACAATTTGAGATGAGACTTAAAATGCAACCATTGGCACCATTGCTAGAAGGAGAAAAGAAATTCTAAGTGAGGTATTAATAATGGCTGCTGTCCATGCTCTCCTGAATGGTAGTCTTTACAGTAGGAGAAGGACTACTACTAAAGTAGATATGAAGACAGAGAAGGGGCTGAGTATGCATGTAGTTTGAGGTGTGGTGTAGATTTTAACAAAGGAAGAGTTAGACTAGAGGTGGGGATTAATGAACTCTCCCAGAGGGAGAAGAAAATTCCAAGGATCCTGGGCTGAGCCTTCAGTGAGGTGCACACATGGAAGGAGGGAAGAGAAAAAGAGATTAAAAAAAAAGAAAATAAAAGAAAGAAAGAAAGCACGAAAAGAGACATCAGCAAAGATAGGGAAAAGCAGGAGCAGATGAAACCCCAACAGCCAGGATGATTAGCGTTGTCAGGAAAGTGAAGGGAAAATAGGCATGGGAAGAGAAGGGAAGGGAAGGGGGGGGGAGGAGAGGGGAGAGGAGGGGAGGGAAAGGGAGGGAAGGGAAAATAGTCAAACATCTCAGATGCCATTAAAAGGAAAAAACCAAAAAAAAAATTAAAAAGGACCACTGGACTCTATAAGAAGGTCAATTAATGGTCTTTCAAAATGCCACCTGGGATGAGCAAGGGAGACAGGAACCAAATTAATGCTTGTTTTTGGTTTGATTTGGTTTTCCCCCAGTTCTTTTTTAGTTGGCTTCTAGGGATTAGTTCACTGGACGTCCCCAGGCAGGTTCCTCTGCCCTACCACGTTGGGCGAGGTGCCACATTCCTATGAGTCCCCTCAGCGCCCTGTAGTTTCCTGCCGCATAGCATTTAATCACACACTGTAGACACAAATCCCCTATTTACCTATCTTTCCACCTCTAGAGTAGCAGTTGCTTGAGAGAAGGGAATGTTTCGCTCTCAGCTGTGTCTCCAGGAGCTAGCACACTGCCTGTACTCCGTACAAACTCAGGAAACCTTGGATGAATGAATAAGAGAAGGGGGAGACTGGAAATAGAAGGAAATGGGGAAGACCTTTGCGGAGAGGTGTGGTCTCAGAAGAAGGGAAGCAGGAGAACCGTAGTGAAGGAGAACATTCAAGTCAAGCGAAGAGATGACCTTCTAGAGGAAGGCTGGCTTGAACTTGGTCCTGAAACCATCTCACCTGAAACCTAAGGATGAACCCGCCACTAGGCTCTGGACTCGGTATAAAGACAAAATCTGCATCTTGGCCCTCGGAAGGCCAAAAAAGCCTAACCACCTACATCATTTCTGATATCCTCCTATCTATGCATGAAGATCACGTGCTAATGTAGCCCACCCTCCCATTTGGTCAATGTAATGTTTATGAAATGAATAAGACAGAGCATTCTTATTGTTATTATCAGAGTGTTAGTATTCAAATTCTAGATGTAATCAGAGGTAGGCATTCTAGATATAACTTGGAGTAAAAAAATCTCATGTGCTTCGCATATGGAAATTTTTTCAAACCGTTTAAGTATAAATGCATATCGATCTTTGCGAAAGTTAAAATGCTACTACGGTTAATGATGGTGTGAAACCCATTAATTTTATATTCCAAAACAATTATTAAGAACTTTCAACTAGTTCAATAAGTAGAGATTTAGACTGACAGTTTATACCAGATTAAGAGTATTAGTTGATAAGTTTAGGAAGAACATTAATTCCTTTTGGAACCGACAGGCATTTTACAAACACTTAAATTCAGAAATAACACAAGTCCAAATGACAGAGATTAAACTATATCATAAGCCTACCTCTTGAGAGATTGTTTTCAGTGCTATCATTTCTACTATTAAACAAGATTACAGAGAAGACCGTTTCTGAACATTTAAAAAAGCATTTTTCTCCAGCAACTCACAGAGCTTCATGGAAGGTGCGGGGGAACTGGAGGGGATTGCTTCAATTAGTCCTTCACCTCGACCAAAGTTCAAGTCCACCAAAGGAAAAAGAAACCACCTTAGCCTTAGTCGGTTGCTAGTAGAAAGGAAGGCCGGTTTAACAATCTAGTGGCAGCCTTCACCCAGCAGAATCCTCTATTAACAGAACAAGCCTCAAAATATCTTGCTTATTTCCCAACCCCATTTGAAAGTGAGCATCCGTTCGGTATCACAAATGTACAATTATAGTGAGCACACAAGAAAGCAGCTCGCAATACCTGAGAAAATATCTGTAATCTACAGTGTCAGTCTTGTACAAGTTGAATATTGGATTTTTAATAATACATATTTTGGTACCTTTCACATTTAGCCTTATGACCTCAAAGTTCATTTTATGCTGGTGGTTTTCACCTTTGGCTTTAGCTTTGACCAAATATGATTTTTAACACTGGCCTTTTAGCATTTGGCCACAATGTGTATTTAGTGTGCAGTAATAAAAACTATGAATCCTGATGTGAAATAGATAATCCCTGCCATGTTTGAAAGAGGTCTGTGGCTCCAAATTCAAACGAAGGGAAATATTGAGAGGGGTTTTTCTGTTTTTTTTGTTTTTTGGGGTTTTTTTTATTTTTTTGGTCCCAGAGGAGGGCTGGTATTGATGAGGAGATGCGGACCTACCTTTACCGTTGTTAAAGGGATAACGGAAGACAGACGACAATGGGGTAAGGGGTAGGGAAGGGGAATCATGATAGGGAGGCACACTTTGTATCTTTAACAGTCCAAGCAGGTGGTGAGAAGAGGCACAAAAAAGAACCTTCTCACACTACAGTAACAAATTAAAGCTTCTTAGATAGGGCTCCAAGCTGGCTCTCCTCATTCCAGATTTCTCTGTAGAGAAAATGCTATTAGCATGAGGATTGGAGATGCCTGGGTGCCTGCTGACAGATGTAGGAATTAATTAAGCCTAGTTGTGAAGGTGCTGTGGGGCTGCAGGCATCAGAATCCCGGGGTCACCAAGTCACCAGATAGTGCTGGCACTGAGCACCCAGGCCCCGCCCTCATAGCCACTCTCCAGCCTGTCTCGCTCAGTGTGGAGTTCAGCTGTCCAGAACCCTAATTGCTTACCAGCTGCTTAAGCCTCCCCATTGTTCACAGAGATATTTGAAGCAGAATAAAATTTACCTTCCAATTACATAACAAGCACAAATTGTTCCCCCACCCCTGGTTTATCTGGACATTTATTGAGCACCTAGCAGGAAAAAAAAAAATGACATCCAAAACATTTTTTGGCATCACCACAGAACAAGGTAGTTAAGAGTATGAAATACAAATTCTGACAGGGCTTGAAATCCTGACTTTTTAAGCTCTTTGACCTTGGACAAGTCATTCAAAAACCCGAGTCTTAGTTTTTCTCATCCGTAAAATGAAATGAAAACCACGACAGGCCCAGCAAACTCCATCTACCCATTTTTGTTTTCAGCTGGAGCTTTCAAGTCTCCTCAGCCTTCTGACTATTCATTTGGCCTCCCCACTTGGCAGTCTTTGAATTGCTCTCCTGGTAGAAAAGATTCAAGTTTGAGTGGGCCTGTCAATTTGGGCATAAGCTCTGTTCATCCTGGCTCCAGGATGATTTACCCAGGATTTCCTGGATAAATCGGGAAGTCTACTGGGGTCTGTCTGAGGGTAGGTCAAGGAGCTAGCAGGAAGGACCACCTCTGAAGGGAAAACGAAGTTGAAGCAGTTTGACTCAAAATCAAGGGGCCAGTAGACGTACCGCCACCAAAAATAGGACCACAAATATTTTAGTCACATTTTAGTGTATTCAATGATAAAAAGTGTACACTATCAGAGTATTTGCAAATTTGGAGATTTGCGAGGGTTTAGAGAGGTATCTTTGTCAAATGTCAAAGGCTTAATGTAGAATCTTATAGATCCTCTTTATTCTTTTAAACAATATTTAAGATGGTCCCCAAACTTCGGGATAGCAGGAGGCTTGTATAAGCTACTAAAGGCAACTGAAATCCAAAGCAAATAACGAGTTATTTGCTTTGGATTTTCTAAGCAGGGGATGTTTCCATCAGGTCATATTAGATAACATCTACCTGAGCAGGGAAATGCATGGATGTGTTTACTGAGGGTTCCCTATGAGTATAAGTACAAAATAAAGTGTTTGTACACAAGGGGTCACAAAGGCATCACAACATGAGCCCTGCTTTCAGGTCATTTTTATATCAGTTTGACTAAAAATAACAATAATAATTTATATTTTCATGACATTTTACAATTTTTTTTTAAAGATTTTATTTCTTTGAGAGAGCATGCATGTGAGTGGAGGGAGGGGCAGAGAGAGGGACAAGCAGACTCCCCACTGAGAGAGGACCCTGACGTGGGGCTCGATCCCGGACCCTGAGTTCAGGTGACCTGAGCCGAAGGCAGACGCTTAACCAACTGAGCCACCAAAGTGCCCCCATTTTACAATTTTTGAAGACTTACAATACCTATTCTCATTTCATCCTCAAAGATTCCCGTAAGACAAGTGCAATTAATCCCATTTTAAAGATGAGGAAGCTGGAAGTCCAAGAAGCGGGAGATGTTTTTCTAAAGCTATGAAGTTAGTATATAATCACAAGGCAAGCCCAGGATTTCTGACTGTAGGTTTAATGGTCTCACTTACCATAGCTACATCTTGAAAAAGAAACTTTCTGCCTTTGCTAAATCAAGGTGGAATGGAAGGAGCAGAACAGATTTTTTATTGATTTTCCCAATCAATCAAGGCTCTATAATCCATCTGGCCCTGGCAAAAATGTCACGGAGGAATGAGTGGAAAAAGATTTGTTTCCTACGGTCCAAAGGCTTTCAAATTAACTGGATATTAAGAAGCAAGTGGGGAAAAAATAGGAAGTGATAAGAAGACTTGCACTTACGGAGCTTATATGTCCAGTGCCTATCACAGGGTCTAGGAAACAGTAGGTAAAGATACATAATAGAGATTTATCCCATAAATAAAAGATCAGTGGGAATAAAGAGATAACCATGAAACATACCTTCTATATATTTTAATTTCAAATGCCACAAAGAAGGAATCACAAAAAAATAGGAGTTAGAAATTTATTTAACAGAAGGGGTTTGGAAAATTTACTAGTTGGAGAAAGTCAAGTTAGAACCCTATTTCATAATATAATCTTATAATGTCAAATAAATTCTAGATGAATCAAGGAGTCAAATATTAAGAACAAAATTATTTTTTAAAAAGGCCGAAACTAACTATAAAGTATAATTTTATTAATTTCTGACTGATAAGGGATTTCTGTGTATAAATACAATGTAAGGCATCATACTGTGAACAGCTAATAACTTGATAAAATAAAAAAACGATTTGATTCTTGGCTTAAAAGTTTTGAATTTCTATATGTCCAAGGACACCATGAATGTCAGATAATGAACTGGGGATTGTACTAACAAAAAATAAGAAAAACAAAGATTAATCACAACATATTAAAAAATACAAAAAGTCTATAAAAATCACTGAACATATAAAAAGTTAGCAACCCAGTGAAAAAAACATAAATACACTAAGAAAAATAGTGAAAGGATATAAAAAAACTAATTCATAGAAGAAAGTAAAATGGAAAATAGTTGAAAAAATATCCAACCTCACTGTTAATCAAAGAAAAATAAAAACACTGAAATAGTTTTTCCCTAATACATTTGTAAAAATTAAAATCATAATGCTCAATACTGCCCAAAGCATGATGAAATGGCTCTCCCCAAAGCTGATGGAAGCAATTAAAATGGTAAAACTTCCAGGGGCGCCTGGGTGGCTCAGTCGGTTAAGCCTCAGACTCTTGGTCTCAGGGCGCTGAGATCAAGCCCTTTGTTGGGCTCCACGTGGAGTCTCCTTAAGATTCTCTCTCCCTTTTCCTTTACCCCTTGCCTCCCTCACGCTCTCACTCTCCTTCCCTCCTTCTCTCTCTCTCTCTCTCAAAAGTAAAATTAAATGGTAAAACTTCTAGAAAGGTAATTTGGCAAATGCTATCAAACATTGCTTAACGTGCAGAAGCTTTGAATCAGTAACTCTGCTTCTAGAAAATCATCGTAAGGAAATGATCGGAGATGCAAAAAAAATACATACATCGTGAACCTCTTCATAGGCTTCTTGATAATAATGAAAAAATGTGAACTAAATGCTCAATGCCAGGGGATAATTCATAAGATGGAATGCTACGTACTCATTAAACATCAGGCTTAAAAAAAATACAAATAAAAACAGAAATCAGGCGTTAGAAGAATATTTACTGAAACATGCAGTACTTGATATGTCCAAAGGAGGTATAAAAAAAAAGACTACAGAAGAGTATTATAACTTGATATTATTATTTGGAGAGACAAGAAGGAAAAGAAGGAATAAAAGGTGATCATGAATTATTTTTATTGAAAGGGAAAAAGTTCCTTTGTACCCAAGAAGACAGGGCTATCTCTTGGGTGTGACATTTTATTTCAACATAGTATTTGTACAATACTGTGAAATGTATTTTTAATAATAAAGATCTGGTCTGAATAATCTCGGAGAGATGAAGGGTTCCAAATGGATACAAATTTGGCAGTGAGTCCCAGGTATCAAATATCCTTTCGGTTCTTTCCACAAGGAAAGCGTGACAGAAATGAAGACTTATTTCCCTTATTTTGTGTTCAGCTTTCATGGGAGCCTGTGGGATGGAGAAGGCTTAGCCGCAGGCATATCTCTGTGTGTTCAGAATTTGAGAGAATGAGGAACAATAGTTGGGACGTGGCTGAGTGGAAAGGTCTAAATAGTATTTATACGGTCTGTACATATTTTTTTCAGGATCTTACAATTTTTTAAAAAATCTGTAAATAATCTGTTTATTTCACCTCTGTGTGAAGCTTAAATAATGTCAAGTGACTTTTCAATAAATGATGTTTACGAATAACAATGGCTGACATTTATTGAGTACTTGTTCTATGCCAAGCGCTACATTACATTTTGGCCATATATTATTTCTTTTAATCTGAACAACAGCCCTATAAGGCAGGGACTGCTTGAATTCCCATCTGCAAGATTTTTTTTGAGAGAGAGAGAGAGAGAGAGAGAGGAGGGGCAGAGGGAGAGGGAGAGAGAGAAATCTTAAGCAGGCTCCATACCCAGCATGGAGCCCAAAGGGGGGCTTTTTCTCAGCCCTGAAATCATGACCTGAGCCAAAATCAAGAGTCGGACCCTTAACTGACTGAGCCACCCAAGGACCCCAATCTGACAGATTTTAAAAAGTGAGCTCAGAGAGGTTAAGGAACTTGCCCAAGTTTCTAGAAAGTAGTCAAGCTGAAATTTAAAATCAAGTTTATCTGAATTTAAGTTCCAAGTACTTCATGCTTCACTCCCTGATGTATCTGCTATAGCTAAACAACACCCAACAAAAATACATTCACATAGTCATCAAAACACACATACTAACTAGAAAGTTAAATAGCAGCACTATTCTTAAAAGCCCCCAACTAGAAAGCACCCAAATCCACATCAGTGGTTGAACACATTGAAGTCTATTTACTCAGCGAAAGGCAAAAGAGCCACGAGAAGGAATTATCTACAACTACACATAACAAATGGATGACTATCACAGACATATTAGTGCTGAGCAAAAGAAGTCGGGCCCAAAAGAGCACATAATGTAGGACTCAGTTTACTTATTTAAAACATGCGAAAAAAAACAATCGTAATGAATCTATGGTTTTAAAACCAGGGTACTGATTACTCTTTAAGGTCGGGAGGTGATGGTGGAGGGTGAAGCCTAGACGGCGGCACAAGAGGGTTTCTGGGGTGCTAGTAATGTTCTGTTTCTTAATCTAGGTCCTGGTTATGAGAATGTGGTCACCTTGTGAAAATGAACTGAAATGGACATCTGCCACATACCTTTCACCTGGTTTAGTTTCTACTATGGGGAAACCTAAAACAAACCTAAAACAAACCCATTCCACAAACCCACTTGCACAGGAAAACCGTACAAACTGATAAAGGAGGATTGTGGAAATACTGATCTGATAACGTTCAGCTTTCTGAGATATCAACAATTAGCCCCAGGGAGTGATGGATAAAAGACGCCACAACAAGCTCACTTAGTTACCTTTCCATCAGAATTCAGAACCACAGCGTGTCTGTTTGGACAGCAGGAAAGTGTTTTCTTTAATATCACCACCTGCAGAATGAAATTCAACCAATGAAGTTAGGAAATTGCCATTTGCAGATAATTATTATTTAGCTGGTTTCTAACTTCATAGCTCTGCAGCCATTTGAGGACAAGGTCTCAGAACTGCCACAGGGTGTGGTATCAGAGTTGGTCTATTTTAACTTAATGATCTGGAAGAGGAAATAACCAGTATGGTAATGACATTGCAAACGATGCTAAATTGAGAGTGTTGCAAATGCTAATAAAGGCAGAGGAACAAAATGAGAAGACTTTGCTGATAAAATCTGGGCTTTAGTGAATAATACCAGTGTATTGAATTTCCAATTCTCTGCCTCAGCAATAGATTCTTGAGCACACTCCTTTGTGCTCAAAAATAAAGGTCTCATACCTCCAAAAATTGAATACTCTATAGCAACATTGCAATTTTAAATAAACTTTTAAAATTTTAGATTAGCATTGAACTTAGAAAAAAATTGCAAAAATGGTACAGAGAGTTCCCATATACCCCACACCCAGTTTTCCCCATTATTAATATGTGACATTAGTATGGCACATTTCCTAGCAATTAATGAACTAGTATTGATACCTTATCATTTATGACAGTTTCTACCTAATATCCCTTTTCTGTCCCATGATCCCATTCAGGATACCAAATTCCACATAGTTATCATGTCTCCTTAGGTTTCTATTGGCTACAACAATTTCTCAGACTTTAATTTTAAAGACCTGGACAGTATTGAAAAGTACTGGTCAGATATTTGTTTGGTAGAATGTCCCTCAATTGGGATTTCTCTGATATTTTTCTCCTGATTAGATGGGGCTTATAAATTTCGGGGGAAGAAGACCACAGAGACAAAGCACCAAGGTCATATCACATTCAGAGTGTGATATCAACTATCAACATGACTTCTGCTGTTGATGTTGACCTTGACCACCTTGCCAACATAGTGTTTGTCAACTTTCGCCAATGGACTTACTCTATTCCTCCCCTCTTTCCATCAGTTAACTCTTTGGAAGGAAGTCACTACATACAGCCCACACTTAGAGAAGGGGGGATTATGCCTATTAGAGGGCAGAGTATCTACATAAATCATTTGAAATAGATTCTGCAGGAGATATTTGTCTATTTTCCCCCATGTATTTATTTGACCATTGACTTATGTCAGTGTGGACTCAGAAATTTATTTTATACTTTGGCTTATAATTCAATACTACTGTATTTTTCCTCAAATCATTAATTTTAGCCATCACAGAGCTCTTTCAGTTGGTTCCTGGGTCTCTTTGACATATTACCAACATTGTGGATTTTCTTGAACAATTCTGTCTTTTCCAGTGGTAAAAGATGCTCCAAGATCATCTGTGTACTTCCTACCCCAGGCCAAGAATCAGCCATTTCTCAAGGAGCTCTGGTTCCTTTTACTGGAGAATGGTACTACAGACCAAGACCTGGGTTCTGGGTGTGATGACTACAACTAGGATATTTTGGCTTCTAGGCCTTCTCAGCAGAGAGCGCAAAGAACTAGATGTGTGTATACTAACTTATGTGTGTGCACATAGCCACGAATATTTTTATGCGTCACCATCTGTATCTATATTAAGCAAAACATGAGTTCATACTGATGTTTCCAACTCCAATACATTACCACATGGATTATTCTAGTTTCTTTTCCTTGCTTCTCTATAACTTTTTTACTTCAACAGTGAGAAACCTAGCTCCCACCATCTACCATCCATTTACTTGTTTCATCCCAATATACGTATATAGCGGTTTCAGAATTGTTAACCGATATCCCAATGGAAAGCAACTTTATCAACTCTTTAGTCTTATAGACTCTATTCATTAGCTTAGTACATTCCTCCCCATCCTCTGTGGTTATGCTGTTTGATACATTTGTAATATTTAGATTCTTTTGTCACGTTCCGCATTTTGTCCGGGGATTTGCTGACCTCCTAAATGACTTTTGAAAATTTGCATACATCAAGTTTCACTCTGGGCCACAGTTCTCTGAGTTTTGATAAATGCATAATATCATTTATCTGCCATTATATAGTCCCATACAGAATAGTTTCATTGCTCTGGGAAAAATCCTCTGTGCTTCTCCTATTCAACTTTTCCCCAACCCCACCACTGTACTCCCACGTAAACTTTGGCAACTGTTAACCTATTTACTGTAACTAGAGTTTTGCCTTTTCCAGAATGTCATATAAATGGAATCATACAGAATGTAACCTTGCAGCATGCCTTCTTTAAGCGACATGCATTTAAGATTCATCCATGTCTGCATGGTTTGATAGCTCATTCCTTTTTATTGCTAAATAATATTACATTATGTGATGTACCACAGTTTATTCCTTTACCTATTAAAGGTCATCTTGTTTGCTTCTAGTTTTTGATGATTATGCATAAATAAAGCAGCTATAAACATTCACATGCAGGATTTTATGTGGGCATAATTTTCAACTCATTTGGGTAGATACCTAGGAGCACAATTGCTGGATTATATATATGGTAAGACTATGGTAGCTTTGTGAGACACTGTTAAACTGTCCTCAAAAATGGCTGTTCCAGGGCACCTGGCTGGCTCAGTCAGTAGAGTATGAGACTCTTGATCTCAAGAGTAATGAGTTCAAGCCCCACATTGGGCCTAGAGCTTACGTATTCCCACCAGCAATGAATGAACTTGCTGTTCTCTTCTACATCCTTGCCAGCAGTCAGGTTATTGTTGTTGTTGTTTTTAAGATTTTATTTTTTTGTTTGAGAGAAAGCAAAAGCAAGAGAGATCAGAGAGGGAGAGGGAGAAGCAGACTATCCACTGAGCAGAGAGCCCAATGCGAGGCTCAATGTGGGGCTCAATCCCAGAACCCTGAGATCATGACCTGAGTCAAAAGCAGACACTTAACTGACTGAGCCACCCAGGTGCCCCAACCAGCAGTCAGTCTTGTCAGAGTTTGAATTTAACCTTTCTAATAGTTCTGTCATAGTATCATATTATTGGTTTAATTTGTATTGCCCTAATGACAAATGATAGCAAGTCTCTTTTCATCTCCTCTTTTCAGCTGTGTATCTTCTATAAGTTCTCTGTTTAAATCTTTCATCCATTTTTAAATTAGGTTGTTTGTTTTCTTTTTAAGTTTTAAGAGTTCTTTGTATATTTTGGATACAAATCCTTTATCAGATATGTATTTTGCAAATATTTTCTCCCAGTCTGTGGTTTGTCTTTTTATTCTCTTAACAGTGGCCTTTGGAGTATAGAAGGTTTTTATTGTTTTAAAAGTCAAATTGATCAATTTCTTTCTTTCATTGATCATGATTTGGCATTATCTAAAAACTCATTACCAGACCCACCATCACCTAGATTCTCTCCTATATTTTCTTCTAGATGTCTTATAGATTTTCATTATAAATTTAAGTCTATGGTCCAGTTCATTTTGAGTAGATTTTTGTGAAAAGTTTAAGGTTTGAGTGGTGGTTCTTTTTTTGCCTGTGGTTGTTCCAATTGTTCTAGCACTAGTTGTTGAAAAGATTATTCTGTGTTGAATTCCCTTTGTTCCTTTGTCAAAGATCAGTTGACCACTTTTGTGTAGAACCAGTTCTTTGCTCTCTGTTATGTTCCACTGATGTATGTGTCTGTCTTGTGGTCAAGATACCACCCTATCTTGATAACTTTAGCTTAGTGTGAGTCTTGCAACTTTGTTCTTCTTCAGTACTGTGTTGACTGTTCTAGATCTTTTGCCTTTCCATATATAAACTTTAGAACCAGTTTTTGATACCTCTAAAATAACTTGTGGGGATGTTCTTGGATTTTCACTGAATCTATAGATTGAATTGGGAAGAACTGACATTTTAACAATATTGAGACTTTCAATCCATGAACACAGAATATTGCTCCAATTACTTAGATTTTTATATTTCTTTCAACAGAGTCTTATAGTTTTTTCATATAGATCTTATACATATTTTATTTGTACCTTGGTATTTCATTTTGGGGGGTCCTAATGTCAATAGTATTTCATTTGTACAATGCTGGCATACAGGAAAACAATTAGCTTTGTATATCAACCTTGTGCCCTACAACATCTATATTATTTCTAGGAAGTTATTTGTAGATTCTTTGGGATTTTATATGTAGATAATCATGTCACCTGCAAATAAAGACAGTTTTATTCATTCTTTTCCAAACTATGCTTTTTATTTCTTCATCTTGTTTTATTTCACTAACTTCCTTCCAATATGATATTGGAGTGGTGAGAGAAGACATCCTTGCATTGTTCCTGCTCTTAGGGGAGAAGTCTCCTTACCATCAGATATGATTTTAGCTGTAGATTTTTTGGTAAATGTTCATTATCAAGTTGAGAAATGTCCCCTCTATTTCTAGTGTGCAGAAGGTTTTTTGTCATGTTAAATTCTTGTCCTGCATCAATTGATAAAATTATATAATTTTTCTCCTTCAGTCTGTTGATAACGATGGATTAACTGATTTTCAAATGTTGAATCAGCCTTACATAACTGGAATAAATCCCACTTGGCTATGGTGCATGATTCTTTTTATACATTGATAGATTCACATCACTAGTATTTTATTGAGCATTTTTGCATTTCTGTTCATGAGAGATATCAATCTGTTGTTTTTCTTTTTTGTAGTGTCTTTATCTGGTTTTAGCATTAGGGCAATTCTAGCCTCAGAATGCATTAGGAAGTGCTCTCTCCACTTCTATTTTCTGGAAGAGATTGTAGATAATTGTTATCATTTAATGTCAAATGTTTTTCTTGCATCACTTGGTAAAATCATATGATTTTTCTTCTTTATTCTGTTAATATGATGGATACATTAACTGATTTTCAAATGCTGAATGAACTTTGTATAACAAGAATAAATCCCACTTGGATATGGTACGTGATTCTTTTTACACATTGATGGATTAAAATTGCTAGTATTTTGTTGAGGATTTTTGCATGTCTGTTCATGAAAGATATCAGTCTATAGTTTTTATTTCCTGTAATATCTTTATCTGGTTTTAGTATGAGGGCAATGCTGGCCTGATAGAATGAATTAAGAAGTATTCCTTCCTTTTCTTTCTCCTGGAGAGATTGTATAGATTGGTATCATTTTTCCCTTACATACTCGGTAGAATTCACCAGTAAAATAATCTGGGCCTGGTGCTTTCTTTTCAAAGGTTATTATTTTTTGGTTCAATATCTTTAATAAGTATAGGGCTATTAGATTACTTATTTCTCCTTCTGAGAGTTTTGGTAGTTTGTCTCTTTTAAGGAATCGATCCATTTCATCTAAATTTAAAAAGATATATGGTCATAGAGCTTCATTATCTTTCTGATGTCCATGAGATCAGACCAGTAGTGAGTCCCTCTTTCATTTCTGATATTGGCTATTTGTGTTTTCTCTATTTTTTTTCTTGGTTATAGTGTGGCTACAGTTTTATCAATGTCACTGATCTTTATAAAGAACTAGCTTTAAGAGTGGTACAAGTACCTGAAGCCAGAGTATTTCCAATTCCTTCCTCCCATTTTGGTAACATTTCTGTATTCATTCATTTCACTTCAGATTTCATTTATTCATGTATTATGATCACCCAATACATTGTTATTGTTACTACTTCAGTTATCTTTTAAATCAATTAAGAATAAGAATGAAAGATTTTATTGTAGATTCAGTTACTTATTCTCCGTTGCTCTTCCTTTCTTCATGTACATCTAAGTTTCTGACCGATATCATTTTTCCTTCTGCCTGAAGAATTTCTTTTTTTTTTTAAAGATTTTTTTAAATTTATTTATTTGAGAGACAGAGAAAGTGAGAGAGAGCATGAGAGGAGAGAAGGTTAGAGGAAGAAGCAGACTCCCTGTGGAGCTGGGAGCCCGATGTGGGACTCGATCCCAGAACTCAAGGATCATGACCTGAGCCAAAGGCAGTTGCTCAACTGACTGAGCCACCCAGGTGCCCAAGAATTTCTTTTAACATTCCTCGTGCAGCAAGTTAGCTGGCAATGAATTCTCTCAGTTTTTGTTTGTCTGAGGAAGTTTTTATTTCTTCTTCACATTTGAAAAATAATTTCTTTGGATACAGAGTTCGAGGTCAGTGATTTTTTTTTTACCTTCAACACTTTAAATATTTCACTCCACTCTCTTCTCGCTTGCAAGGTTTCTAATGAGAAGGCCACTGTAATTCTTATCCTTGTTTCTGTTTAGGGTAAACTTATCCTTGTTTCTGTAAAGGGTCTCCTCTCTTCCCATCCCAACTTTTCTGGCTTTTTAAAAGATTCTCTCTTTGTTTTTGTTTTTCTGCAGTTTGAATATGATATGACTAGGTATGGGTTTGTTTTTTGTTTTGTTATTTTGCTTGAGGGGTTAGTATTTTTCCTGCTGATGTTTTCTGAGTTTCCTTGATCTGTGGTTTGCTTTCTGTTGTTTTGGAAAGTTCTCAGTCATTATTACTTCAAATTGTTTTCCACTCCAGTCTCTTCTCCTGGTATTCCAATTACATGTATGTCACACTTTTTAACATTGTCCTATAATTCTTTTCTGTTTTTTCCCCATTCTTTATTCTCTTTGCATTTCCATTTGAGAAGGTTCTATTAACCTATTCTCTACCTCATTGAATGTTTCCTCTGTCATGTCAGATCTACTGATGTTTCCATTGAAGATATTCCTTATTTCTGTTATAATGCTTTTTATTATTGGCATTTCCTTTTGATTCTTTCTAGAGTTTCCATATCTATACTTAACATTACCCATCTGTTCTTATATGTTGCATACTTTTCCCAATAAAGTCCTTACATATTAATCATTATTACTTTAAATTCTCCAATAATCCTGACAACTGTGTCATATCTGAGTCTGATTCTGAGGATTGCTTTATTTCTTCAGACTGTGTTTTATCTGGTCCCTTAGGCATGCCTTGTAATTTGTTGTGAATACCAAACACTATACTGGGTAATAGTAATTGAGATAAAGAGGTCTTCAGTGTGAGGACTAATGTTAATCTGGCTACCAGCTGGGCTCTATGTGCCAGACACTTCAAAATTCTCTAGTGTCCTTCCCAAGGACAAAAACAAGCATACTTTCCAAAGTATTCCTTCTTAGAGTAAGTCTATCTTGCCCCTCTTTCAGCTATAATCCACCATTATCATACTGGAGCCTTGTTGCTGTGGTGGTTAAGTAGGTGGGAGATAAGTTATCCAATCTTCTGCCTAAATCTCAGTGTGACAGTGGTCCTGTGTCTCAGATCTATAACCTTCACAAGTATCTCTCCAGTGGCATAGCTGTTTTTTTGCTGCCCACTACTCCTTTACTGGCTGCGGCATTCACAGTCTATTTCTTTGAAGCCTTGACCCCTGTTGACTATGGTCTCCACAACTCCCCAAACTAGGTGACCCAGAAGGACTAGATGGGCCTGGTGGTATGGGAGGAACGCTCTTCCCAGAGGAGATGAGGCTCAGGAAATGTCTCTTCCTCTAGAAGGTGGGTCTTTGTTATGGAGAAGACCCTGAAAGTATTTCTCAGTGATTACCCTCCCTCTCCCCTTGCCAGAACCAAGAGGGGGATCTTTCTCCAATCTTCACCAGGAGAATCTAGTGGGATCCTGCAGGTAAACCCTACAAAACTGTGCAGTCTTTTAAGACTGCAGCCCCCAGGATTGTCTTACTCTCTTACTAGTCCATACTCAAGCTTCCAGCAACTCATCAAAATCACCATCTAAATGTTCCCAACAGTTGACATCTCCAGAGGCTTCTGCTCCAGGTTAGCAGATATCAGTTGTGACTATCTGGTTGCACCTGTCTAAGATTTCAGAGTGATGATGGTTTGCTCCGGAAACTCAGTTCTCTAGTGGAGCCGAGAAAAGTTGTTTATGTTCAGTTTATCTAGATTTTTCTTTTCATAAGGATAGGAGTGAGGACTTCCAAGCTCTTTGCATGTCAGAGCTGAAACCAGGGCCTGTCCAGCACTGCATTTTAATTAAATAATGTGACTAAAGGTTGCCAAGTGTTATGCTTCTAAGAGAGGCATTGGGAAGTGACATTTGTTGAGTGCCTAAAAATGTATATAGCTTATTAATTTGATCAACAAATAATTGTGGTGTGCCTGCTGTATCAGGTATTATCCTAGGGGATGAGGCCACCTCAGGGAACAAAACAAAGGCCTGGCCTTCATGAAATTTCCATTCTAGTCAGTGAGAGACAGAAAAAGATGGTAAGTGCTAGAAAGTAAAAATATAAGTGGGTAAGGGTAATAGAGAGTCGTGGGATGGAGGTTGGGGAATGCTATTTTAAAGAAGATGGACAGATTTGCCTATATAAGGCCCCAGATTTGCTCCCTGGCATATCCATAATACCTTTATAAAAACAATGCCCCTCCTACCAAAAAATGAAAAAGACTCTCTGATAAGATAAAATTTAAAAAGATAACCAAAGGAAGTGAAGTAGTGTCCCCGTAGGATATCTGAAGAAGTATTTAGGGAACATTAAGAAGGCCATTGTGGCTGGAGTGAAGTGACAAGAGATAGCCACAGGAGGGAAGGCAGTGGGAGGCCTCATCACGTGCAGCCTCATCAGCCACAATAAGGATTTGAGCTTGCATGCTGAGTAAGATTGGAAACCACTGGAAAATTTTCAAAGAGAAGAAGGACATGAATGCACATATTTCAAAAGGATTGCTCTGGCTGCTGCATTGAAAACAGACTGTTGGGTATGGGAAAAATAAGATGGAAGCTACAGAGACTATTAAGGATGCCACTGGAATAATCCAGACAAGAGGTAATGGTAGCTTTGAGGTAATGAAATGTCATCAGATTCTGGAATTATTCTGAAGGTAGACCCAATAGGATTGCTGATGGATTGGTTACCTTAGTTAACCTTGCTAATAACCCTTAGTAAAATAAGAGTAAAACAATTTAGGAGAGATTAGGAAACTGACCCTCAAGGAGATCTTACCTTGGTCCCTGAGCTAATGAGTGACACATCAAAATTTAAAGACCCTCCCATTCCCAACCTGTTAGTTACAAGGGATCTTCACTTCATTCCATGGAAGAAGAAACCAAAGAGGTTAAGAGACATTCTCTAGATTCTACAATTTTCTAGGGGTGGAACTGAGACAAAAGACACTGTCTGCTGACACCTGAATGGGTCACTCTCTGCTGGGTCATGTTGCCCTTTCTTGTAATAAATAGGAATAAACAGCCAAGGGTAGCAAGTAATTGCCAATTAAACCTAAGTTCATAATAAGATAGTTCTATTACAAGATCCACTGCATATGGGGTCATCTTTGAGGAGACGTTGCAAGACAGGAGTGGTATTTATCACCCTGCACCCTGAACACTGCCTGTATTTTTCATCATTAACAAAATGATACAATGACTACAGGAAGCCTTTTTAAAAAACCAAAGGGAGAAAAAAAAGGAAACCAAATCCATGGAATCAACCAGTCCTAGCTGCCTAAGAAACATGCCAGGGCTGGCAAAATGATTGATGTCATGTGTTTTCAGAGGCTCCTTTGGGGACTTCTCCTAGTGTAAGGAGCAGCATCCTTCTGTCTGGCTTACTTGGCTCTTTTCCCCTAGAAAAGATATTCTTGGGGCGGGGAGGCAATCCCTGGCAACAAATCGGGGGCTTTTGCATTTGAAAAGTACTTTTTTTTTCAGGGACAACTTGGGTGGTGCAATCTGTTAAGTGTCTGATTCTTGGTTTCTGCTCAGGTCATGATCTCAGGATCATGAGATCGAGCCCCATGTCGGGCTCCATGCTCAATGAGGAGTCTGTTTAAGACTCTCTCTCTCCCTTTCCCTCTGCCCCTCCCATCCCACTCTCTCTCTCTCTAAAATAAATAAATAAATCTTTTAAAAATGCTTTTTTTCGTGTAGTAATGACTATTAGTCCTTCCAATTCAACTCGATCTGCTGTTTATTAAGCCCTTACTCTATGCCAGAAATTGGGATAAAGGATTTATACTTTTTTAATTTAAATCTTCAAAATAAATTTAGGGGAGAAGCATTATTATCTCCATTTTGTAGAAATGATGGAAGATACTAAGTTATATGCCTTCTTTTGGCTAACAGAGAACCCAGTGTTTACCTCTACACTTTGGCTTCCACAAGTCAATCAAGGATTACAGTGCTACATGATGCCTCTGGTCCATTAGGCATTGAATGCCTTGAGGGCAGAAACCCTTCTTTCTCTCTTCTTCAGTACTTCAACATACCCTGAGAAGTAACACAGATCCTTTCCCCAAGTATTTAACTTAATTCCATTTATTTGCCCTAATAGCCCAATGAGATACTGTTTTAATAGCTTCCTATCCACCTGTTGGTGAGGGAAGGATTCTCACACTGGGGTAATGGGGATAGCTCAGCACATGACACCCAACACTGCATACAGGAGATTGACAACAGTCTACTAGTCACAACTACTCACACCCCAGACGAAGGCACCATGCCACACGGGGCCACATGAGGGTTGCATCTGAGAACAAAGTGAGCCATCAGATGCTGTAGGAGGCAGGCTCTGTTGTATCAAAAGGGTGGGATACCACCTAGTTCCCACCAAAGAATGCGATTGGTTTGTTTGCATAATATCATGGGCTGGCAGGGAACATTTTGAAATCCCCTCCTCAGGGATAAGCAAGAACTGTGCCTGGTCCCTATGATATGTCCACCTTGGGGACCTTATCCATCAGAGCAGAGTTGGGAGGGAATGTGTGCTTAGGCCATCCAAAGCCCTCCCGACTTTACCGGATATCAAGGCAACACAAAATATAGAGCCTTAAATGTAGGCCTTAACACCACATATATGCATCACTATCTCCATTTTATAAATTTATAATTTAAAGGAAATTTATAAATGGGGAAATGGTGCTCAGGATGCCTATAGCATGGACCAAGTCCCACAGCCACTGAGAGGTTGAGGTTAAACTCTGGTCCCTCTGATCTCAAAGTCATATTTCACTTACAGATGGTTAATAGAACCTTTTCAGTTTCTAACCAACATTTCAATGTGACGTCTGGGAAGGATGAGAGTGGAAAGGAAAGAATATACCATTTTCTGGCTTAAATCGATGAACAACAGAACATTTCTCCCCCACATGCCTGAATCACCAGCATTTGCTTGAAAGGAATCATCACAAATGCTTTGCATTAGGAGGTAGAGAAAGCCATTGTTGGCACATGCCAAGGCACCTGCTTACTTGCTTATTGAGCCCATTTAGCTGTGATTTGGCCCAGGCTAGTCCAGTCTCAGAAAAAATACAGGAACAGCTTAGATAAATTAATGGGAAGATCTTAATATGCATATTGGCGTTCTTGAATGTTTGGACTGTCACTTATCCATAATAACTTGTTCTTTTTTGCTTTGAATATTTTAATAGTTGTCATTCTTCTTATATTTTTATTTTCTTACATGTCAAGTTCTCCCAGCCTGCTTTAAACTTGAATGTGTTTCACTATCAGTAATGAGTCTAATTTCTACAATATACAGTAGAGAGGGACCTGGGTGCTGCAGTTGGTTAAGCGTCCGACTCTTGGTTTCAGCTCCGGTCATGCTCTTAGGGTCATGGGATTGAACCCCATATTGGGCTCCATGCTCAGTGGAGAGTCTGCTTGAGATTCTCTTTCTCCCTCTCCCTCTGCACCCTTCCCCCACATGCACACTCTCAAATAAATAAATAAATCTTTTAAAAAATTAAAAAATAAGATATACAGTAGAATACTTTCTTTTTCCTCTAAATTTGCTGAATCAATCAGTCTCAATCAGGAACTTCGAGGCAGAATAACTGTTATTTTTGCAAAAGTAATTATTTTAATTATGATAACATTAGAATGAGTGTGGTCATGGATAGGGGTCCCACAGGGCCATCATTTGTGGATTTTGAAGTATTAAACACCAATTTTTAGGCATAAAGTATTTAGAAAATTTCTAACCAGGTGGATAACACATATAATTTAACAAGGCCAACAAACTGCATTGTGAGTCAGCTGGCTTTTTGGCTGTGTATAGTCTTCAGAACCTGGTAATCATGAAGAACAAAGACCCCAAGACTTTGAAACTAGTCGTCTATCCCAATGAAAGAAGTCACAGGGGGCCGAAGGAAAGCTGCTGACAAGCAAAATGGAAAGTTACCAATGACACCATGCCCCACAAAACTGCATGAAAGTTGAGACAAAGGCAAAATATATCATCAAAGTACCAGAGTCTCCTGATGATAAAGCAAAATTAAAAATGCAATATTGACCCAGTAATACTGCCTCTAGGAACCTATACCAAAAATACACTGACAAAAAAAGTTATTGGTAATAGCCAAGGACTAGAAACAACACAAATATTCATCACCAGAAGAAAGACTGAATAAAATATCGTACCTCTGCCCAATGGACTCCTATGCAGCAATAAAAAGCAATAGGAATTTTTCTATACACCGCCAGGTGGAGTAAAGTGTGCATGTAGTGTGTGCTAAGAAATAGAGAAGAACTATCAGAGAAGAGACTTCAGAAATATATCATCCAAATACAATGTGTGACCCTTGCTTGAATTCTGATTTTATATACCATATAAGACACTTTTTGAGACCACTAAGGGAAATTAAATGTCAGATAATTAAGAATTATTATTAACTTTATGGGTGTGATGGTAAGATTCTGGTCATGTTTTCTTAAAACAGGAGATAAATACTGACATATCTTTTTTGAAACAAACTATCTGAAGTTTGATTTTTTGCATCAAAAACACTCCAGGAGGGCGCCTGGGTGGCTCAGTTGGTTGAGCAACTGCCTTTGGCTCAGGTCATGATCCTTGAGTTCCGGGATCGAGTCCCGCGTCGGGCTTCTAGCTCCACGGGGAGTCTGCTTCTTCCTCTAACCTTCTCTCCTCTCATGCTCTCTCTCACTTTCTCTGTCTCTCAAATAAATAAATAAAATCTTTAAAAAAAAAATTCCAGGAAACAAAAAGTGTGGGGGCTAGAGAAGAGTTAAAACTAATACAACCGCCCCACCGTCTGGCTCCGCGGACCCACGAACCTGCAGATCCACGCACGCACGAATCTGCCCCACTCTTGAGAGCGCCATGTCTGGTTCCTCCAGCGTTGCCGCTATGAAGAAAGTGGTTCAACAGCTCCGGCTGGAAGCCGGGCTCAACCGCGTGATGGTTTCCCAGGCAGCTGCAGATTTGAAACAATTCTGTCTGCAGAATGCCCAACATGACCCCTTGCTAACTGGTGTATCTTCAAGTACGAATCCCTTCAGACCCCAGAAAGTCTGTTCCTTTTTGTAGTAAAATGAACCTTTGGATGGTTTTCTAAACCACTTTTCATGAACCAGTGAATATTCAAAGGAGAACTAAATTCGAAGCCTGTACAAAAGCTTATCCCTATAACACGTGCCATACTATATAAACTTCTACTTTTGTCAGTCCTTAACATCTACCTCTCTGAATTTTCATAAATTTCTATTTCACAAGGGTAATTATTTTATATACACTGGCAGCAGCA